>JAAGVU020000113.1:27913124-27939142 GCA_011763525.2 Mormyrus iriodes
AGCTGCAGCAAACAGTAGTGTTTTAAGCCCTGATTTAAATGAGCTAACAGTTCTAGCAGACCTCAGGTCCTCAGGAATTTGATTGTGCATCAGTTGTTGGTAGCAAATACCAGAGCCGCAATGCGGGGGGTGCATCAGAGCTGAGAGTGGAAGACAGTCACACACACACACACACACACCACAGACCCCACAGCAACACCCCACAATCAGTCACAACTAAGTAAATATGCCCATGAATGTAACGTTAGTAAAAGGTCTTCTTTAAAAGCATTTTAGTAATGGAAGTAGAATCTTCTCAAACTGTAGATTCAAAATAAGGGAAACAGGTATCACCTGCCTAATGTATATAGAACTACAGTCTGCAATTTTCCGTTAGACAGTATTTTGGCTGTTTTCAAAACTAATATAGCTGTCTCTGTGACCCTGCACTAGAAAAGCAGTTAAACAAAAAATGGACAGATGGATGAAGTGATGAATATATAGTTAATATGTTGAAAACACAGTAATAAAACGTTAAATACATGCTGCAAGATCTAGCTGTTTTAAAATTACACATCAAGTGCATTCAAATGTGTGCATAGATCATCCTGTTCCATATTGGTCACTGTTTAGTTTAAGGCAAATTCAAGTACTATTACTGTTCAATGACATTACATTAAACAATGCCACTTTTTTTTTTACAAAGACACTACATACTTCTTTAGAAAATGGAAAAAATGAACATTCATTATGCCTAATGAAATATGTACGCAACCTTACAATTATTTTCCTTTTTCTTCTATTTCATTATAATCCTCAGATTACATCCTGTCTTCCAATGACTGCACGATTTATTCTTTAAGTGCTGCCACAGTAATGATGGGATTATACCCCAGATTGACATTACTGCAGTGGTGAAGCTGTTTGTTTGTTCCATACGAAAGACCATTGTGGAGTTTCTTTATTCACAAAAGGTCATTTTTATTTACCTGTCTGCCAGACTCAAGTTTAGTTTTTGTTTGGTAAGGTAACTGTTTCAGAAACTGACTTGCTTGTGAAGCTGAGTTCTTCTGTGGTGCTTATAATCTCCTTCACACTTTGACTTTTTCGCAAAAAAGGGGATGTTTGACATTTGTGCTATGTTTTGAAAAAACGAATCTAGGGTCAGTTGTTACTCTCTCTTCATTTTATCTACTCTGGCGCCATTGTTCGTCAATAGAAAGACGTATAGTAAATTTAGGAATGCTTTAAATGAATAAACATCATATTAGGAATTAACGACAATTGCTGCATGATTTTAAATGACATTTAAGGATTTTATTGGTGCATCTGCCAATATGATCATGATTTAAGTTGAATTATGATTAATTAATTTACATACATATTTTCTGAAAATATATGTATTGTTTGTGTATTTTTTGCAGTCCTGCACAGTTAAAAGTGCTTCATTAATTCATTCATTCATTTGTCCAAGAAATTTGGCACTGAATTTCTTGAACTGTCAGTGTATTGAAAATTACATTCTTCCTATGTATTCTGTATGGCTTTTTATGACTAGTTAATTATTTTGAAGTTTCTTGAACTCTTATCTATGATGCAACAAATGCATCCTTGTCAGCTGGCCCACTGTAAAGGCCGATTCAGCGCAACAGCAGTTAAAGGAGATTTTGTTTGTGAGCCACAGTAAGTCATTTGTGGTTCTGCAAGCTGTAAAGGGCAATGAGATTCATTGTTAACAGAAGAAAATTCACCCACCAAAGCAGGAATGATGTGCACTACGGGGCCAAAAAATGACAGTATGAGTTTGTGAAGAACTGCAAGTGGCTAATAGTGGAACAAACATCTACTCTGTGCTTGAGATCATTTGTTAGTTTCTTTCTTCGGAAAGTTGTGTTCATTTGGAAAGTTGTGTGTCTTCATTGTTGCCTTGGAAGTCTCACTATACAAAAAATAAAAGATTCCAGGTGCCTGATTAGAACTTATAACTTAGCAGTCTTTCAGAATAGTGTTCAGTGTAGTCTTCTCTTGCACAGAAATTTTTAGATAGCTAATGGCTCCAGCAGATGTTCTACACAAGGAAGCCACTGACTGAAAAGTCCAGTGACTTCTTTAGAGACCATGGGATGCTGTTCGAGGTTTAATTAATGTAGCAGGCATGTTGGGCAGTAATGCAAAGTGCTTAAACTGGATCGAACGTAGTTTTCATATGGGCTTAGAACTGTAAAGCACTATTGTTGGTGTGATTACAAAGTATTTCGAAAGTCTCATTTTAGAATTTGCTTTAAGTATTGTATGTGATGAATCAAATATTCCCATGGAGAATATAGGCCCCCGCAAGAATTTGATTGTGCATCAGTTGTTGGTAGCAATTCACCTCCTGTCCAGTTAACGAGGGTTCATAAGCTGTGTCTTAGCCTAAATCCCTTTGGCGAACACCAACCCAGACTACACCTTTGTTTTGTGCAGTCTGACAGTACAGCAGCTCATGCGTGTATCATAGTGCTCCACATATTCAAATCTGATTGCTTGAATTTGACCAGATACCTTGCTTCTCTTTCTTATCAGACACAGAAACATGTGACTATGGCTGGCACAAGTTCCAGGGCCACTGCTACAAGTACTTCAGCCATCGCCGTACATGGGACTCAGCAGAGCGTGAGTGCAGACTGCAGGGGGCGCACTTGGTTAGTGTGCTTTCACACGAGGAGCAGCTCTATGTAAACCGTAAGTGTCAGACAGCTTTAATTAAAAGCTCAGGGAGTAGAGGGTAAAAGCTTCATTGGTTTCAGTGTTTTGTTTTACAGGCCTGAGTTATTGTTTCAGGCCTGCTAGTGACAGAATTGTCAATATGGCTGTCAGTTTCTTTTTTTTTCTTGACACTGATTTAATGTAACACTCTTTCAACATTGAGTGGGGCTTGTCCTTTCCACTTTACCTCAACCTACAACTGTTGTGGTCAAGGACGTGTCGATCTGGAGAACTTTAATTAAAAGCTCCCAGGACAGCTGACTCTCTCACTGGCGTCCATTCCCTGTTCATTTTCCCAGACAAAGCTCACACACTTCACATTCACAAGGTCCTCATTGAGATTAAACTTCTGCCGAGATGCGTCTTCAGTTGTTTTACACTAGTGGCCAAAACTATGGAAACACTTCCAGTTTTTAGAGATTGCAGGACTTTATTCCAGTTACTCCAGTTACTTATGTAATCGTCCAATGTATGATATTTGTAACATTCTTTGTTTATAAACATTACTACCAACATTTCTGTAGTAATTTTTAAAGTGTAATGCCAAAAATGCTAGGTGTTTCCACAATTTTGGCCACTAGTGTAGGTCATGGGCCTTTGTCTGCCTGTCCTGCAGAACAGGTTCCTGAACTAAGGTTCTGACCATCCCACTCCAGACAAATAATGTAGATTTCTTATATGTATCATATACATAATGTATCTCTGGCAGATTAGCAGATTGATTGTAAGTTTAATGCTTATACAGTACGTTTTCCTTTAATGCCACAATTGCGTTCCTGATAAACCTTACTCATACGATACTCAATAACCTATACTCAATGATTTCGTGAAATAATGACACTAAAATTCAACCATGATCAGCAGCCAGGGAAATTCTTATGATTTTGACTAATAAGCAGGCATTTGAACATCATGGACCTAATGTGGTGGAATATGGTAAAATGATTGATTCCTCATGTGTTTCATTGTGCCTATCTATCACAGGATTGGGACACGACTACCAATGGATTGGCTTGAATGATAAGATGTTTGAGAATGACTTCCGCTGGACAGATGGCCGCCCCATGGTAAGAAAAGGATATCTTTACTTTTCTGTGATGAGTCTTGCACTTTCCAGCTTTTGCACTGTAATAATGGATCTTTCAATGCTTGTAAAAAATTATGCTAGTCTTGGAGTATGCTTTCGGTCTGATGATCATGTGATTGAAGAGACAGGAAACACGGGAGCCCATTCGCTTGGAGATATTTGTTTCCCACTCTGTCAGTATGGTTGAAGATATTGTAAGTATGATTATAATTAGGTCTTCCCTAGTAATCAAACAAGTTGTCTTGTAATGGAGCCTGTGTTTACGTGTGGGGATTGTCAGAAAGACCTTCATTCCAGCTTCAAATTTGGAGCTGCACAGGAGGATAGAGGAGAGAAAAAGGAATAGAGGAGTGAAGCTGTTCATTCATATGGATATCTTTCCCATATAATTCAAAAAGAGGGAGCAAGAGCTCTGCAGAGGGGTTGGAGGAAAGGTGAAAAAAGTTATGGCTGCAGAATGTGGGGGTAGGGTGGGGGGCGGTGGGAATTGGGGGGTGGGCAGATGGGCCACACCTGCCCTAGAAATCATCACTGGGAAGTAAACTAACGAAAGAGGTCTGGGGAAAATCTACCAGCCCCAACTTCAAAAGCCTAACTGCGAGCATCTGTGCAGGAGGTATTATGTAGTGTGTTTGCATCACATAATGACAGAGGAGGCAAAACTGTGGACACTTGAGCTATGCTGTTGAAAGACCAGAGGCAAGAGGCCAAGATCAGGAAGAGTATTCATAGCTGTCTGAGACTGATAGAGAGCAAGGCATCCCACACACGAAGACAGGAACCAGCCTAGGATATAAAAGCTTCGAGGTCAAAGTTTACATATAGCGATCTGTGCTGCTCAACCACAAAAGAAGAAATTGTTATGCTATAGTGCACTGCATTCTGGGAGTGTTGTTCAGATACCATTAAAACACACATATCTGTTGAACATATTTTTCAGGTAAAAATAACTGTCAGGAAGGTTATCATAGAATATTGTCATTGTTAGCCCTATTACATTTAATTAACTGTTATCAGTGATACTGCCATTAAAAGCAGATATTTACTAACTATGCATCCATCCATCCATCCATCCATCCATCCATCCATCAACCACCAGTACAGGGGTGAGAAATAGTGGATATTGTAGTACTTAAATAAACTGGATGCAGCACAAAAAATATCCATCATATCCTGTTGTTTCTTTCAGGTGCTTAATTAACCTTTGACCAAATTACAACTCAGATTGCATTATACACGCACAGCTGTTTTAAAAGGCAAATATGCCTCCTCTGCATGCAAGCATCCCATAAGCAAAGAAAAAGAATAGTTGCAGTGATCGCAGGTCAAGTGTAGGCTGTCGGTCAGATGTTCCGGCAATACACTGTGTTATTCCAGCAGCCAGCTGACAGATTTCAGCACATCCTGGAGAATCCAGCAAAGTGTGTGGTGACAAAAGGAAAATAAAAAACCATTCAGGCACAAGCGGTTGTGGGGGGGGGGACTCAGCAATCCTCCCCAGTCCCAAGCCTCTGCTCAGTTAGTGGCGGGCCACAGCTGGAACGAGCTGTTGACACTTGAGTGCAATGTGCAGCGGAACTTCTCCAGGTCCTGATTGGGTTGTTCCAGCAGACTCCTCACCTATTACTAATGTAATAACCGGAAAGGCTGCAATTCAAGAGCTGTAGAGCAAAATCAAAGCTGTGGCCGAATGTGTTGATTATTGGATGTAGTTAGTGGAGCTTTGCTTATTAAGTCATAGACATTACATCATTTATGTCTGGCTTCCTATGTCACATCCCTTGCAAATATAATGGGCTTATTACTGTACTGATTAAGCCTGAAGTTAACTGTGTAACTGCACTATTATTGATTTGCATTAATATTAGGCCTGTTTTTGTTTCCATTTTTAAGGATGAGGAGTTTCCAGAAGAGGGCTGTGTTTGATATCATTGGGCAGCATGAGTTCAGTGCATTCCTCTAATCAAAGATCAGGGAGGGATATCTGGGTCAAAATGGGGACACTGCCTTGTGTGGGCATGTTTGCCGTGCTCTTGCTGGTCCCTTAGGAACGGCGGTGCCAGTTAATGGTGGTGTGACGCCAGTGGCCACAGCCAGACCGTGGCCCACTCACAGGGCTCCGAGGAGGGGCAATCAGTGCAGGCACTCATTTGCCAGAACTAACTGCAGCTCAGTCCGTATCAGCCTGACACAAATTACTTCAGAATGAGCTAGTTTCCTCTGAGCTTTGAGGCAAGACGGAACAATATGAAGTCTTTGGGTGCAGTGATCATTCACTGTTGAACAACTGCTTAGAAATATTCTCCGCTATTTTCCATGACTTATAGAATTGCAATTAGGAAAAATGGGGGAAAGAATCAAACCCCTGAAGCATCTGGAGACTTGGTTGGGTCCCAAATCAAGCAACACCAAGAGGCTGTTGTGTCTTTTGAAATGGAGGGATATCGCACTCTAGTGGTGGGATGAAGCACACACAATGCATTTTTGTCAGCACAATGTGCTCAGTGATCTTGCTTTGCCCTCTGTTATTCAAAATCTGCTTGCTTCAGCAATGTGCTACAGAATCAGCCAGGTGGATGATGAAATAAAAATTTTTGTCACGGAATACATCACACTGTTTCGCACACTGCTTCATATTATGGCGTTATTTACACAGCCATACAGAAGTCTAATGAATATTATTTAACTGCCATAAAATGTATGTGCATGTTCCTGTGAAGGGAGGAATTATGTTAAAGCTGTTATACCACGCAAACAGCTGCTGTATTTTTTTTTTCTAGAAAATGTATTAATCGATAATGTTTAATTATTAAATTAGGTTGTTATAGTTCAGGGAGAATTGATATACTAATCATTCAACAGTGTTTTAGAACTAAATAATTTAAATGTTTCTCAATGGAAAGTAATGGGCTTAATTTCCATATATTTTAAGCTTGTGATAAATGTGTAAATATGGGGGTGCTATGATGGTAACAAGAGTCAGTTGGACAGGTGTTAAGAGTTTTTATACTGTATGTCTGAGGGAGGGTATTGTAGTTTCAAACACCAGTAAGCTTTCAGGCATTGATTTCGTTTATTGTGATGTTTTATTCCTACAAAAAGATAAAGTGGTACTTTGTTGAGGCGTGGTTTCATTTTGTTTTGATTTTAACCCCCTTCTTTTTCATTTTCAGCAATATGAGAACTGGAGACCAAACCAGCCAGATAACTTTTTCTCCGCTGGAGAGGACTGTGTAGTGATGATCTGGCACGAGGACGGACAGTGGAATGACGTGCCGTGTAACTACCACCTAACCTTCACCTGCAAGAAGGGGACAGGTGAGCAGGCCAGCAGGAAGGCCCTGCTTCCCGCTCCACGTGCTAAAGAGGAAGGCGGCCATGCAGCAGAGCTATGGCTTAGCCTCGATTCAAACCCTTTCTCTGCATGCCTTTGTGTAACTGCAGCAGACTGTAATTCTCTAAATATTCTCCTAATAGTTTAAGCTAATTTGTTGGAACTAATGCTGTATAATGATTATTTTGATATGCCACAAACATGAAAAACATGAACAGGAAGACAAAATAAGCTCAAATTTTAAAACTGCAGAGAAATGCTCTAGGGGAGAGCTTCAGTTTTGATTCAGATTATGCGTTGAACCATCTGTTTGTACCAGCAATTGCTTAACTTTAGAATCATAGCTCTAAACATAAATCAACAGGACTGAATACTGTGTAAGGACTGAATACTGTGTAAGGACTGAATACTGTGTAAGGACTGAATACTGTGTAAGGACTGAAGACTTGAGATTCTCATTCCTTATGCATTCATTTATACTGTTTATTTTTGTGCAATTATTCAGCCACCATCTAACATAACAGCTTATCCAGTACAGGGCTGCAATGACCTTGGAACATGGCGCAAGAAACAATACAGGGGGCAATACAGGGACACTTGGGACAGGAGACATGCTCACACATTCAGTGCACACACACTAATCAGATGATGAAGATTATTTTGAGAATTATTTTGAGAATTCACCTGGCCATGTATGGCTGTGTAGTCGGATTGTGAGGAGGAATTTTGCTATTTTGAATTTGTGTTTAGCGTTTTGTCAGATCTACAGTCAGATCTTGAGACATCCACCCAGGCAGCACAGGGAATAAGGCTGGGTTACACCCTGGGTGGAATGCCAGTAGATCTTGATTCACACAAGTGCAGATAAAACTGATCACAGTGGACTTTCAGTCATAAAAGTAGTTACGTTTTCCCACGTGAAGTTTATTTCCTGTCAGATACATTTTAACAGATATACATTAGTATTAAAGTAACATTTTATTATGAGAAGTGATCATTTGAGTTGTAGTAAAATTGCCCATAAAAATACTGCAGCTAATATACTACAATACTGGACACACTGTTAATTTGGCACATCTCTTCTTATCTTTCCTACCTCTTTTGTGCTGATAACCTCATACGTTATCTCCTCAGTTTCTTGTGGCCAGCCTCCACTCGTCAAAAATGCCCATACCTTTGGAATCACGAAGCCCCGTTATGAGATTAACTCCTTGGTACGGTATCACTGCAAGGAGGGCTTCATCCAGAGACACGTGCCGACAATCAAATGCCGCGGAGATGGGCGATGGGACCTCCCCAAAATCAGCTGCATGAGCCGTAAGTGTCTGAAAGTTTTTTTTTTTTTGCCTTGTTACATAATTATAAAGCAGAAGAATACCTTTTAGCAAGTAAATAAAGAGAAAATCCAGTGTTTCAAATGCTATGGTTCAGTAACCTTGAAATAAGTTAAATACGTTTAGCAATTAAATCTGGATTTCAGTGTATGCCATGTTCACAGATTTAGCTCAATATAGTTAACATATTTCAAAATAGCATTTATACAATCTGCTGATTTTTGTCGATTTCCTCGTTTTCATTTCAGCATCTACCTATCAGAAGACATATTCGAAGAAATACCAGTTTGATAACTTCCTTGACAACGGCAAAAGGCGGTTTGATGAATCGATGCTACATCATCACCGCTGGGCCACGAAAGATGAAAAAATTGGACACTGATTCCTGCATAATGAAGTTTTTATTCGCCATCTTGCCATGAATGCCAGACAACACCTTATACGTGCCTTTCAACATCTTATCAGAACCAGCACACCTGAATGAAATGCTTTTCCTCTGTGTTTTGTTGTTATCTTTTTGATTTTACCATACTCTTCAGTTACATTAAGGTAAAAAGCATAATAATAACAAGAAGACGGCCACTAAGAAATGTTTTTGTATGTTTCCCCAAATGGGTTTTTGATGAAATCCCTTAGTGGGAGAATATTTGTATACTTTTAGTATACTATTTTTCTACTGTGCATATGTCCTATCATTCCTTTCATAACAGTTTCTCGATCATAAAATATTCCAGAAGTCCAAATGTGTAAATATGCACTGTCACTAAAATTAGTTCATGTAAATAACATATTAGGCAGATCACTAAAGCTGGTTCTATACCCTAAAAATAATTTGATTGCTGCTTCATGCTAGAATTTCAATTTCATAGCTTTACCTGCACAGATTTTATACAAACTATCAATCAATGAACATTCATAATTCATTCTGACACGTGAATTCAACAAACAGCAAACACATATAATGGGAGAATGTTTTTTCATCTAAGAATGGACACTTTTCCTTTAGGAACAAGCAAAATATTCCTTAATGTATCAAGAGGTGTGTTCTGAGGTGTGAGGAAATGAATGGTAGACGACAAGAATTATAAGGACTGCAGAATAACAAAAAAACAAAAATTTTCAGAGAATTTCAGAAAGATGCAGGGGGGGGTCACTAATAAATAACATGGAGCACTCATGAAAACGCTGATGGGGACCTATCTTAAATAAAAACTTTTCTTGTAGGGATTATGGTAAATTAATCAATAGGCTGTTTGTATATATAACCATCCTAATACATTTGTTTTCTGTATGGTATTATACAAAAAATGCCTTGAATGTTTTTGACTGGTTTTTAGATGGCATCTTAGGATATTGGCAAATGTAGCCATTTGGGAGAAAATTTATTCAGTATGTTTTTTAGTATTAAAAGTGAAACTGTGGATTTGGAATAAAACAAATTTTTATATAAACATCTAATATTAGCTCTGGAATTTCTTGTTGTGTTTACAAAGATGTTGTTTAATATAACTATACTATTTTAATTAGACTTTTTAAAATATTGACTTCACTTCTGCAAGTAATCACAGTATATGCTTTTATTCTAGAAATAACTGATGTTAACAGAATGTACTTTGTGAAACACGCAAGTGACTTGAACCTTCGCAATACATATAATTTATTAAGCACGTCCTCTGATCTTTGCCTGATAACTGCAGGTTAAAAACAAAGTGTGAGCCAATGTGAAAAAAGGAGAATTGCTGCAAATTTCCTCTCCACTATATACAGAGGATTTTGATAGGGTCGTGTGTTTGTCAGACCAAATCGCAGAAGTCACCATATGCTTAGCTGAAATGTCTGTTGCCTGAACTGTTATAGAAACCTGTGTTGCACAGTAGATTAATCCTCCAATGTTTAAATTCTTGTAAGCAATGTCGTTTTGTTATAATTTTAACTTTGTGTTTGATTCCTTTGTTATGTCTGCTGTGTTTTATCTTCATCTTTCTATATTTATATCATAACATTTTTTTTGTACTATGTGAATGTTCGGGATGTTTGTGAATTATGCTTTTCAAAGCTTGTTTATTTTTTACCTTTTTACACGTGCTCTATGTCACCAAAGAAATCCACAAATTTAAATACATCACTTTGAGTCCCTTCTATTTTTAAATAATACTGTACTTAATAAGACTGTTCTTCTCCCTCTGTTTCTACAGGATTCTTCTGGGTATTCCAGTTTCCTCAAAAAAAAGTGTAATAGGTGAAATGATATCTCGAGATTGCCCTTAGAGCACCCTTATTGCTGTGGATGTGCATGCCACCTGGAACTGAGCTGGTACCAAACTGTACCACAAACTGGCGGTTTTCCATTGTAAAGTACCCAAGCCGTACTCAAGCCGTACCCGCGTTGGCATGGCCATGCTTACTAGAAGGGCTTTAGTCATGACCAAACTGAGCTGGTTATGTTGCCACAATGCGATAGGTCGAAATGCACGGAGATACTGGTGTTCTGTGTATGGATTATCTGGCGGAAAAAAGGGCATATTCCACATATTCATTATTAGTTGTATATTACATTATACTATTATATTAGTAAATTTACAACCTCTTACGTAAAAAGTACTATAGAGCAGCTGAATGGAATGGATTCATAATGCAAATTTATGCAAGTGAATGCTAATTCTGCTAGCGTTTGATATTAACATAACAAGGTGATTCTCACAGATGTGGTAGAAAGTTAGGAAATCAGTGTAATACATCCTGATGTACACCGTGTGAGCAGTAAAGTGTCACTTGGGTTTTACGTCTCTGTCGCTTTCCACACCCGGCAACGCCTTTACAGAGCCGACCCTTCTGCAGTGGAAAACCGAAATGAGCTGGAACCGTGCTATAACTAGTCTCTCGTTGCGGTATGGCTTGGATACGGGTCAGTTCCTGTATGGTAGTGGAAAAGTTCCATATAAATGGTTATTGGATAGGTTGATTGGAAATATGAACACAGCATTTTCAACACAGCAGTTCAAAATCAATACGGTACATTCATATTAGAAATACTTTGCCACTACAATATAAGGGGCTTCACTTGGGTCACAATGCAAATACAATTAAATAAATTAACTAACTAAACCGTAAGTCAAAATGCATAAAAAATTAAATACAATATACAATAAATTAGTATAATTTCCGATTACATTTAATTTTGTTTTCTTATTAGAAACTATCTTTGAAATCTCGACTGATTGATGAAGTTCCAGGATTATCAGGTGTATCAAGTAATAAAAGTGTCCTGAAGGAGGAAGAGGACACGCCCATTGAGTCAGGTGTCTTGCTAATACTGATAGCCAGGAAAAGACATGAGGGTGGCTATTCAGCCATGCCATATTTGTCAGGTCAAATAATACAAAAGACACAAAAAAGACGGGCTTTACTCCCAATCTTCTTGAACTTTCAGAGGGCTGAACCATAATTATGGGTCATTTTAATAAACAAACATGAAAAGGTCACACTTTGCATAATCGGGTTGCTATTTTATTTCTTCTCTATGTTCGCACAGATGCGTTTCGGCATATTACTTTCTTCAGTGTGCATTTTCACAAGTTGGCATTTCATTTTTAGAATCTAACCTAATCATTTTGTTAGTTTCACTTCTTTTATGAAGGACGAGAAATAATTTGTTATGCTTTATTTTGGTATTACTAAGGGATAGGTGTGTCCTAAAGTAAGAAACGCAAAACATTAGTAAGCCTGAAGGTCTGAGGAATGGCATTAGACAGGGCATGACATGAGTGAGCAGTGACTCTCCATACACATTTACATCATACAATATAACTCAGCAGAAACACAAAGTACACATGGTGGATTTCAGGATTACAATAGAAATGGCAAAAAAATTCACTGCCGCTCCAGGTATTTTCCTAAGAAATTATCCCTGTCACATTTTTATATGGTTTACACAGCATGGCAACACCATCATGAATTTATTGCTAACCAAATTTCGAGCTGTCACAGAGACAACAAACATAACTTGGTTAGCAAATAGCTACAAGGACTTGGTAGTTATACTGGTCACTTAATTTTCAGCTCCACACTTGATAAAAAAAATCACATCAAAAGTCCGTAACCCCAGATCCCCAGTGAGTGGTTCTGGAGAAAATCTGTTACTTAGAATTGATGTTGAAGCCAGTAACACTGCAGCTGTATTATACATGGCAGGTTTATTTATTTGGTTATCCAGGCCTCTACAAAATCAGACAGACATTTCTATTTTCAGGAAAGTGAATAATTTGTCTACCACATTTCTCAACAGATTGTTGAGTTACCGCACCAGGTAACAATTCAGACAGGTGCTGGGCTAGATGCGTCACCTCTTCAGTCATTTTCCATTGGTCAACTTGTACATGAGCTGCAGGGAACCAGAATTTGAACAGAAGCTGGAAACTTCTAATGTAAATACATTCATTTTCCATGACGACTAATGAAAAACCAGTTACTCTTTTCCAATTGTTTTATTTTTATCTTGGCTTTGGGTCAGAAACATTTTTACATACAAACAATTTTTCTATCGAGCAAGTTTTATGTATATATAAACATGGGGGGGAGGTGTTAATACTTTGCATCACTGTGGCATTATATTGTTGATTTTTTGGAATATGTCAGAAAATCAAGAAAAAAGTCCTTTGAAGTCTTTTACATAATTACCAAATGAAGAAAAAAAAGAAAAATCTAACAACATGGATTTTCTTTACTGTATAATGCCTTTTACACTTATCCAACTGTAATGGTTCATTATATGGCCAACACTGATCTATTCTGTCTATGTTTGTAGTGGCTAAATTAAAAATAATAACCGGAGGGAAATATTAGTTTATCAGACCTCCTTACTGAAACTGTGTAATTCACAGTATTTTGACGCACAGATAACATTAAAACAGTTCAATAAAGTACTGGTTGGATTATAACATTTTCCAGGCTAACTTAAATATCATACTACTTTATGTAACACTGTCTCTGCCCAGCAGTTGTTTGTGGTAACTGCCCTGAGTTAATTTACAATTTGTAAGAATTTTGCACTATAATTGTTTCTCCCTTCATAGAAATTAAAAATATATAGCTATATATGACAGGAAAGCTACTCAGAGTAAACTTGATACTTTTAAGGGGGCAAGTGCTCCTCTGTTTTTGTGTACAGGAATAAAGAAGGAATGCTTCGCTACATATATTATCATTGTCTATCATGTGTGAAGCTGATGAATGACCGTTCACAAAACAGCTGAGTGGAATGCTAAACTGGCCCTTGAACTGTTCCCTGCAGTACTCTTGTGCCTTAGGGTCTAAACATTAAAAAATTTTAAATCCACAAATGAAGAGCAAATTTCAAAATTATCACTCAGTCCACTGCATGAATTGTGAGTTTTGGAAATGTGACAAAAGTTCCTTGTTGTATTACATGAGGACTGAGTAAGTTTTGGTTTCCAATACTGTAACAAGGAAGTTTTACTATTGGTCATTGGTGGTCTCATCTCAAAAACATCAAAAAATGGAATGAGTTTTGGAAATTTGCTCTTCAAATGATTTTATCTGTTCTGTAGAGAAATGGAAGACCCCACCCCTATCTGTTCTCGTGCCAGTTTCCCTGCTAGCACAAAAAGGCAACGGTTGCACTTGGCAGTCAATGGGTCATGTAAGATCACTCGTTAGCAGCAGGTTGCTTGTCAATTCAGCACTGTGCAGAGGTCTAGAGTTAGAGGCAGGTATTTATTTGTTTATATGTTCGACACAAAGTTCTGACCAGCAGGGCAATGTTGGACGAGAAGTATTCTGGTTTTGGAGCATGTAAACATGGGTTTTGAATGCTGTTGCTAAGTAGAAATTCTTCTTTATTACTGTTTTAGTCACCATTTAGTGCATCTTAACTATACTGGGAGTCAAACAGCCCTGCAACAACTTTAAAAAAATTATAATTTGAAGAAAGTAAGTAGTTACGAACTGCCTGTATTTAATAATTTAACTACTTAAAACATATAAGAAATATGGTAGTATTGTATTATCCTATTTAAAAATGCACATGACTAATCTACATTGTTTATGGCTTTTCATATGATCACCCAAAGGTTATTGTAAAAGAATATTGGCAGTTTGGTCCATAATACATAATTCCATATTTCTGACAAAATACTCGAATATACGATAAAAGTACATTATAACATATAGCACCCTGCAAAGATGATGGGTCGATGAGAGCAAATGTGTCTGGCATTTATCGTACTCTGTTTACAAAGTCCAAACACCTTACAGTAAAAATTAATGTTGCACTCAGGAATAACTGCCCATTCAATCTGATTACTGATCCTTAGTCAGGCCATAGTTTATATCTATTCATCCATTTTCTGTAACTGCTTATCATACTCAGGGTCACGGGGGGTCCGGAGCCTATACCGGAGGCTATGGGCGCAAGGCAGGGAACAACCCAGGATGGGTTGCCAACCCATCGCAGGGCACCATAGTTTATATTTGTGCAAAAAAGGTCAACACTGGGCATGTTATTTACCATTTCTAGCTTTTCTTTTCCAAAACAAAGGACTACAGTAAAAGTATCAGTTCAGACTTTGAGAAGCTTTACTGTTTTTTTTATATCAGTCCCAACAATCTCTTCAAGCTATTGCATGCCACACCAATTAATGGTAAAGTATTGTAATAGCAACGATGTGGCAATAATTTTTCCTTTTGCCCACCCACCCACGTTTGCTAACAAGCTATTTTTTTATAGATTCCCACATAAAATTACATTTAAAATATTTGAGAATGATTAACAATGAGATAACATTTGTTTCAACTTACAAAAAAATGTTTATTATTGTATGAAAGTGATCCTTTTGTAACTTTTTTGTCTGGCACAATAAAAAAAAATCACAGTTTGAATGTATTTGTACTACTTAAGAGTAACTCCCATGTGTTTGTTTTTGTCTTTTTTATTTTAGTAAGGTGAAAATCATTGTCAATTGTGTGTGTGTGTGTATACGTGTATATGTGTTTTCTCCCCTCTTAGTTGGACGACTTGAAGCAGTAGACGCCATAAAGCTTCTGCTTCTTGTCAGGGAAGCCGACGAAGCGCACCGCGGCCTCTGTGGGACTGCAGCGCCTCCGTGGGCGAGAGATGGGATAGCGCACACTCCCATCAGCCAGCCAGCCCGCATCACAGCGGTCGTAGCCCAGCAGCTTCCATGCCGCGTACATCTGTCCCACCTTGGCGATCTCGGCTCCGTCCTTCTGGCACGCCTGAACAGCCTTGCTGTATGTGAGCTTGGTGGGGTGTATCAAGTAATAGAAGCGCCCTAAAGGAGGAGAAGGACACGCCTGTTCAGTCGGGTGTCTAGTTAATGCTAATGGACAGGAAATGACAAAAATGCAGCTGTTTGGCCATGTTTGTCAGGTCATATAAACCATTTTCACAATTTGGTATTTCATTTTTAGAATCTAGCATAATCTTTTGTTAAAGTTACACTTCTTTATAAAAAGCTTCAGTCATACTAAGGGGTAGGAACATTAGTAAGCCTGAGTGTCCGAGGAATTTCATTATATAGGCCTTGACATGAGTGAGCAGTGACTCTCCATAAGCATTTACATCATACAATATAACTAAACAGAAATGCAATCTGCTCTGGAAACTTTGTCCAGCGAATTAGTTAATGAAAATTACTTTAATGAGGCCCAATAGCAAGGATTAAGGACTCACAACCATCAGTATGACATTAGGACTCCTGAAGACCCAAATGGCATACTGTTCTGGAGAAATTACTTCTACTTGACAGCACCAAAGAATTATAATACAACTACAATGAAAAAGTGACTCCCTTTGTGCATAAAGAGGCCAGAACAATAAAAGAAACAGACTTTCACTAGGGATCTGGTTGGAGCTTCATTGGACAGGCAATTGTGTGCACATTTTCTCTAGAGTGCAAAGGTCCTTCCAAAAGCAAGGAAGGGAGACTCACCTCTGAAATTGGACGTGAAGCAGAAGACGTCATAGTGACTCTTTTCCTTGTCCCGCAGGCCATAGTTGCGGACTCCAGGAACGGTGTCTTTGCCCCCACAGGGCTCTCGGGGTTGGGTGATGGGATACTGTACGGAACCGTCACTCAGCCAGCCCGCGTTGCACCAATCCAGACCCCCTCTCCAGGCGTCATATAGCTGATCGAACGAGGCCACCGCAGCATCCTGCTCCTGGCAGGCCCTCTCGGCATCGTGGAAGTTCAGATTGTAGCGGCCGAAGCGTGGAAAGTAAGGGAAAACAATCCCTGAAAAACAAAGTTGCAACCAATATACAGAATTATATTATCATAGATATGTACTTCTGTAAATTGTGTAAATGTAATAATCATGTCACAGGAATTACTGTCTCTCTTCCTGTAAATAAATTCCAGATGAGATGACAAAGTAGCACCAGAGGATCATCAAACACAGGCTGAAACGAAGGTGCAGAAAAAGTACCTGGTGGCACTGGCACCAGAAAACTAGGTGTGGCTGAGAGAGTGAACTTTACACATGTATTCCTTGGGGATTTTTTCCCAATATTTAATGTTAATAAAAAGAATGAAATTTTATTTACTGCAGTAACTTTGACATTTATAAAATCTAATTACAGTTCATTAACCCTGACCAGGATAAGCAGTTGTAATAAGGATGCAGAACTTTAATGAATTATATTTTATGTTCATTAAATTATATTAGTCAAGCTGCCTCTTTCAGTCCTCTGTACAATACACTGAAGGTAGCTAAAGTGGGAGGTGAATGAAATGAAAGACAAAATGATTCTGTTAATTTAAAAGATTTGTTCAAAACGAACTAATTGCTCCTCAAAATGTTGAGGAGACTATAACTCCCTGAACCTGGGGGTTGGCGCCACCAGGGGAGGCTATTTAAGGGAGAGTTGGTGGACTCTTTCAGTATGTTGTTCAATTTGAGTTAGCAGTGTATATATATTTGTAGGGTGTGGCTGTGGATGACAACAGGTATAAATAAAGTGTTTAACAGAAAACTTCTGTCTCATTTAGTAGCAAATGCTACAATACTTTTTTTAGGATTGTAGCAAGCAGGCGAAGTGTGGGAAGTAAGGAAAAACCAACCCTGAAAATTAAAGCTGCAGCTAACATCCAGAATTATGGGAAATATTATTTACGCATCTTCCTTCATGATGTTGACTGTCCACTAATCTTACTACTGCAATGTGACTTACTGAATTCTGCAGACAGGGAATATGTATGGTTTTGGGACTGGTATGCCACCACAGACACTTCTCATTAGTGCAATAACTCAAAAAATATTTGACGTGGGACCTGTGGACTGCAATCCTTTTTTGGTGGTCATTTTCAGATCCAGCCACTTCTTCCTCACCTCTGCTGCCGTTATAATTACAGGTGATGCAGCATTAACTGCATGTGTCACCTGTCTCCATGCTACGTCCTTCTTTCTCTTTGACAGATCACTGGTAAAGTTGCCAAACCACACCTATTTGTTTATTACGTCCAGAAAAGCTTCCACCTGATTCTTGGTTCTGCTTTCTCCCATGCATGTTTTTTTTCTTTATTTCTTAATAGCAAAATACAGTTACAAAATAACAATACAGGTGTATAGTGCAAAATATATTATAAACAAAAATAAGGATATAAGGGTATATGTTTCTTCACAGTTTCCATTTGTGCAGCATGTTCCTCTATTGTGTGGTTTGACTTGTGTTAAGTGGAAGTTATATTCCATATATGGTTCACTGAGGGCATTTCTTTATATAAATTAGTCTTGCTGTGCATTCACATTGAGAATGTATCAGATTTCACAGACACAATGCTGTTTTTAAAATCTTAACATAGCTTTAAAACCCGTTCTCAGAAAATACAGTGGATTACTTCTCAAACTAAATTTCTCACAAATCAAAGATTTTATTGGTATCTTGATGAGTGACCTCATAAAATAAAGCAGAGGAAAGGCTTTTACTGTATTTGAAGATGTTTCCAATGCACAATGTAATAGTTATTTCTATAAACAGATTTTATTTATTTGTCAAGATCTATGGGAATAAATATTCTGTTGAACATACTGGCATTGTTCTATGTTTTTTAATAAGATAAATGCAGTAAAAGAATAAAATATCCATTCATCCTCTAACTGGTCTTCTAACCTCTTGTCCTGAACAGTACACCAAGTTTATCCTACTCAGGGTCATGGTGGTTCAGAGCCTATCCCAGAGGCTACAGGCACAAGGCAGAGAACAACCTAGCATGAGGCGCCAACCCATCGCAGTTCATACACTAAATGAACATTTTTTGTTAAAGTGATCCCATGGGCTACAATTTAAATAGCTGATTTAGAATTAAATAAAATGAGGAATCAGTTCACATATCTTACTTGTGAGTTAAGGGTACTAAATGTTATGCAGTCAGGGATGCCTCCCCCCTCCCCCCATGCTATGTAATGGTCAACTGATGATTGTGGGGGGGGGGGGTGCATCACAGGCCGCAAGGCTGGGCTCCACGCTGCGTTGCCAGTTCATCCCTGGGCACAGATTCACACACAATCATGCACTACAGCTAATTTTGAGATGCCAATTAAGCTGATTGCATGGAAATCCACACGACTCGGAGAGAACATGCTACACACACACAGGATGGGCAGGATATGGGCCCCCAACCCTGAAGATGTGGGGCACCATTGCTACACACAGTACCACACTGTACGCATTAGTAAATACCAAAACAGGCCTTATGTTTGTTTTGTGCCAATAAAATGATAATTGGTATTTATGTACATGATGAAAGTACATGGTCGGAATTTAAAGCTCGTTAACGTGGGAACTTTTTTCCAAGAGGGCACAGATCATTGTAGAAGATGACTGAATAACAGAACGATGGGAAGGAAATTGTTGGTATGTTTGGTAAATCACTGAAGCTGGTGATCTTTACCGGCTCACCATAAGTGTGTGTGCATCACAACTTCCCACAGGAGACCTTATCATACTTTGAAACACTTTTTTAACAAATCGGAGGTGAAGGCTTTGTTTAAAAGTTAATGTGTTTCTTTTTTTTTTCCTTTTCCCCCCATATTAGAATTGATTCTTCTCACTGGAAACGAGCCAAGTTTTGCAGTGTAATGAAGTTCATTGGCCTGTCAGGCGGCAAACTCATGGCTCTGCAATAAGTCAGAGTGCATGCCGCAATCAAGAATAACAATGAATTAACGAGCATCAGATTTAGACAGCTGAAAATCCAGTCTTTAAACAGACTGCCAAAGCTTGAGAAATGCCAAATTGCAGCAGTGTGATAGATCAGATGTTAATATAAAAAAAATAAATAAGACTTCTGGTATTCGCCTTAGCCTGGCGCCTGTCAGAATACTTACGTCACCCGTTCTCTAGGCTAACAACAGAGGTCTTGCCAGCCAAAGAAAGAAACTTCATGTATTATTATTGGCTTTTCATTGCAGCATTTCGTCTCGAATCATCCACCCTTAAATCACCCTGCTTTAGGATGCTGGTTATACATATACAGCACATATATTGCTCTACAAAATTGGTCAAAATGATGATTTAAGTACATATAAAGCAAAACACTGCATCAAAACAATGTCTGTAGTGCGTGACATATTAGAAATGAGACAATTGTACCTTGCAAATCCAGTGACACAACACCGGTGTCGTCTTCCAGTCCGTCGATGACCTCGCACTTGTATTTTCCATAGTCCTCCAGCGTGATTTCCGTGATGACCAGTGAGGCGTCGCCCTCTCCTGCCCCCTGCAGGTGGACGCGACCGTGGAAGCTCCCGTAGCTCTTCTTGTGGTAGCCCATGGCCACAAAGACGTCAATCTCTTTCAGGTAGTCCGAGGTCAGCTTAGTCCACTTAATCCGCAGCTTGGGGTTGGGGGGCAGGACAGCGTCTCGGATGAATTTGCATGGCAGCGTGGTGTTGCTGCCACGGCGGGAGACCACTTTGGCCTGCTCTGTCACTACAGATAGACGAGGCCCATTTTCTGCAAATGCAACATGCAAGGATTATGGTTACAGAATGCATCTTACAAAGGAGAAGAACAATGTGCACCTATAAACCCTCTGATTGGGATTAGTGGCTTATTCATTTTGTTAAGTAGCTGTATGCAAAATTTCATTTCAATTCAGTTTATTCTTATATAGCACCTTTCACAACAGAGTCGCCCCAAGGCGCTTCACATAGGCGTGTTTTGATATTAAGAGAGAGTAATAAAAAACAGGGAAAAGGATAGACGAAGAAATTAGCTAAAGAAAAAGAATTCTATGGTATTTATATGGTTTTATATTTAATATATATTAATGTATAATCTGTGACAACATCAGGTGATCAATCATGTATATGCACAGTCTGAATGTTATTCGAAGACTAGCAGTCCCTAGGTTATGAACAAGGTCCATTCCCTAAAATCTGTCTTTAAGTTGAATTTGTAGGAAAAATCTGGAAAAATTCAATTCAATTCATTTTTATATAGCGCCTTTCACAACAGAGTCACCCCACAGCACTTTACATGGTAGTACGTGATGGCTATACATGATATTAAGATATTAATAATAAAAAGTAGGGAAAAGGAAAAACAAAGAAATTAGCTAAAGAAAGGAAGCCAGATGACAATGGACAAGAGGAACCAAAAACTCTCAAGTAGGGAATAAAAAAACCTCTGGGCATCCAAGGTCAACTGGCTGCCCAACCCCCCGGGCAAAATAATACAGTACACAATAGCAACAATAATAATTTTACAATAATAATAATAGTAATAACATGGTACTGTACTGTACCTCGAGCCAACGAATTGCACAAAAGGCACACTGTTTTCACGAACATCACAAAGTTCGTTATTACAAACCATTACGTTTAACCTGAATTTTTAATATAACAGGCTTTATTCTAGTCCGATCCTAAGTACGACTTCTCCGGAAGTTGAATGTTCTTAACCCCATCACTGTGATTTGGAGAAAATACATGAAATGTAACAAATGCTGACCACTTAAAGAATTTTTTAAAAACTCCACATATTCTGGTAGCAACCTGATGGCAGCTCTATAAAGGGTCATGCCAGGCGCGTTCTAGATCTCTGTTTTGCTTCATCAAAGATAACTGGCTTGGCTGGAGCTGGATCTCTCTGCTGATAACTGGAAGGTTGCAGTTTTACTATTTGCAAACTATCTATTCCTAGGATAATGCAATAAAGTACATCCATTTAAATTTAATACCCAAAAGGCAAACCAAAAAAAAAATCTGTGTAAATATTCCTTTGGGAACTATCATTGGCACTTCACTGCTGATTTAATTTGGCTTTTCCAGTGATTTACTTTTGGTGTAAATGTTCCTCAGCTGCCTCTTTTGTAAATTATTTAATCGCAGCTGAAAACTGTTGAAAAGTGGATGACTCAAACTCAAACATCTGAGAATGTATTTTTAAACTTGCGTAGTTTCTGAGGAACATTTACTTACTGACCGATCTTTACTTACAGGGTCATACTGCATCTTGTGTTTGAGGATTTGATATTTAATTCTACTTGCACGAAGCATTTATTTGTATAAACACCTCAAAGAGCTTAAAACAGACTTGTACTGTTTGCGACCCAGCTGCTGCTTATGAACGTAAACAGTTCTAAATCATCTTCTGTTTTATTACCAGGAAGTAACAACAAGCAATTAAGAAGTATAAACCAAATAAAGCACTTATGCTCTCTGAGAGCATGAGCCAAACCACTGACATGTTAATTTGGTGAATAGAAAGCATATTCATTGGATTGTATCATAGTCTTCCTGAGTTATGACTATCTTCGGTGAGTAAAATACACAGTGATGAGTCAAATACACGATGAGCGTGTATATTTATGGAAAAAAACACCCCTGTAAACCTTGAAGCTAAGCATGTAGCTGTTAAACAGCTGGCCTGTTCTCATTATCAAATCCACAAGCAACTGTGACCCCATGTCAGACAAGCTTCCAGTAAATAGACAGGGGTGATTTCATACTTGAGCACTGTACTGCAAACCCCACTTGAGAAAAAAAAAATAAAGAAATAAGTGCATCAAGAGAGAAAAGCTAGGAAATGGGATTGCACAGAAGGACTTTGCTGCTACTCTCCTAAGCGTTTTTTACACTTGGGTCTCCAGAATGATTAAAATGTACCATATCTTAGGTTTTGGGTTATTTTAAATAAACTCTGCCTTGTTAACTTAAACTAGACATTTGATCTTGGAATGCGTAACGTAACGTTGCCAATTATTCCAAAATTATAATGCTAACTCCAGATTGCAAAATGTGACATTTACTTGGATGCTTATCAAGTAAAGCACCTTTAAATTTACCCAGCTGGATACTTTTTTTTTTTTTTTTTTTTTTTTTACAGAGGCCAACAAAAAGTCTGCTGTACAACAGCCGGGCAACTCCTAGAACATGTGATCTCTTAATTAAAAGCCCTCATAAAGCATTTTAAAAAGCTTTAATGTTCATTTAAATCATTTGCTGCACAAAACCTACAGGCTGAAATAGCCCATCATAAAGAACTGCAGTAAAAAAAAAGAAAAGGTTCAAAGAGGTCCACACAGCGTGTTAATTCTTCTGCAAGATTCGCTAGCCTCAGCAGTTTGGATGGATTTTTACCCACCAGCAGTTCACAGGGGTTCTCCTACTCCTTCGCCGGAGCAATTGTGCGCAGTCACACAAAGCACCTGACTGATGTTTTTCCCCTCTGTCTGCAGGTATTTCACAGTTCTAGCATTCAGGAAGAGCAGCAGGAGAGCCTCAGCTGAATTAAAGCGATGCAATGCGGAAAGGACCTGGATGTGCTGTAGGGTTCCTCTCTGAGCAAGGATTCACTAAACCATTAAAACTGTCACCACATGTTCTATTACAATTACATATTTCATGCTGTGGATAAATGTCTGGGAGGAAAATGTAAGCAGGTTTAATCACTGCCGTTTACCTTACCGAATACATACATACTTAAATGCGGTTACTGTGCTTGTAAGATGGAACTGAATGTGCTGAGGAGGCACACAGACAGGCGACAGGAAGATTTATTCACTCCACCTGTCCCTTATAACCAACCCCACAAGTCTGAATACTTTTTAGCTCTTGGATCCAGAAAATTCAGCAACAACAATAAAAAAGCCCGATCACTCGCTGGTATTGTGTTCTCCCTCTTTCATTAAACCACTCTCAACTAGGCAAGTCCCTGCTGCTGGTAATTGTCTTGGTCAAATCAAGAGCTACCATTTTTTGTTTCTCACAGAGTATTTCCATTCCTCACATACTTACCAGTTCATCGCCAAACACTCCCAGCACGTTAATGATCTTTGCAGCAAATCATCAAGGTCAAATATTATATTGTTTTTCTTTCTTTTTGAGCTGGTTTTGATTCATAGCTTATAACATAATAATATGTGACATGATAATTGATATCAAATCTTCTAATTAACAATCTAAGTATATCAAATACATTTGTATTGTGATGTTATAGTGATTTTTTTCAGCGTAATATAATTACAGACCTTGAACTTGTTTTTAGCTATTGATATTACTGATTTTACTTATAATATTAGGCTAATCAGTGGTCTTCCATGTCAGACTAGTAAATCGATACATTAAATCGGGCCTGACCATTTCTGTCCCATCCTTTTATATGACTCAGTATCTTATTGTTGTCGTCTAGGTAACCCTCCTGCATCATATTCCTATTAAATCAAATAATAGATATATACACATAAGTGACTGATGTTAATCAAGGACCAAATCTGGACTTCAGTGACATTTGCTATTAAAATATGTAATTTGTAATTTAGTAGGAAAACAGATATTGAGCTATTTCGATATTTTGTTTTTGTTTTTCAAACGTTGTACAACCAGAAGTGGAGATGAGAGAAAGTTTGGGCAAAAGGTCCTTCATTTAATCAATTATTTGGTTTGTTGGGAAAACCTTGTGCGACTTGGAAAGTTAAAACCACATTGGACTGAGGCCTATTGGGATATCAGTTACAGGATGTAAAGCTGAGTTCTTGGGAAGAAAATACACCTATACCTTCAAACAGGATTGAGTCAAAGTTTTATATACTGAAGTGGCCTTCAAAGAATGTAGAATGTACACATGCATACATACTGCAAGGTTATATTACATTTACTCTCTCAAAGAGAGCATGTCAGTCAAAAATTACACGCATACACACACAAAGCCCATCAAAACATGGAACAGAACCATGATAACCAGGTGACATCTTTCTTGGATTCGTCTTTTCATTCAAAATCTCCCTTCATGATATATGACACTGCTTGTGAGTAGCAATGTAAACACTTTTCTTAGGTAGAAAAGCCAGGAAGATGAAAATGGTGGATAAATTGCTAATTATACACTTAAGTCTGCCCCCATGGATGTGATGCCACAGATGTGCAAGACTCATCAATTATTCAAATTGTGGTTTTACCGCGAGATCAAATCTACTAAACAAGCGTTACATGCAGTTGGACAGTCTTGCCTTTTAACATGAGGAAAACCAAACCTGCTCATACCCTTCCTCATGTGGGTCAATATAACGTAGTTAGATAAGCAAACACAGTCAACAGATTACACAGGGTCAAGGAATCTTGACTTGAACCTTATCAACCCACAGCTGTAGGCGAGTGGCAGGATGACATGAAGCAGGGAGACCCTGTGGACATGCCACAGACAGCGCTGTGGAGGGGCTCCATCTGCAGCCTGAGCCTGCCACTGTCCACCTTCTCCTACCTGAGATGTAGATGGCCTTGTGGTGCTCGCCGTCGTTGTCTGTGTGGTCGACGCTTTCGGCCAGGCCCAGGGAAATGAAGGCGAAGAGCAGCAACGTGTTCATTTTTATAGCACCAGGGGACCTGTTCGCTAAAAATAAATAAATAAATAAATAAATAAATGAGGGGTTGATAAAAGAATTTTGACTGCCAAGTTTTGGCTCCACGGAATGCCCTCGTTAAAAGTACACAGCCCCCAGGGGGATGAGACGACGTCGAACCACGCGGGGCGGAGTACTACAGAGCAATGCACACAGTGTGATGTACAAATGGGGCACAATTTACTAGAGCAATACCAATGCGCCCCCCCCCCCCCACAATGAACCCCCACTCCAGTACATCCTGACATTTTTAATCTGCAGCAGGCTCCTTGAAGCAGCTGGAAAGTGATGCAGCTCTGTCAGTGCCCTTCAGTGTCAGTGTGATGCTTCAGCACAGACAGGAAGGAAAACTGGGAGAAATGGCCCAGAAAGCTGAACACTGCTGAAAATAGCAGCATGGTACTTATCAGTGACATCGCGCCGTTTGACAAACCTCTGAATTGACGTGCTTATGGCACAGATGCAGCCAGTGGGGTGAGACACTCTGAGACCCTAAATGATGATAATGATAAAGGATACGTATCCTTGGGCTACTTTTAAAAGCCAAGCAAACTTTGCACAGTACACCTCGCAGCACGCTGTGTCCCAAATAAGGCATCACCTCCCCCCCCCCCCCCCCCCCCCCCCCCCTCCGCCCCCCCCCCCGCCCACCC
>JAAGVU020000113.1:27939242-27950340 GCA_011763525.2 Mormyrus iriodes
CAGTCCCCCCCCGCCCCAAACCAGCATCCGTTTATGGGCAAAAACGAGTGACTTACCATCTTAAGGAGTGCTCGCGCCGGGTTCGGGAGGTGTGTGGAGAGCCATGCACAAACTAGGCTGGACTTGGATTTGGGGGCTTAGCACTGCAGTCGCACTGATTGATTTTTCATTCATTTCTGAGCAGAATGCTGACGCACTGGCACAGTGTGCCAGGTAACGCTTCTGCAGTCAGCACATCGGCGGGCGCTGCAGAGTAACCCTTGTCCTGCCTCTCTCTCTCTCTCTCTCTCTCTCCCTCCCTCCCCCTCTCTCTCTCTCTCTCTCCCAAGCCTACAAATGCTAATTCGGTGAATAGGGAGATCCCAACTCCCGATAAGAGAAGGCGAGGTGCCCTTCCCTCTTGAGAGCGATTCGGCACGCGCTGACAGAATCTCCCCAAAAACTGATGCAGCTTCTGCAAAGGGAGGCAGCAGGTTCAGGGTGGATGGGGGGGTGGGGGGTTGCTGCCTCCTGGTCCCCATGCAGCTGGAGCGATGCAGTCTCAGCCCTTTTATCAACACACTGACATGCAACATTAGGCAGGGGAAATGGGAGGTTACTGCACAGATTAGCAGCATTAAAAATCTGCCTCCCCCAGGGTCACATTATGGCAGCTGTTACTGCTGTAGGAGTTTATAATCTGCCCCCCCCCACCCATTGCCTGCAGCTGTAACAAGTCTTTTTCAAACAAAGACCTCCATCAAGTTAGACACTTAGGGAAAAAGGTGCTGTAGGTCACTGGCACTTCTGAAATGGTATAAGCTATTAGGACATAAAATGACTTTGCAGAGTAACTGCAGTGTTATCACCTTGAGGAGTTAAGGGGTTAATGGCAGGCCTGCAGTGTAAAACAAGCTGCAGAGATAGGCCGCTTTCGCTCCTTCTTCACACACTACAGTTGCTCACGCGCACCTGAAAAACCAAACTTCCTTCAATCCTAACTTCCTGTGGGGGGAAATAGGTAAATGACGGAACTGAACGTATTCACACGTCCTGTGTTTTTTAATCACAGGAACAGCTGCGGCTCCTTGAAAATCTGTTGAGGGAAATGTAACTCCTCAGCTTGTGCCAAACAGCTGCCAGATGCTCTTAGCGACAAACACGCCATAAACAAGTCTCAGGTTGCCATGTCACGTCAGCAGGCCACTCCTACTGAGACCTGGGGGCAACACGGAAACCACCTAGGACACAAAACGCTGACTTTGTATGTTTTGTTCCAGAGCTATTTTTTTTCTCTCTAAAAAAGTGAGAAGGACAAGTTTTATTGGAACTAATAAAGAAATCAGCTAGCAAGCGGACATTTTCAAATCATCTCCAGATAGTGGCTTATGTACTTCAGGAGGTACAGCAAACATAAAAAAAGCTAACAGGATTACATATGTTTAGCAGACACTTTCATCCAAAGTGACACACAGTTGAGAAAGCAGAATTAGCCAGCCCCTGGAACAACCAGGGTTAAGGACTTTGCTCAAGGGACCAACGGTGTAAGTACTCAGCCAAGTCTGGGATTTGAACCAGCAACCTCCTGATCAAAGGAACAGTACCCTATCCCATAGAGCCACACACACATCAAAACCTTCAGAGCCACAGTGGAGAAGATTGAGTGAGCTGCCTGGCTGTAATTTGTCAATTATTCCAATATAATGGCAAAATGTTTGCTTAACACAAATTATTTTCGATAAATTAGGTCAGAACTTCAGAGGGGCTAAAGTAAACAGCAGTCAATGAATTTGTTTGAACAGGCTAATGATCGACCCCCTGACATAGAGGTCACCTGACACACAAGCACAATATAATAAGGTAGATCAGCACTTATTACGCATCAGCCAGAACTGCGGCTGCTCACCATAGCTATCGACATTTCAATGCATCATACGGTGCAGGCCTGCTGAGGCTGTACCGAAAGGTCCGGCTAGCTAGACACAGCCCTGCTTAAACCGGCAGCAATTGGATAACATAAGAGTGGCCCCTGATTTAATAGTCGAGGCTTTAAACCTATTTTTTGTTTCTGTTGAAAGCCTGTAAAGAATTTTAAAGCAGCTCTGTCCTTAAAATGCTACAGCCTAATACAAACAACAGAAAATAATCTGGTTTTACGGCCACAGATATAAACAGATTCCAATATCTTTGATGCTATACGTGCTTAAAAACTTCACACCTGAAAAGTAACAATTTTGCTGCTGTTTTTATCGTAATGCACAATAGCGTTAGGAATATTATCAGTCTGGACTTGAGTCCTTTTCCCTGCAGTGATGTATTGTGGCAAAGTTAACAGCATCGTCAGTCTTTTGAGAAAATCTGTCTTGAAAATCAGCTCATATTAACTATGCTTACTCTAAGAAGGCACAGAATTTACTGAAACCCCACACAGTTCTGTTAATCAGTAAGGTCAACATGGATCCTTAGTCTTATGTAAGGAAGGGGCAGAACAAAAAAAAAAAAGAGAGATTAATTCTGGTACCGTCCCTTCACTAACACTGACAGACTTCATGACCATTCTGACCTATGACCTCATATTTGCTGAATTCCCATCATTCTCCAATAAAGTGTACCAGTGCTATGGCAACACAGACGGTCACAGAATAACCAAAAAAAGGTGAGGGGTCATTTTGCTTGTATTGCTTCATGCATGATAGCAACATCCTGTGAGAAAATGACACGTCACCTCCTTCGGGTTTGGCCCAAGCTCTTGCTTCTTAGGCATCAAAGCTGTTGAAGCTAAGCCCTAATTTCACAAGAGGCTGTGTTACTTTGTCACTCCTGGCATGCAACTCTGTTGTTTTGAATCTGCCACTGGGAGAGTGAGTACAGTCAATTTGTTTTTCCCTTTCTTAGTGTCATCCCCTTTCATTTCAGTTTGACTCATGTGAATCTTTATTCTTTGTTACGGAAGAAGTGAACATCTAACTATCATTTCCTTCTCAATCTTCAGAGACAAAGTGACTGAGGCTGAGAAGATGCTCTCGCAGGAGCCAAGCTAGATTTGCCAAGCAGATGTCCAAGATGTCCAAGCTCCCAACTTGAAGGAAAAAAAAAAAAACATTAAAGGCCTTGTAGGGGTTGTAAAAACGAACATAGGAGGCATGAAAATACCTTTGTAACTACTATTTTGAATAAAGTAAACATGGTTTATTTTATGTGCAAACACGATCCGTGTGTCTTAAAAGTAGATGTTCTGTATTTTTAAATGATTATCTGGAACACTTGGGAATAGGTCACAACAGCCCTTGCAGGAACCTCAGAATATTAAACTTTTACTGAAATGATTGCTTAATGCTGTACCCCACATGTACTTCCTAGAAGTAATATGGTTGGTATTTTTCCACTTTTGTATGATACAAATAAAAAATAGTACACCTAAATTTAGGGCACTATAAATCCATTTCAACATGCATGTTAATATTGAATGCAATGGAACTGTATTTTTTTTAAATCCCTGCTTTATAACAAGGCACACTAAAAAATACCTAAATTAGAAACCAGGATTTTCCGCAACAAAATGTATTAACTGAATTGAAATTCCATCCATCCACACAGCCACCCCAGGGCTGAAGTGAAATTGCTGAATGTTCATAAATTAATATATATGATATTGCATATTGTGACATATCCTACCCTACTTGTTGAGGGTATTAGACTGTGCAGATACTCCAAAGGAGGCAATGTTACAATCCTCATTTTAAAGCCTCCACCTACGACATAGGGCAAAGTAAGAGGTAAAACACTACGAGGTGTACGGGTACATGAGAATAGTCAGCGCCAGCTTGATATAATGCAGCCTGAAGTCTTTTATCCCATTTATACCATGGCTAATAAATAAAAACAATTATAGAATAAATTAGCCATGGTGAATTTTTCAGAAAAAAAACATTCAATTAGCATATAATAATGTTCCAATGTACAAAAAAGAGTCTCTATAAGGATAGAACGTCTGGTCAGGTTACTCACTGGAAGCGGCAGGTCTGTTAAATTACCACAGAACCCTTCAAGATATAGCTTTCGTTTTGAAAACCGAGGAAAATGATGCTAATAAGAATGACTGCTTATTTATGAGTAAAAAGTCGCACAGGTGTTTATATTAACATGTTTAGTAAAACATTAAAACACATTAATATAGAATTAATATAGGCTGATGGAAATACCTGTGCAGTCACACGAAAATGATCAGCACCCACATGACATATCTGGACCAATAAGAAAATAGTATTTACCAAAGATGTATTCTAAGGAGAAGTGATCTCGTGAGGTCTGATATTGATTTAGCACAATTCTTACTGACAGTATTACAAACAATTGTAAACTGATATTTTAGTAGCACTACTACTGCTGAAGAAGTGGCCTCACATTCACAGGGAGGTGGATGTGAATCCTGCTCCTCCCATGTGTGGCTCATGTGATCTCCCTGTATTTCTGTGGGTTTCCTCTGCGTACATGGTTTCCTCCCACAGGCCAAAAACATGCTTTCAGGTGAAGTGGGGTCTTTAAATTTCCCTTAGTGTGTGAGAGTGTGTATGTGCTATGTAATAGACTGGCATTCCAATCAGGATGCTTCCTTCTCTGTTTCTGGTACTTCCTAGGTTAGGCAACAGCATCATCGACACCCTACACCACATAAGTGGCTATGGTGAATGGAAAGATAGTGGCTAGATTTTAGGCAAATAAATCAGATCTTGAAAGCAAACCTGCTGTTTTAGAATAATAATTGATGCATCATTGACCCCCAAGGGGAAATTCTCTTAATACCTCCCCCAACTTGGTCTTTGTAGGCAAGAGCTAGCTGGTAAAAAAGGAAAGCCACTCATAGCAGCACCCAAGGAGCTGAGGGTTAAGGGCCATGCTGAAGGCAGCCACAGATGTGCCGAGGCCAGGCTCAAGCTAGCAACCATCTGATCACAGGCACAGAGTCTTAGCCCACTGAGCCACACACTGTTACAGTAAAATGAAACGTCAAATATGACCATTCCTGCTGTTTTATGGGAATCATTCGGTGGGGCTGACAATTAAGTGCCCTAGTGATAAATATTACTAAGAATGTCAAACTTTGCATCAGGAGTTTCACTGGGGAGAATTCTAATTTTGCACCTCACCCCTGCTCTGTATAGAGCTGGCATGCTCTCGCTGTGTTGGGCTGGTTTCCTCTGGTTACTTTGGTTTCCAGGCATGCAGTTAGTGTAACTGTTGTCTCTAATTTTCCCATAAAATCTGACTGTTTGGGGGTGTGTGCGCCCTGTGATGGGCTGCCCTCTTGAGATCCTGAGCTATGAGGCTAAGTAGTTACAAGATGGATAGATGAGTGAAAAATGAACATAATATAATAATATTATAACAATAACCTTCCACTTTAATTACCCATAATGCAATACTAATAAACTCTTTTTAACTCTTCAAAATTTATCAGTTGAGTTGTACAAGCTTTGTTATAATATAACAGTTTCATTATGCATTTTATTAAAGCTATTATGTATTTTATTTGATTTATGTATTTTCAAGATATACACATGCACTGCAATACATGCAGCTATTAAATGTGGATATACATTTTGTATTGGTATACTAGACAAACACCAGCTTCTTCTGTGATGGTCCACTGTAGTGTTTTCCTATTTTAAATTTCTTCACGAATTTGGTCTCTTTCATTATAACTCTCTCAACTCTTAAAATGACTCATAGACCACAATTTAGCCCAATCCTCAGAGGTACATAGGATCCTATGACACTGTATCTCTAGTGCTTAGTTACAAAGTTACTCCTATGGCTCACTCGAGAAAATAACACTCCTCCCTTTAAAAAAAATGCATGCTACATTTGTGTTTCAAATTCTGAATATGAATGTTCTAATGTAGTTGCTGTAACTGACTGTACAGAACCAGCCCAAGAAAATAGGTGAGGAAAATTGGAGCAAAAATATGCTTCTAGAGTATTCAAGAAGATCGCCTACCTAGAGCTGAAAACCACTTTATATACGTTAAATCTTTAATGGACAAATCCCAGTTCATTTCTGCAAAACTGGTAAACAATCACAAATCAAAAGTAATGATGTAAGCTCAGAAATATCAGGGTCCAGAAAGTCCACCACCCACTTATATTGCTGCAAAAGATCAGCAAGTATCAGTTATCACCCTTGGACCATCACATGAGGGGAAATCGATAAAAAATATTACATTTCAATGTAAAAGCTTGTATTTTGCACCTGCCAAAAATGCCCAGAAGACGGCACTTGCTTATTAGTCACTGCTTAGGCTGATGGAAATGCTGCAACGCTCAGCTGCAATGCCCAGGAACATAAGCTGGTAACTGCTTACAGGGAATTACAAAAGTAAGACGAACAGAGGAATGGGGATGCACTGGGCAGACATTAAGCAGGTTAAACTGCAATGCAGCTGAACACGCGCTGGCCTAAAGCCTAAAAACAGACCTGACAGAGAGAAGAAGCAACATACAGGTCAGGCTGATACAGACTAATGAATATAAATTTAAGGATATCGCAGTTACGTGTTTGGTTATTAAAGCGGGTGCTGTGTGACTCTGTGGGTTAGGTCTATGGTGTGCCCATGATGGAAAGTTGCCAATTCAAAACCCACCACTTCCCTTCATTAAGCCTCTGTGCCTGTAATGAGAAGGTCACCGGATCAAGCCCGGCCTCAGAATGTCTGAAGGTCCTTGAGCCTTAAACCCCCAGCTCCCTGGGTGCTGCTATGGGTGGCTTCTCATTGTGGCCAACTTGCTCTCACCTACAGTGAGCAATTTAGAGGAGGCATAAAGAGAATTTCCCCATGGGGGTCAATAAACTAACTATTATTAATTCCCGATTGCTCCAGGGATGTTGGCTGATCCATGTACTGTGACTCCCAAAACTTGCTCTCACCTGTAAATGTGTTTATGTGTTCCATGGAGAGCAAGATGGGGTAGGTGAAAAGACATCCCCATTTCCTCATAGGTATGAATGAAGTACCACTATTCCATTAAAATATATACTCAAGTAGAAAGGAGTATTTCTCCTAAAGTACTAATCATTTAATTATCCATCCACCTTAGATGTCCTAGAGCCTCTCTCAGGCAGCATATGGTACAGGGCAGAGGAACATGTTAGATGGGATGCCATATAGTTGCAAGGCACACATAAGTACATACTTAAAATCACACAGTACAGGCATTCCCCAGGTTACGAACAGGATCTGTTCCTTAAGTCTGTTCTTAAGTCAAATGTATAGTTAAGTTAGGGACAGGTACATACAATTTCTATTTAGCATCAGTCAGACTAGGGGTCACCAACATTTAAGCATACAAAACACAATTTAAGCAGCTTCTTTGCCATCACCATTATCACACCTGAAACAAAAAACATCACAGAGAACAACACCTTTCACAAGAGTTAAGTGTTCACAGGCTGCAGAGAATTCAAAATCACATGGGCCCATGGCCTCAGCAGAGCACCGGGCCAAACAGATACCACATTGTTTTTCATTGCACCCACTTGACAGCTTTCTGGCTGCTTGCGTACCCCGAGAAGCGAAAGCAAACGATCACGGCTCGCTCTTTAAAAGGAGCTGGATACCAACTGCACTTCAGGATGATTAACAATGCAGTTGTGTTCATTTCTCGCCAATTAAGGCCTATCAGCATTTAGACCAGAAGAGCACAGTGTGCTGCATACTTGATTTGTGCCGCAGGTACCTTGTTTACGTCGCCACGTCGAGGCAGCGCAGAAACGCACAGCACACAGCTGTAATCTGTCTCTGCCTGTCATGCTTTGGCATCTGTGGCCTGTCCACGTGTTTATAGGCTGACATCACCAGCATGCACATTAGCACACGGTCCCTGGGCAGTGTAAAGTGAGGCCCCAGAACACCACGTCTCCGCCATTAAGGTGGGGCTATTCCAAGGATCCAGTTACACGCATGTCTTGCTTAACATGTGCACTGCATGTGTGCCAGGAGAAAAAAACATGAAAAAAGCATGTTGTATTCTTCCATGAGGCATTTACACTTAATCACATAAAATTAGCTGGGAAATTTCCTGTGTTTTCCATACACCCCTGTGTTCAGTACTGTAGAAATTAATTAACCTGTCTCAAACTAGCCCCACTATTTTACATTTTATATTGCGATCATTAAACATTAGACAACTTTAATGCTGCTGGATTTACTTTTTAAGCTGTTCAACTCATCCTGATACATTCAAATATGCAATGCACTACAGGTTTAGTATACCATAAAGTACATTCCAGTGTCTGTACTTACAGAATAAATTAATTTAATAGCTGCATGTACTGCACTGCATGTGCCTAAAATGATATGATTGTAATCTGACAGCCATTATAAGTCAGCCTCATGATATTAAGGATTCTATGCAGCCTATTTCCTGAGAGCATCTTCTCTCCTGTCCTGTCCTACCCTGCCCTGTCCTGTCCTGTCCTACCTTGCCCTGAATACCCTGTCCTGCCCTGTCCTACCCTGCCCTGTCTAGTCCTCTCTGTCCTACCTTATCCTGCCCTGTCCCGTCCTGTCCTACCCTGCCCTGTCCTCTCTGTCGTGCCCTGTCCCGTTCTCACTGTCCTGTATTGTCCTGTCCTGTCCTACCCTATCCTGCCCCATCCTACCCTGCCCTGCCCTGTCCTGTACTCTGTCTCTCCTTCACATCCACAATGGGCCCATTCTTAATAAAGGCTCATCTTAACAGATAACATCCTGGGCTTTCATGATAAAGTTTTTTATCTTGAACACAGTAGCACCTTGTCACAAGGCTGCTTCCAGGATGTTTCTGACATTCTGCAAGACGTCAGCCAAAGACCAAGATAACCAATGATGCTGGTCCTCTAATGACCATGAAAAGACCCACATGACAAATAGTAATTGCTTTTTCCAGATTAAAAATCTTTGCCAAACTGATAATATTAGCATCAGCTGTGGACCATCACAGCTACCCATAAGCATTTATTATAACCTGACACACACCCTATGACACCTTTCAAAACCTACAAATCAAACTGTTTTGTCTTTAATTTTCAAACTTAAATTCTTTAGAGACATTTAAAATATTTTCTATTAAAATTATGTTTCACATTCAGCAGACACTGCCCAAAACAAGGATCAGAGAGAAGCGTCAGCCAGTGTCCCTGAAGCAATTGGGGTTAAGGGCCTAGTTGTGACATCGCTCTGCCAGTGACAGGATTTGAACCAGCAACCTTCCGATCACAGGCATAGGAGTCTTAACCCACAAAGCGACACACCTCCGTAGAAAAAAATGTTATAAAATTAATTAGAAATCAATATAAATTTCTTTGCTTTTATTTAGTTGCAATCTGAATAGCATTGCTTTTACAATTAGTCATAAAAAAACAAACAAAAAAAACAGCTCTGATTGCGTGATCAAACACCTGGAACACAAGGATGTTTTTATGACGGAAATAGAGAGCCCTTTTGCTCAAGCAGAGGAACTGCCACATTAGTGGGCAGGCTTATATTTTTGTTTGGAGAAGTACTAACATGGAAATATAACGATGGATTTACGTAACTCGTATGAGAGCGGTGCCCATTCTGTAGCTCTAACACTTTCACATTCCGATTCATGCTTAGCTTAACACATATTTGACCGCAACCTGGGACTGAAATGATGAGACACTGATTTGGGCATGATGACTGAAAACAAACAGAGTGCCAGTTGCTTTCATTTAAGACAAGGTATTCATTGGAGCCCCATTTGAAAGCTTTCGACTTTGGCATTTGATGGCTGAGTTAGAGATATTTTCCCACTGGTGCAAGAGGTGGGTTCACTCCAGTCCATCCACACAGTACTCATTGAAGCCAGCTCTGGGTTTCACCGGCACCCTCACACCACCTTGGCCCTCACAAAGACGCCTCAGTGTGCCCGTGCATGATGAACTCACCGCTCTGTAATTGGGCAGTTATGACTGGCTAACCGCCTGGTTCCTAATCATAGAACGAACCATACCATCCCCTAAGCCTACTCCTATACCACCTCCGTCTCCAGCCCCCCCTGCCACTGACCAATGCTAAGGCCAGAATTTCTGCCTTAAATCTGCCCAAAGCTGATTTTCAAAAAATAAGTCCTTTCAACTAACTGAATAACCCTTGAATGCTACAGTCATCACAAAACTGAGTTCCAGTATCTTGACAGGAACAGATTCCTGATATTAGTTTAATGTGATAAAAATTCGAACATCATTTCATAGATGTCCATTACATTCAGTTGTTGTCCCAAAAGACTGATGAAAATAGCCAAAACGTGCCCTTAGATAAAGATATCCAATTCACTGTCTCACTTGAATTCAGCATAGGACACACATTTAGTAATCATTATAATAAACTGCTACAAAACTGTAAAAAACGGCAGAAATATCAGGTATACATCTTAAATAATAAGACCTTTAGCCATGTAGCACCAAGCTGATTAATGGTAGAAGGTGTTTAGATTCCACTATACTGGCCAGCCACTGCACCGAAGCCCTTCCACCATGAACAACTGCCATCAAGAAGAAAAATTATATTTCAGTTATCCATGTAACTCAATAATGAAATCTCCCAGATAGTGAACAACAGAGTCTGCTAATCAAAGAAATGTAAATGTTGCCTTGAATTGTCAACACGTTAAATAACACACTCAACCTTAGGTTTGACATTAAAGCCCTGTAGAATTATATCAAGCAAAGAAATCACTCACACTAGTGGATCGTGGATTATAATTTCATTTCAGCAGTACTGCTAGGCATTGACAGCATAATCCAAAACCCTTCACTGAAATAAACCTTGGGACAAAGCATTTTAGAAAGCATCTTGCATGTAGAATGTCTTCATCCCTCATCATTTGATTATCCCTGCTTTTCCCAGCCAATCACTCATCCTGAATAGGACCTGAGGCCTGACCATGGCCGCACATGGCACATAGTGGTGGCCAATCATTACTTTCATTACTCCAAAACCTATTTTTTTTTACAACTGGTGAATCATGACTGGGGCGGCACGGTGGTGCAGTGGTTAGCACTGTTGCCTCACACCTCTGGGATCAGCGTTCACGTCTGCGCCCGGGTTCCATGTGTGTG
>JAAGVU020000113.1:27950440-27969919 GCA_011763525.2 Mormyrus iriodes
GTTTCCCCCCACAGTCCAAAAACATGCTGAGGTTAATTGGAGTTACCAAATTGCCCGTAGGTGTGAATGTGTGCGTGGATGGTGTGTGAGTGTGCCCAGCGATGGGTTGGTGCCCCATCCTGGGTTGTTCCCTGCCTTGCGCCTGCAGCCTCTGGGATAGGCTCCGGACCCCCCGCGACCCGAAATGGAATAAGTGGTTCTGGAAAATGGATGGATGAATCATGACTTTCAAGATGGTTTCTTGTTCATTTTTAAGCATTAAGTTCCATTCATCCTCATGGCACCGCAAGAAAAAAAAGACTAGATCTAATCCCAATAACATCTTCAGTAATTGGGCTCATGATCATCTATGATGTACCCCCACCCAAAAAAAACTAGGTTACAAAGTCCAGGGTACCGTTTTGTTGGAGGGTGCTAACATATTAACTCAAACAATCACTCACTATGGGCAATTTCGAGTTACACAACCCAATGGCGGCACTTATAGCAAAGCAACACAGGCACATGGAGAACAGGAAAATTCTGCACACCCAGAGCTGAAGAAACATTACCTACCAAAAAACAAGTCAACAAAAAAACTATATACAGAATTCAGCAATTATACCCAAATTCCAAATAGTTATCATTTGTCCATTTATTCAGTGCGTGTGTATAGCAAGCCTGAAGACTATCCCAGAAAGTACAGGGTATGACAACAGCCCTGAGGGGACACCTGCATCCTTCAAAGGGCAATTTAGAGTATTTCCAAAGGAAAACCATGCCAACTTGGGGAGGACATGCAAACTGTAACTATATAGAGCTGTGGCTGGCATCCAACCCGCTACGCTGAAGATGTGAGGCCATGATTCCACAATGGAAATGAAAAACAACTTATTAAAATAACTATTTACAATTAAAAAAAATACATTTGTTAAATAATGGAGCTATTTCATTATTAGCATTATAGAAAACTAATAACGTTAGTTTACTGAGAAAGAATATATACTGTATATGTACAATACAACAAACCAGACACACATTTATAAGGATTACAGAATGGGAAATAACCGAGTTCTCGAAGGAAGCCAACCCTAGTAATAAGTACCCATTTATACAGAGTTTTTACACAAATTCCCTCTCATTCACCATATATAATGAGTTATATATGAGTTTTATGATTCATACAGGACTGAATGTACCATTACACCATTACATTTCTCAAGGTGTCGTGCACAATATCCTATACTCACAGAACTCCAAGATGGAACCCTTAAATAACATTCTCAAGAACACCAGATCTGATCAATCACATATTACTCTTTCACTTTACGTCAGATTAGGCATAACTAAGATTACAAATATGCAACTGAGTCAGATTATTAGAGGCAGACTTCATAAGTATTTTTAGGTCCTGCTTCAAACCAGTAGATGGCAAACTTAACTCACTTAAGTCCACAAGACGCTTCATTCATGGGGTAAATAAAGAAGTGCATTATTAATTTATGCCATAACACAAGCTCTACCCCCCAATATTTATTTAGTCAGCTGTTTCCTCCCGTGCCCTTTCAACTGTATAGAATCGGGCCTTATGTTAGTGCTCACCAAGCCCATTTGCCCAAGACCTAAAGAACATTTTGTCACCATGTAGGTACTACAAGCAAGCTTTTCACTCACACCAGTTCTGCGGGCTACACTTTCGGGCTCCTGTGGAGCTGGACAGTCCCATAATTCATTGAGTATCCACGCAAGCACATTGCAGAAACAAGTGGTAAGTTTTATTAATAATTATTAGTTTACAAAAACGACCAGATAAAACATCTGCCTCGTTTTTCATTGCATCGTGGTATAGTGCAGTAGACAGACAAACAAATAAAGTATTTATTACATGAGAACCGCAATGGCAGCCTTTATTTTGCGTACGTATTGATTTACGTCGAGTGTATGGAGGTAGATGTTAATTATAAAGAGCCACAGCCCCCCCACTCCCCCCCAAAAATTAGCTAATCATATGGGTCCCAACGATGTTTCTTGAAAATACAAAAACTACACCTACTGTGGAAATGGGTGAGTCTATAGCCAGTCCTACTATATCAGACACGATTTTACATAAATATAAGTATTTAACATACACATAATTTAAAGCGTAGAGTATCAGTAGTGTATACAAGCCTTAGAAATTATTTCCTAAGTTGTGTTTAATAAAGGCTGACAGAAAACAAATACATGTTTTTTTTTATTATCATGTTTCTTTTTTTTAAAGCAATATTGTGTCGTGAACAACACTGTTCAGTTAGTTATTCGGCATATAAAACCTTTAGGATATTAGCTACGCCGTATCCCTACACATTAACACATTACAGCAAAAAAGGCAATGTACAGTTTTGTCTGCTGCCAATTTAAAGATATCCTCCTTTAACCTGAAATGAGATCGCTAGGTTTATTATAAGGACTTGCGGTGCTCACCTTGTGAAAGTTGCGCGTTGAGGTTCAGACTGATTCCAAAAGCAGGCATTGAGTAAGAGGAGAGATCCTCCTTCCCCACAAACTCAGGGGGGAGGGACCACGTCAGGAGTCAAGCGTCAAGAAATTATTATATATACAAAAAAAACCCTCTAAGTCATCCCAAACCAGTGATCCCATTAGGCACCCAGTAAATTTCAGATCAATGGCTGTTTTTGGTTAACGCATTTTACGAATTCTGCTGCTGTTTCCGATACGCGCACAAGCAGCTCCAGCAAAATACTACTAAATACTACAATCTCATTAGCCCAATGAAAAACTAACACTGAGCTACACCGGCGATGGCTTTAGTTGCGGCTGGCGCCTCAGGCTGCAGATGGGACCGCTGCATCCTTCCTCGCGAAATCTACACTATACGCTCTGACGACAAAATAAATAATGACAGATAAAAATAGGTGGTAACTTAATAGTGGTAAGTCGACTTATAATCAGTGACTAGCAATTATATCACACGTGTTATATATAGCGATCGTGTTTAACTGCAATGGGAGGGGTTTAGTGAAAGTTTAAACCTACGACTTGTGTGTGTGTGTGTGTGTGTGCGCGCCCCGTGTGTGCGTGTTGGGGGGTCAGGGTGTTTCTAGTGGGAACTAATTTCGCTATCTTGTGTAGACAATTGTCCCCATCAGATAGCAGAACAAGAGAAAAAGGCCGGTATCTAATCTGCTTTGTATCTAAAACTTTTTTGTTTGTTTCCAATGTTTCATCTGTTTCTCACTATTAGTGCCTTCGGGTTAGAGGAATCTAATTACATTACAGCTGGAATCGACAGGAAGTCCGCACAATTAAAGCTGCGCCTAAACTGTATTTGTGAGCTGGAGTGAGGATGGGGTACATAGCTAATATTACATTAGGTGCAGAAATAATGTACTGGAATAGCAACAATTCTAAAAGCTTTCCTCGGCTATAAAAAGGTTACGGTGTGTTTATGAGAAAGATTTCATTATTTCACTATTTCGTTATATTCACATCATAAAACTGTAAAAACGATATTTTACAATCCGGATACAGGAGACGTTAAGTTACCACTGTGCGTCAGCTGCAAAAACTGCAGTTGTCTTCCTCAGTTTTCACAGCAAGTGGCACTATTGTCTGTTGGATTCATTTTGCCCGGTTATAGGAAGCTTTAAAAAAAAAAGAACCGAAAGATTAATATGATTCATTTTAGGCTGAAAATTTTAGGTATTCCCATTCTTTATTGGTTCAGCTGTACGGTTTGCTAAATGAGGTTAAATAGCTTTTAATTTATTAAATATATAAAATGCATAGACATTTATTACACTTTATTAAAATGTATTGATTTAACAAATTTTGGACCGAAAGACCCATTAAAACAGTCAATAGTTAACCCCTGAAAGATCACAGACTAATCTATCATTTATACGTAAACGTTTAACTCTTGCCGTGTACAGAGTGGAGCAACACTGTGTTAAATGTACATAAGTTACAGTGATTCATTGAAATGGTTCAATTGTGCGGTGAGAAGTATGTTTTTTTAAGTTTTCTCTTTAGATATTTTTAAGTTTCTTATGGGTAGATAACATTTTCACATATTAACAAGTTGTACCTCCTTATGGTATTAGAACTTCATCCACATTGAGATAGCTTTCATCACTCAATAAAATACCATTTACTCTGTTGTTAAACAGTTGTACTGCACAATAAAACATCATTCACTGTTGAAAAGCAAGCCTGTTTCTTTCTTCGTTTCTGCAGAACCTGGAAGAAAACAGTTAATTAAGGTGGATTATTGTACATTATTATCCTGGTCAGAGTCACAGTGAGCTTGGAGCCTATCATAGGAAGTGCAGGGCATGAGGCCCAGGGCAGGAAATAGCATGCAAACATGGAGCAATTGTGCAAAGCCTACAACCTGGAGGTTTGTGGATTTCATCTGAAACCGGATGGTGTGTGGTCTTTTAAGTTAGGGCTCTGTACCTGTGATTGCAAGGGAGCTGGTTCAAATCTCGTAGCTGACAGAGTGACTGTTACGATGTTGCTTTATTGACACCACCTTAGAAATTGTCCCAGTGAGGGTCTGAACCAGCACGCTTAAAGTCGCCAGTGAGTGTTCTTAAGTCACACTCCTTGCTTGGCTCTGTAGTCCCAGCCACGGTGTCAGATCTCATTGCTGCTTTTTGGATCATGCAGAAAGGACCTTCCTGTTGGGTTTTTAGTTTCAAGCACTGGAGGTGGGTGGTATCAACACTTCCAGCTGCACCTTGTGGCCAAACTTTTTATGGTTTACTCAAATTACCTGCTGCTGTTATTAATCTCAAAAAGCCATCTGCTTTTCAACTGCATATATAATTGGATGTAATTTCCTGGTCAAGTATTACATATACATATATAGCAACACTTCATTTCATGTGGAGATCAGTATTGTGGATTTTCCTAAAATGCTGCAAAATAATACTGGAGATTTTTTTTAAGCGTTTAATGTTATTTAATTCAACACAATAGAGTAATTGCTGTGTTCTGTTTTCTTTAGTTAAATTTCACAACTTCATATCTGTGCGTTATGTCTTTAACCAGTAATATACGTAAATTGTTTCATAATACTGAATTTAGGGGTGGCATGGTGACACAGTGGTCAGCACTGTTGTTTCACACCTCTAGGACCAGAGTTTGAGTCTCTGTCATAGCTCCATGTGTGTGGAGTTTGCATGTTCTCCCTGTGTCATTATAGGGTTTCCTCTGAATACTCTGGTTTTGCACCCACAGTACAAAAATATGCTGAGGTTCACTGGATTTGCTGAATTGCCCGTAGGAATGAGTGGTGTGTGTATGTGCCCTGTGATGGGTTGGTACCCACAATTATAGTGACAAAGAAGACTTCATTAAATTCTCATCTGTTGAAAATGTTTTTCCATATTAAACTGTCTTAGCTACAGTTTTTCAAACCACATTAAAAATATCTATGATTATCATTTTTATTTGACCATAATATCATTTGTACTTAAAAATGTTTCGCTTGCCTTGTTGCCCATAAAATAATACAGAGTCAACCCAGCTGGTGATTTAAGTCATTGTCTGAGATGACAAACCCCAAAGCATCAGTACAAATGGGACATAATATTCCTTAAAGGAACCCTTATTTTTCCACATGGATTCTTGTTTCTTTGACAATGGATAAGAGAGTCCTGTGCCTAATGAATGTACTTTAAAAGAAAAGAATACAGAAACAGGCACTGCTTTTGTTTAATTTATGGGGATTCATGCGATGTAGTGTAAGTATTCATCAAGGGACTTTGTATCATGTACCAGTGACTCCCACTTTTATATATTTGCTTTCAAAGCACCATTACTTGAGGGATCAGGCTTTGGAAATCTGGAGCAGTCCATGTAGCCATTTCTATAGATATTCTATACATCTATAGACTTCTTCATATTCAGCACTTTTTTGTAATTTAAAACTAAAATAAGCAAATCTAGCTGTAAATAAAAACAGTATGAAATATCTAAATGAAACTGACATTTTTGTCTATGGAAAATGAAATATTTATTGACCTTTTTAGGGAAAGTTGTTAAATATTGTTCTGTGACAGTTACAGCCCGCAGACTAAACTTTGCGTGGGAATGCATGTTTATAATTTGTGTACTCCTCTATAAAGAATCCCCATTACCATGTTATATCTGATAGTGCCTTTAAATACTCAGGGGCCATGAAAAAGACTTCACTAAAAAAGGGACATGGCTGAATAACGAAAGAGATTCCTGGCCGGGAAAGGCTGCTACACCCACTGGAAAAGCTCTGACATAGCAGCATCCACCCATTCTTTATAACAGCTTCTAGAACTGGGCAACTGGTATTGATCTAACATGTATTTTTCTGCAAATGGCAGAACTCCATTAATGCTATTTTCTTGAGCAGAAACAGCAGGATATTTTCTCTAAGTAATTTCCTGGTATGTCTATAATAAAATTCCCAGAAAAAAATTTGGTTCATTGTTGACTGTGAACGTCGTCTCCTTTTTTTCATGTCTGTACCATACTATTCCTGTACAGTACTAAAGGACACAAACAGCATCTCTTATAGTTCTGCCTATATAAACAGTGGAAAGTGACCGTGGTAAGCTCACAAGGAAGAGTATTGCTGAAGAAAAGGAAAATGTGTCAAATCTCTATTTTTATTTCTTCTTTTTTATAAATTAAAAGTAAAATCCAACAAAAGTGAGTCTGGAGGATATAGTCAGATTTACACAGGGGAATGAAAGAATGTCCCTTTGAGTCCAGCTATCTCAGGACAGGAATTTAAATTCAGCTGATTATATATCCATCCATCCATGCATGTACCTTTCAACTGCAAATTTACAGTCTTTTCTCTTGAAACAACCACCATGCAGCCACTTATTCCATACAGATCACAGGGGTTGGGTACCTCTCTCAGGTCACATGGCCAGGGAACGCACAGTGATGAAGTCTGTCATCTTCGGCACTGGCTTCTGTGCTCATTCAGGGCATACAGATATTGGGCCTATCGCTGCAGCACACATTCCCCAGGACTACCAAGGAGACGCACTGTCATCTGATTGGGCCTGGATACCTTGTGTCGGTGACAGAGGCTAGGAAAATGGAGAGGATGCTTTAGTGTATCCAGTCCCTAGCTTCTGTCTGGTGAGTCACACACTCTGGGCATTTTAGAGGAGCCAGGTCATCCAGTTACAAGTTTTTTGAATGCCAGGAAGAAAACAGATTATGGGGAGGAAACCTGCACAACATGGGGAGAAGGTCCAGACTCCTCGCGTGCAAAGGGGGGGCTAGATGTTCACCCCCAACCCTGGAGGAGGGCTTCTCCCTTCAATCCAAACCACGCCTGCTGTGAATACACCCCCTTTGACAGACTCCTATCTTGCGCCTTGTGCTTCCGGGGATAGTCTTACTGCCACTGTGCCCTGGATGAGTGCTTGTGGAAAATAACTGCAGTATATAGTGACCAGTAAATAAAAATGCATTTATATGATATCATTTATACAGCCATTTATACAGTGTATGATTTTAAGCACTCTATATTGGTTACACATTGTACTATGGGATCTTTCAGCATGAGCATCTATACTGTCACAATTAACATTCCCATTTCATGTTTGAGTGTCTTATAAACATAATACCTGAGATGTGCTACATTATTATAAAATTATTTTAGGAAAAAAAAGATTAGGTGGGTTTATGAAGTTACTGTTTAGAGCTGGAACATTCACAGGGCGACAAACAAATTCATCACCATCACCAGTAGGCAGTAGTTTTAATGATCTCACCATGTCTTATTTTTGGGAAAAATCCATTAATAGTATTTACTGCTTCTTCAATTTACCTAGATTCTCCATGAAGGCACTGAAGTTGGTAATTAGCATCCTATGTAGACTGACCACCTAATCCATGTCAGGGGGGACACTATGAGCTAGGACAGGGTTTGCAAACTACCATTTAAATTAAAAGGACCTGGATTTCACTTAAGTTTTCACTTAACTTCGCTGAGTTTTTGCTGTGTGCTGATTGGTCAGTCTCAGTATAATCTTGCATGTATCACTAATGTTAATGTGAAACAGCTGCATGAGTCTTTCAATCAAGGAAACAAACCAGTCAAAGTGCAAGAAGAATTGAACTAATTGGCCAAGCACAGGAGCCTTTCGGTTCAAGTAGTTTGTAAAACCTGAAATAGCTCGTAGTGCCCTCCTGACATGACTTAGGTGGTCACCCTAATCAAATGGCATCTAATGCATTAATGCCTGGTTAATGTAATTGTTAATCCCGGATGAAGACAATAATAAAGGCATTTTACTGCATAGTGATGCTAGGGTATAACTGTGTATGTGACAAATAAAACTTGAAAAAAAAAGATCAGGTTTTTGCAATTATTATTATTATTATCTTGACTATAACATGTCTGGCAGTTTAGGCTTTAACTCTTTGGACATATTAAATTAATGTAAATTCTCATCAGCTATTAGATCATGTATCTGGGTTATATAACCCAAATATATAATCATTTCAGACATCAGGGAGTTGTCTGTGCCAAGTGGCATTTATCCAGCACTTCTTGCCAGAGGTGGGGGGGGGGTTCATATCTATTACAGCGACAGCTAATGCCTCCTCACCTTCAGTGCGGTCAAGAAGCACGTCTTGAATCTTCAGTTGGAGAGTAAAAAACATGAATCACATCTGCAAAGTCTCCCCACAAGTGATCAAAGAAGCACCACTATTGGGTTTTGCACAGCTGCTTAACCATTTTCTCCTTGTTCTTGCTTTTACTCTATGAAACGTTTTGGCCTAGTGCACAACAAATATGGAATCATATTTAACTCCTGCTATAAATACTGTTGCTTCAGTTGCAAATGATATCTTCTCATCTCCTCCCATAATACCCTATTTGAGGAAAAACAAGCATTATTCATACCCAAAGCTGTAATTATCCATTCATCTTCAAAGTGCTATTGCTGGTTAGGGGGGACGAGACCCATATAACAATGGGAGAACATGCAAACGCCACACAAATGACGCTTTTCTACTGCCAAGAGTCGAGCAGTACCCGAGCCATACCGCCAACTGGCTGTTTTCCATTGCTTTATCTACCTGCACTGATATGGCCCTGCTTACCAGCTGGTTGCATCACCACCATATGATTTGTTGAAATTCACAGAGAAATTGGTGACCTGCATCGATATACATGGATTATATGAAGGAAGAAAGGTATATTCTATATATTATTCATTATTAGTATTTATGTACCCGATAACTCGGATCTTGAAAATTTCCAACATCCAACTTAAAAATGTACATTAGAACAGCTGAAAGGAAGGGACTCGTAATGCACTCCTACAGGAGTCTTCACGGTACGTCTCGGTTCCTGTATGCCAGTGGAAAAGCACCAAAAAAACAATGATGGAATTCCAACCACCAGTCCGGGAGATGTGAAACACTGCTGCTCATAGAGATGCCATGCCATGTATTTTCTGTAAAATACTGCAATTAATTGTTGTGTACAGGTGCTGCGTTGTTTCATGTTATGAAAATCAATGTTTTTAGCAAGCATAAATAATTTATACTGTTAATTATGCTAATGTCTGCTAGGGAGTTGGATCAAATTGACCTATATCATGATTTATGTGTATCATGAAAAGACCCAAATAGCTTAATAAATTTGAATTACGCGTTTCTCTGATATGAATTTCTAAAAAGCAATTTTGACACGTCGGCTTAAATGTGATGAATGAATGAGTCTAGAGCGGGAGGGAACATGCGACTGCATTAATCTGAGCCGGGCAAAGCCGCTTATGCTGTGATGGGCTGCCCTCTGGGCCCCATCTGCATTACAGGGCCCTTCATCAGGAAGATCCACCCCCCCCCCCCAAGAGTCAACTTTATCCATCTCCAAGCAACCAACAGGAACTTCGATCTTAGTGAGCTGGGTGGAACCTTTATGAGGTAGGGGCGTGGTATATTTATGCAATGAGTGTCTCTACTGTTGAGTAGAGGCAGCACAAAGGTACCATTTTGGGGACTATGCAAGAGAAGTGTTCCCGGTGTAATCGTATCATATATACGTTTTTAAAATCTGGCTGTAGCTCTGAAAGATTTCTTGTGTGGATCATATTACGTGGAGGCCTAGGATACTGGCCGGATCTGAGAAAACAGGCACTGTACAGCCAGCCATAAACGGCGATTCTTTTCAGGAAAACGAGGCAGCACTGCAGCTGCAGCCACTTGTGAGTCAGACCCACGAAATGCTCAAGCTCCTCAACAATAACACTGTCTAAGCTTTGCTTGAGTATGCGCAAGTCAGTGAGTGAATCTAGCAACTGTGCCTCAGGTCTTCAACAGAAGAGAACACCTTTTTTCCCCATCCATCCATCTTCCAGGGAATGGACTCCCAAATACAACCTGATTGGGATGCCAGTCTATCGCAAGGCACAAACATGCTACCTGAAATGCAGTGACACAAATTAGTCTAGCTATATGTGTTTAGACTGTGGGAGGAAATGAAAATGACGTAGGTAGAATTTGAAAACCCTGCACACACATGGTGGAGGTGAGGCACAAACCCTGAGTCCTGGACGGGTGTGGCCACTGAGGCACACCCGTTTTATCCAAATAGTAACATATTTCAACTAAATTAACTACACATGCACAAGTGAAAACAATGGATATCATTGTAACATTGTCCTTGTGAATATACATCAGAGGTGGAAGAACTGGTTCAAGAGTTCCGATTCAAAACACATGAAGTATTCATAAACTGACGTGGGATTTCACCCTGTGAAAAAGGGGAAGGGCTTTGGTCTTCTTAGCCATCCAACCACGTCATCTTTTCTTTTCTCTTCGAAAAGGGTCCTCTATCTTTTGTTTCAGGCTGGCTGTGTCTGCTATAACCCTGCAATCGCTGAAATGGGAAACCTCAACACCAATACATTTATCCCTCTATATCCTTAACACTGTAACACTTGTGTATTCTGACCAGAGAAAGTCTCCTTCACCCCCATGGAGAGAGATCAGTTTCCATGATCTCTTAGTCATGCACGAGAAAATACACAGAATCTCCCAAGAGGCTATGGGAGATGACCTACCATGTGGAGGCCATGTGGAGCTATACAGGTGGCCTTTGAAAAGCTGAAATTGAAAATTACATAATGTTACCTCAATGATGACATTTACGCTGCTCAACAAAAAGTTTCTGCTAAAAAAACCAATGCAAATGTAAATGCATCGCTCAGCAGAACACCAGTCCAATCACATACCTCCCCCGTAACAAAAGGAGAAGATGAAATTGTCTCTAACGTGTGAGTGTACCCTGTGGTGGACTGGCATCCCACACTGTGCATTCCCTGGCCTTGTGACCTGAGAAAGGCACCCAGCCACCATGACCTGTATGGAATAAGCGGATGCATGGTGGTTGCTTCAACAGAAAAGGCTGTAAATCTGGAGTTAGTAAGGAATAGTAACAAAGAAATCAGTTCAGCTGGTTTATGTCTTCATCTGCGAAAGTAAATCTAAAGATTGCAGAGTCCGATATTTATGGTCCCCAGCAAATTAAGTAAAGAATTACCTGAGAATCCATTATTTATCTCCTGTATATGAAAAAATTATGGTCTCTCTATCTCTCTGCATTGAGAACATGACAATGCGTCACATGACTGTAGGGATCTGCTTAACGAGGGGTCTGTCTGTGACAATAGGTGGCATGTAGGCTTGATGGATTATTTCTACACTGTGGGAGTAGCAACAATAGCAACAAATCAGGAAATCTCTAATGCTGAGGAAACACCATTGGGAGGTTTGAAACAGGACTGTATGTTAATTACATTAAAGAGAGACTGGAGTGAAAAGTGTTGTGCTATCATCACTATTAGATTACACCATCAACCAGCAGAATGATAATGACATACAGGACGGTGGGTTATCCATTTCCCCTTAAACAATGCATCCGTAAACATTTGCTTTAGAATAATGTCTAATGTTGTCAAGATGTGTCAGGCTTCCCATATTGCCTGAACAATTCCCACTTCAGTCAGGGTCTAATTGTCAGCAACCTTTGTCCCAAAACCCAGAAGGAGGGGAAAAACCCATTCCGCCCCTCTTCAGCCCCCCCAGTCAAGCCCTCCCACCCATAAGCCTACAGTAGCTAGGAGGAGGACACACCCCCACCCCCACCTAAATCCACTTAACGCCCTCCCCCACTTAAGGATTTTCAGGAATCATTGGCCAGTTCCATCTAGTCCATACATGTGTGAAAAACAGACAGTATTTAGAGTCAATCAAGTCAAACATTTAGTTGCTCAGCAGAAAACTTTAATATGTACCTCTCTCTGCTCAGTGTTATGTTTTATGCAGCTGGATACCTAATGACACAAGACTGCAACAACAGGACCCTCCCAGGACTTGAACTAACAACCATTTGGTTACAGCCTCAGTTTCATAAATCCAATGCCTCCCTCTGCCTTTTCCTTTGGAATATAGCTTTGTTTATCTCCAGCAGGCCAGAAGACACCTTTCCTCACATTAACTGTGACTTAGCTTTGGCTGTAAGGAGTGAAATCCACACTTGACTGTGACACCCATGTACAGAGCAATGATGTGGAATCATGTGAGCGTGGCTTTTCCGGTGTTGGAAGGAAGCCCAAAGTACGTTAGTGTCTCAGCAGGCGAGAGGGGTTACGGCTCAGACAGACTTTTGCAGTCTTTTAGTGTGGTTTGGCTTTGGTGTGGCTTGTTTAAAGGTTAATCCCAATATTAATGACTAAAACGATACTTCCAGAAGAATGCTAAGGAAACACAGGAAGCAGAGTAATGTAAAAGTAATTAATGAAACCTGTCATCCTTGGCATAGGCTTCTGTGCTTTGCAGGAACTCATTCAGGGCATACAGATATTGGGCCTATTGCTGCAGCGCACATTCCCCAGGACTACCAAGGAGACGCACTGTCATCTGATTGGGCCTGGATACCTCGTGTTGGTGACAGAGGCTAGGAAAATGGAGCAGATGCTTTAGCATATATGGTCCCAAGCCTCTGTCTGGTGAGAGGAGGCAGCAGTGGGGGGTGAGGGGGTCTGCATGATGCAGTAAGGTGTGTGGGAGGAATCACAATCAGTGTCTGATGTAAGCGTGCAGGCTGTGCTTGCAGTGTGGCGGTGCTCGTTCCCTTGGGAATCAGTGGGATTATCCCCAACTTTGTTATTCATCCCGCCGGCTGGATCGAAGCACGTTTCCTCTTTAATATACTAGTGGGGCTTAGAGCCACGCTCAGAATGAGGATCATGCATTACACTGTGGCTGAGGAGGGTGCATTCAACTCCAAAGGGGGGCATTTGACTGTCAGTGCTCGCGTCAATCTGCCCAATTTGGGCATGAGGCATTGTAGTGCTTAAGAACATATCTTCTATAAGTTGTCAGGTCAGTTTTAGGACCTTTGAGTAAGGTCCTGAATGTGTCTTGCACTAGAAATACAATACATTCTTATATGAAAATAGGTGAAATTTATTACAAAAAAATCATTAGCTATGTGTCTGTATACACCCATCAGCCATAAGATGAAAATCATTCAGAGGTGAAGTGAATAACATCTCTTAAAAATGGCACCTATCAAGGGTGCCATTATATATTAGGCAAGTGAACAGTCAGTTCTTGAAGATGATGTGTTGGAAGCAGGGAAAATGGGGAAGTGTAAGGATCTGAGTGTCTTTGAAAAGGGCCAAATTGTGATGGCTAGACAACAGAGTCAGAGCATCTCCAAAACGACTGGTCTTACGGGGTGCTCCTGGTATGCAGTGGTCAATACTTACCAAAACTGGTTCAAGGAAGGCCAACCGGTGAACCAGCCATGGGGTCATGGGCACCCAAGGCTCATTGATGCATGTGGGGAGCAAAGGCTAGCATGCCTGGTTTGAGCCATGCTTTGATGGGTCAGAGCTGTTTTGGTGGCATGAGGGGACCTGCACAATATTAGGCAGGTGGCTTTGATGTTATGGGTGATTGGCGTACATGTTCATTCGTTCATCACATGGTACCAGTCAAAAGTTTTGACACACCTACCCATAGAAATGTTTATTTGTTTATTCTCTACATTTTATAATAATTATAAAGACATTAAAACTATAAAATAACAGATATGGAATTATGCACTAAGCAAAAAAGTATCAAACGAAAAAATAATAAAATAGTTGGGTGGGGCGGCAGTGGGGAGAGCGGTTCAGTGGGATGGGACTCCAATCCAGTGGTCGGCAGAGAATGGTGATCCCACCATTGGGCCCTTAAATGCAATTGCTCCATGGACTTGCTAACCCTACCGTTTCCGCTACGCCAGTTTCATGACGTGGCCTCCTGGGATGCTTTTCCAGCCATCCTGAAGGAGGTCCCACATATGCTGAGCACTCATTGGCCACTGTTCTTGCACTCTCTTCTCCAAAACCATCTCTCCTATGTTTAAGTCAGGTGGCAAGGTCATGTAATGCAACACTATCACGCTCCTTGGTGTGTCCAAACGTTTGACTGGAACTATATATGAGTGGCTAACATGCCAGGTCTTTCTTCTGTAATCATTTCCCACAAAACGGAATGATTTAAGAGCCACTCTACTTGGGAACAGTAATCACAAGAAATAATTGTGGAATGGAGTTCTGCTTTTTGGGCTCTTTGTGAGGCAGGTAAACACAGGAAAACCAGGAGTGTGGTTTTAACAGGAATGAGACGGAAAAAAACAGGGTTTGTGTCTCAAGGAACAATACAAAAATGAATTGTGAGACGGAGCGGGTGTCAGGGTCTGGTCAGGTCTACTGGAGAACAAAAGAATAACAAAACACATCGCTTTGAAGCATCAGAGGGACAGGTGACGAGTGAAACTGCAGCCAACTGAGATGGTGACACCCTACCCTTCACACACACACTGGAATGGGATGAATTCACTCATTTTTGCTAAACTAATCAACAGTAGTCAATGTTTACATAACATGAAGGGAATTTTATTTGCGTGCTACTTCATCAGTAGTGCATTCCTAATTATAATTTCACTTTGTTTTTTATCTTTGTTCCTTTTTATAAAAATAATGGAATTATTTTTTTTAATTAATCAAATAATACTTTTTTGTCCAATTTTTGTGTTATTTTTGTCATTTTATATTGTCAAACCATTTTATACACAAAAGCGTTTCTTTAATTGCTGGAGTCTGATTCTTCATATATGCAAAACCGGAATATAATTGCATATCTCGGAATTTAATTGCATGTCAGTGTGTTAAAACACTTGATGTTTCCATGGGTTACGACATCAATGTGGAAAATCTCCAGCATGTTCTGTAGTTTAGGTGCGGTGGCTGTCACGCTTGGCTGTTAGCAGACACAGGCCTCAAGGCCCAGACTCCGGGGGGTTAAGGGCTTAGTGTGGAACATTCATCCCCCGGCTGCCCGCTGCAAGACACTCACTCATTGATATGCACAGGATGTGGGCGAGCAACAGACGCCCATAGTATCTGCTTATCAGTGGGAAGGAGGCACAGTGGCTGAACAGGAGCTAAAGGAAAGAGGTGGAGGGGGGGGCAAAGGGCAGTCCAGGAGGGGGGCGTAATGGATGAGCTGCAGGACACCCAAAAGGATGTCAAGGCAACAAACCATGGCAAGACAGATGGCTGGTTTAGTGTCCAGGGCAGATACTCTCCTCATCAGGACGAAATAAGGCAGGCGGAGATCTATATCTGCTCAAAGTCTCGCTGGGCTTCACTTTGCCGTAATCCGCCAGCACCAACTGATGTTAAGGCAGATGGAGGAACACTTTAGAAGTCCAAAACAAATATGTGTTTCATCCGGCTGCAGTTATTATTAATACGTGCTGACGGTTAATGCAAATACTATCCGTGTTGTTTTCAGCGCAGATGACGTGGTTGCCCTGGATGTATGACTTTTCCTGCCATGATGCTAAGGACTTGTGTTCAGTCGATCAAAGCGTGAATGTGTAGGTTAGAGGTCTGACCCCTGTCTGGAAGGTTGTGGTGGGTCCAGTGGCTGGCAGAGTAATCATATCAGTCCTGGGCCTTTGAGCACGACCCTTAGACCCACCTGCTCTAGGGGTTCTTGATGCCCGCTGACCCTGCCTTTTGACTCCAAGCTTTCTTCACTTGAGTGATGCTTTGGTCAACAATGCTGAATAAACGAATGTACTGTAAAAGAAAAGAGTTACTGGGAAAGAGGCGTGGCTCTATAAAAATCACCACCTAGAGCTGATTACCCCATATTTATGAAAATGATATCCCATTTCAAGGCTGTTTGTATAGCATCACATTAATAGTTATCATTAACAGTCACAAAAAGCATTTTCATGATGGTCTCAGTACAGATCTACTCCTTATTTTCAGTGTTCCTTCTTCATCTGGATGGCAGAAGGGTCCGATATAAAACAGACATTTATGTTCTTGTGTTTTATCAAAGCAGCCAAGGAATGTCCGTTCTGCCATCTTGGGTTGGACACGGAATCCCACACAAACATGCCTTTTATGCCGAATGTGGGTGGAATGTTGATTTTTGAGGCGGGTGTCGCTGGGGACTGTTTAGCTGAACGCTCTTTGGTGAAGTGTGCATCTGTGTTTCTGTGGAAACTGCTGACTCCCTGCACTGCAGGTAATGGCAGAGCAATGTTCATAGTGAAGCTGTCAAAATGACTTGAAAATAAAGACAAACAAATGATCTGAACCAAAGTAACGGCAATTTTTTTTTTCTTGGCCAAGAATTCTGGGCTTTTTTTGACTCACAATAATTCATTCATTGAATAATTCATTACAATAATTCAGTGCTATTCATAAGCACCTCCTTGACTTCAGGAAGAAATGCTGAACAAAAAGAGTGAAGCAAGAGCTAAAGTGTGTTATATTTATTAATATACAATAAGATGTCTTTCATTCATGACGGTAATTTTTGCTAAGTCAAGCACCAGACGAAACCCCCCATTTTATTTCACTTGTATGCTGAATGCCTCTTGTACACTGAATATTGGCTTCAGCCCATCAGGTAATTTCCAGAACGGCTAGTTTTTCAATTCAGGTCCAGTGCAATGTATCAGTATGTTCCTAATAATCCTAAAACACCATCCAAAGATTTATACTTAAAGGATGAAAAAAAAGAAAGAAAGTAATACTGAGAGTGCAGAACATAGTTTATCGCAATTGACTGAGCTCAGAAATCAGTGCTGGTAATCAGGGTTCTTCCTGCAGTGAAAGTGAAAAAATAAGTAGTAAGATGAACTAGCATTCCATATTGATTGGTTGTGAGCTTGTGTACCCTACATTAGACTGGCGTTCCTTCCAGGGTGTCCCCAGGCTCATGCCCTGTGGTTCTGGGATAAATTCCAGGCTCACCATGACTATAAACTGAAGTAATTAAGGAATTTGGAGGGATGGATGGATGGATAGATGGATACTGTATATATGCTTTTCATTGTAACTACATTCCAAATTGGAAAATAGCACCTTGCACATATCATTAGACAGATTTTGTAAAACAGTGTTTTAGATCACATTCCTCATGTTGAACTTGAGGCTGCCATGTAGAGCAGGCAGCCCTCAACAATGTCAATATAGAGCTGTCAAAAAATGTTATACAAATATTGGCAAAATCACAAGCTGAGCTCTTGTCTAGGCCTAAATAAAAATCATACTGGTAAGGCTGGGGTGTGGAACGTTCCCTGATGAAATCTTCTGAAAGAAGGAGGAGTTTTAAAAATGTTTGAACAAGAATAAACAAATCAATAAAACATCGGATGCTATAGACAGGGTTTTGACAACTGAACTGAGTGGCCCTTCAGATTTTATTTTAATTTGAATCATCATTTGTCTTGCTAAGTTCCACATGCACACGACAGAGGTGGCCCGTGTATATGTGTGTGTTTTTTTCCTGGTCAGACTTTGGCATCTGTGTGAGATGTTGACTGTGAGTCCTCTGTGGCTGGAGCCAGCCAATGGCAAGCCGACAGGCGTGCTGCTTCCTCAGTGGCAGAAACAATGGTACAGCTCACAGAGAAAGGCACCCTGGCACTTGAATAAACTGTCGCTTTCTTCTGTTCATCACCCAGCAGCTGATTTGTATGCCCAAATTAGTATCTTTTATATAATTTTTATGATATATCTGGCAGCAGGACACAGAGGAGGAGCCTGTACCCTGAATAAAAGGATATTCTGCTGATATTGTGACATTTTTGTCTATAGAGAATTTATGCTTGCCTGCATATGTGCACTTTGATCAATAGATCACGCGTGACCTTCCAGAGGAATCAATGCAATCAAAGTGCATTTTCTTCTGTAGTGAAGTTTAAGGGGCTGGATGGGTCTACAATGTCCAGTACAATCTGCACATTTGGTAGAGTTATTCTCTGAAGTGGTTCTCAGTGAAGGTGGGAAGTGAATGAGAAAAGAATCACAGGGGATCATTTTTAGGCTGCAAAGCTCCTGCTCCAAAACTACTCACACTTGTACCTGGACATTCACCAGAAGCTCAGCCTAGCTGCACTTATGCCTAGTGAACTCCATGACAGCCACATGTTTGTAATGTGCCTTTTGCCACACTTGTACGTCGCTATGGACAAAAGTGCCTGCTAAACAAAATAAATGTAAACGTAAATAAAAAATGAATCTGAGTACCTCCTTGGCCATTGGAGATGTAGGCAACACACTCATCCACCAATACCAATTCAAAAATAATATATACATATCAAACTGGCTTTTGTAAAATAATAAAAATGTTCTTTAGTATAAACTACTTGTAATAACAATTAATCAAGTGGCATTGCAGCCCAGTCAGGTAGCATTGTTGCTTCAATATCCAGGGCTAGAGGTTGTATTCCCCCCTCCTTTGTATGTGTGGAGCATTTTCACATTGTGCAGGTTTCCTCAGGGTATTTCAGTTTACTCCAGCAGTCCACATGCATGCACGTGGGCTAACTGGTATCTCTAAACTGGCTACAGTGTGTGTGCCCTGTGATGTCCAGGCTGTAGTTCTGCCTTGAGCCCCTTCCAACCCCCACCACCTGGCTGAAGATAAGTGGCTGGAAGATGGTTAATAATAGCAATAATAATAATAACAATCATCATCATCATCATCATCATCATTATTATTATTATTATTATCATTATTATCATTATTATTATTAAAGCCTCTCCTGGAGCCGACACCTTATCGTGGTGGAGGGGTTTGTGTGTTCCATGTGATCCCAGGAGATAAGTTGCCCGGGGCTTTATGCCCCTGGTAGGGTCACCCAAGACAAACAGGTCCTGGGTGAGGAACCAGACGAAGTGCGGCTCATAAGACCCTTAATGAAAGAAAAAACAATGGAACTACGGTTTCCCTTGCCTGGACGCGGGTCACCGGGGCCCCCCCCTGGAGCCAGGCCTGGGGGTGGGGCTCGATGGCGAACGCCTGGTGGCCAGGCCTATACCCATGGGGTCTGGTCGGGCACAGCCCGAACAAGGTACGTGGGTCCCCCCTCCAATGGGCTCACCACCCATAGGA
>JAAGVU020000113.1:27970019-28010394 GCA_011763525.2 Mormyrus iriodes
CCCCAGAGGAGCTGGATGAAGTGGCCGGGGAGAGGGAAGTCTGGGGTTCCCTGCTGAGGCAGCTGCCCCCGCGACCCGACCTCGGATAAAGCGGGAGATGATGGATGGATGGATGGATTATTAAAACCAAGGAACATGTTACCCTGCTCGGATGAGGGAGACCGGGGCCTTGCCCTGGAGCTAGGCCTGGGGCAGGAGTTCGAGGGTGAGCACCTGGTGGCCGGGCCTCCACCCATGAGGATTGGCCGGGCATAGCCCGAAAAAATAACATGGGTCCGCCCTCCTGTGGGCTCACCACCTGCAGAGGAAGCCACAGGGGTCGGTGCAATGTAGATTGGGTGACAGTCGAAGGCAGGAGCTTCGACGGACTGATTGTCGGCTACTGAAACTGGCTCTTGGTACATGAAAAGTAACCTCTCTCATGGGGAAGGAGGCTGAGCTGGCGTGGGAGGTAGAGATATACCTACTAGATATAGTCAGGCTCACCTCGATGCATGGCTTGGACCTGCGTGAAGTTGGCCCCCCATATGTTCATATTTCAACCAAACTGGTTTCAATCGTATGTGCCGCGTTTGTGCCGGATTGTGCCGTCAAAATCTTTGTGCTGTTTTCGTTTCTGAGATATAAATGTTTGTTTACATGGTGACGTCATCAGCGTGAAGTTGGCCCCCCATTTGCGTCTGATTTCCACCAGACCGATCGCAATCGTATGTGCGGCGTTTGTGCTGTTTGTGCCATTAAAACTGTCCTTTGTGCTGTTTCAGTGCACAGATATTGCTTATTTACATGGTCACGTGACTCCGCTGTTAAGTTAGCCCCCCATTTGCCTCCGAACCGGTCTCAATAGTTTGTGCCATTTAAAAATTGTCCGTACTGCTATTTTTTCTTAGTTATACCTCTTAGTTTATGCCTTTACATGATCGCCGTATAGTGCTCAGGCTCGTGTTTCTCATGTTCACAGAAGGTGGAGCGTTTGACGACTCTGCGACAAAGCTGTACGTAGACTTAGTCAGCCCCGCCAGCCTGATACCGCATTTCAGGATCGTGCTGAATAAATTCAGATTCTCAGCGACTAACAGCCATATGCGTTTTGTATGTAGCACGTTGTATTCATTTTATGCTGCTATTTAATAAGGGGGTGCTGCATTTTCATGTGAGCAATGCCATTTTAGAAATTCGGGGGGCAGTGGGGGCGTTAATATTTGTGAGGTCTATACCTGTGCATGCACACACACGTACATACATACGTATTCATACATACAGACATACATATTTTTCGCTATATTTTTACAATTTATTGTACTCCTTCCATCCCTGCACTCCTAGCGTCACCGACTCTGGTGTTCACAAGGGAAAGGGTTACCCCCTGTTAGTCAGACTCAGAGCGCTTCAGCTGGACGGCACGTGCAGTTCTTACGTTGGTCATATAGTTTTTTTTTTTGAGTGTGTGTGTGCATGTGTGTGCATAGTCAATGCACGATCCTGAAATGCGGTATCAGGTTGGCGGGGCTGACTAAGTCTACGTACAGCTTTGTCGCGACCAGTTTGGTTGAAATCTGAAACATATGGGGGGCCAACTTCACGCAGGTATGGCTTGGACTCTGGAACTCCTGGAGAGGGGCTGGACTCTATTCCACTCCGAAGTTGCCCAAGGGGAGAGGCGCCGGGCAGGGGTGGGGCAACTAATACCCCCTAGCTCGGTGCCAGTGTGTTGGAGTTTGCCATGGTGGATGATAGGGTCGCCCCCCTGCACACCTCAGGCGCCGCGTCTGGGGACACCATCATTCTGCTGGGGAACTTTAATGCTCACGTGGGTAATGACAGTGTAACCTGGAAGGGTGTGATTGGGAGGAACGGCCTGCCTGATAGTAATCCTAGCAGTGATCTGTTATTGTACTTCTCTGCTAATTACAGTTTGTCCATAACAAACACCATGTTCGAGCATAAGGGTGTCCATAAGTGCACCTGGCACCAGAGTATCCAAGGCCGTAGTTTGATGATCGATTTTGTAATCATGTCATCGGATCTGCATCCATATGTTTTGGACACTCGGGTGAAGAGAGGAGCTGAGCTATCAACTGATCACCGACAGATGGTGAGCTGAGTCCAATGGCGGAGGAAGATGCCGGATAGACCTGGTAGACCCAAATGCATAGTGAGGGTGGGTTGGGAGAGTCTGGTGGAGGCCCCTGTCCGGGAAATCTTCAACTCACACCTCCGGCAGAGATTCTGTTCTCTCCCAAGGGAGTCAGGGGACATGGAGTCTGAATGGGCCATGTTCCAGGACTCCATTGCTGAGGTGGCGGTGCAGAGCTGTGGCCGTAAGGTTGTTGGTGCCAACTGTGGCTGGAATCCCCGAACCTGGTGGTGGACGTCAGCGGTAAAGGGAGCTGTCAGGCTGAAGAAGGAGGCCTTCAGGGCTTGGTTAGCTTGTGAGACTCAAGCGGCTCGAGCAGTTGGCGAGGCAAAAACTTGGGTGTGGGAGGAGTTTGGTGAGGCTATGGAGAAGGACTTTTGGCGGTTCTGGCAAACCCTCAGGCGACTCAGGAGGGGGAAGCAAGGCTTCACTAATGCTACTTACAGCAAGGATGGAGAGTTGCTGACCTCACCTGGGGATATAGTCGGGTGGTGGAAGGAATATTTCAAGGATCTCCTTAATCCCACTGATACGCCTTCCTTGGAGGAAAACATAAGCGAGCAAATGGAAGACTTGGAGAAGGACTTGCCCATCTCTGGGGCTGAGGTCATTGAAGTAATCAAACAACTACTGGCGGCAGGGCTCCGGGGGTGGATGAGAATTTCCCTGAGTTCTTGAAAGCTCTTGATGTTGTTGGGCTGTCCTGGCTGACCCACCTCTTCAACATTGCGTGGACATCGTGGACAGTGCATTTGGATTGGATGTATGGATGGATAATAATAATAATGTTGACGATGATGATGCTGATGACAATAGTCTATATAGTATATGACATGCAGAAAATTATTGCAGCTTATGTAGGGAACATCTCTTCAACCTGGACCTCAGAATACTTGCTTTATTGAAATTGGGCCATATGTAAAAGAAGAGAGATACTTTATTCATGCCCGTGGGGAAATTGTGTTTACACCTAAGCCAGAAAGGTGGGATCAAGTTTTGGTGTCAATGCACAGGATTGGCCTGCTTCCAGCACCCCTGGAGAAATTGGAGTTAAGCGCCTCCTGTGACAGACGTGTTTGCTCCCTCCACTCTCAAATGCTGCCTTTCTCTTGTTTTTTGTGTGTTTTCCATTCTTTTTGTACTGGACAAGTGTTGTGCACTGCTAGCTTATAGCAGACAGGCACTATTAGACATCGGCAACTCTCACAATCTTTTGGACTTTACTGGTTTTATACCACCGGAGCTTCAAGTCATTGTCCACCCCGGCAACCACAGCCACCATCACCGCTCCCAGGAAGGCCCCAAAGCACCGAGCCCGAGTGAGCCAGCTGACCCCATGAGAGCACTCCGGAGATGGCGACACAAGCAAGGCAAGAGGGGGGGACGCCTTGCTAGGCTAAAGGCTCGAGCTAGCCGACCACCACTACCCAGACTCTTACTAGCCAACGTGTGGTCCCTGGAAAGCAAACTGGACGAACTACGACCCAGGATCACAACACAGCGGGAAATAAGAGAGTGCTGCGGACAAAGTTCCGGAATGCGCCGTTCAGCTACAGACTCACTCCGTACACTGTGGAGACTGGACCGCAGCGTCCAGTAAGGCTAATGGGAGAGGTGTGTGTGCAATTATCAATAACTCGTGGTGCGGAGATGTACAGACGGTCTATAAGTACTGTTCACCAGACGTGGAGTTTTTACTGCTGAAATGCCACACCTACTATCTACCGAGGGAATTCTCAGCTGTGTTTTTTACATCCTGCTGCGAGCTAACTCCACAACAGCGCTTGGCAAACTCCACGACAACTCATCCAGATGCTGTTTTCATCATCACGTGCACATGCAACTTCAACCAGTGCAACTTACGGACTGTACTTCCCAAATATTACCAACATGTGGACATTCCCACCCGTGACAAGAACACCTTAGTCCATGTTTATAGTGACATATACAGTGCATACAGGGCTGCACCCTACCCCCACTTCGGACAGTCAGACCACATTTCTCTGTTCATGTACCCGGCTTACAGATAGAGACCGAAATGATCAAACCTTGTCACCAAACTTGTGAAACGATAGACCCCAGAGACTGAGAGCATCCTGCAGGACTGTTTTGCTCAGACAGACTGGGATGTGTTCAAAACTGCAGCCACTATGGAGGACTATTCTGTCAGCATACAGAACTATGCTGAGTACGTGACTGGGTACATTAGCACTTTTGTTGACAATATCGTGCCCACCACACAAGTCAGAAAATTCCCCAACCAGAAGCCCTGGATTAACAGTCAGGTACTACACATGCTGCGTACTCACTCTCTTGTGTTTAGATCAGGCAATGAGATGGAGTACAAGGCTGCGAATTACGGACTGATGAAAGCCATCACAGCGGCCCAGAGGCCGTACAGAGAGAAACTGGATGGCTTCTACTCTTCTGCTGACCCTGGGCGGATGTGGCAAGGCCTGCAGCACATCACAGAGTACAGGGCCACCATCAGCACCATTATCTTTGCAGGCAGCCTGCTGGATGATCTCAACACCTTCTACACCCGCTTTGAGACCTCCAGCCACAGCACAGAGAGGAGGCATGCATACACCCAGACCTCCCAGACCACCCGACCCCCCTCCCCCCTACCAACAGTCTCAACTGACCAGGTACAAAAAGCACTGAGGAAGATCAACCCCTGCAAGGCAGCAGGACCAGACAACATCCCTGGATGGGCCCTCAAAGCATGTGCTAACGAGCTGGCTGATGTTCTCAGCTCAATCTTCAACCTTTCCCTCAGCCAGAGCACCATTTCCACCTGCTTCAAGACCACAACCATTGTCCCCCTCCCCAAGAAAAGCACAGCCACCTGCATGAACGACTACAGACCAGTAGCACTCATTCCAATCATCGCGAAGTGTTTTGAAAGAGTGGTGCTGGCCCACATCCAAAGCAAAATTCCAGACACTCTGGACCCCCTGCAGTATGCCTACCGGCCCAACAGGTCCACATCAGACGCCATCACTGCTGCCCTTCACTATTCCCTCTCCCACCTGGAAAACGAAGACTCCTACATCAGGATGCTCTTTGTTGATTACAGCTCCGCCTTCAACACGGTCATCCCCCACAAATTCACCCACAAACTGACCACACTCAGCCTGCACCCCACCCTCTGTGACTGGCTCCTGGACTTTTTGCCTGGCAGACCTCTGGCAGTCTGTCAGGATCTGTAACAGGACTTCAGCCAGCATCACCACAAACACTGGCATCCCACAGGGTTGTGTCCTCAGCCCCATCCTCTACACCCTGTTCACCAACGACTGTCGCCTCCCACAAAGACAACATCATTCTGAAGTTTGCGGATGACACCGCACTGATCGGTCGCATCACTGGAGGGGACGAAGTGGCCTACAGAAGAGAGGTGGCCGGTCTGGTGTCATGGTGTGAGGACAACAACCTCACCCTCAACACGGACAAGACAAAGGAGATGATAGTGGACATGAGGAAGAGGAGGAGGCTTCATCAGCCACTGTTCATCCGGGAGCTTGAAGTGGAAAGGGTGAGCAGCTTTAAGTACCTGGGCGTCCATATCAGTGAGGACCTCACCTGGACACTGAACACCACACAGATGGTCAAGAAGGCTCAACAGCGGCTGCACTTCCTGAGGAGGCTGAGGAAGTTCGATATGTCAGCCAAGATCCTCAGCAACTTCTACAGCTGCATTGTGGAGAGCACACTGACCAGCTGCGTCACCGTGTGCTACGGCAGCACTACTGCTATGGACTGTAAACGCCTGCAGAAAGTGGTGAAGACTGCCGAGAAGATCATCAGGACTCCGCTGCCCTCTTTGCAGAGCATCTACCACCGCAGAGTCCAGAGGAGAGCTACCTCCAACCTCAAAGACCCCACACACCCCCAAAATGGACTGTTCACACTTCGGCCCTCAGGACGGAGGTACAGAAGTGTGAAATCTAGAACCTCACGACTCAACAACTGCTTCTTCCCCACTGCCATCAGACTCCTCAACAGCCGACAGGAGTATGATTAATGGACATCATCACCTACCTCATACTGTAATTTTTGCACATTAAGCTCTTTTGCACATTACACTTCAAAGTATTTATTTACTATTTTTTCTATTATATTGTACCTCGGCATTTTGTGTGGACAGCAAAGAAAGAATTTCATTGCACAGAAAAATGCACTTTTCTACTGTACATATGACAATAAACGCTTTGAATCTTGAATCTTGCTCAAGGGCCCAACAGTGGTGTCCCTCTGTCAGCCACAGTACTGGATCAGGCGGCCTTCCAATCATGGGCACAGCATCCTAACCTGCAGAACCACACACTACCCTAATCATTGTATACTGGTAATAATTTCTGAATGTATACAGGAATACACACATATACACTGAAGTCCTCATTGGCTGAGAAAATGGACCTGAGTGGAGAGATTGTCTCAAAAACTACTGCTGTCCCCTGGCTGTCTGGCCTGTGTGACCCAAAAGCCTCACCTAGCGTATTAGCGTGATGTGAGCTGACTGACAGTGACAGATGTGGTACTTAGGACTATCCATTAAGATACACTTATGGCCAGGGAAGAGCACTGTAATGGTGATGGACTGTGAACAGGCATAAAATAACGGATTGCACAGGTGCCTCTGGAAGTGTTGTTGCCTGGTGATATGTCTGGGCAAGATGAAAATGTCTGACCAAGGTCTATACATATGCATTTGCTCGCATGCATGCAGGCCCTTGCCTAACAAATGACCTTATGTTGAGTGACAATTGAAGATCATTCGTGCATGTGCATCAATGTACCAGGATAGTTTGCATAGACATACTATAGTTTACTTAAGGTAGCCAGTGCTTGCTGAATCTTGACATTACTAATATCTGTTCATCCATTTTCCATATTGCCTGTCCAGTATGGAGTCACAGTGAGTTTGGAACCCAACATGAGAACAAGGAGGAGACACCCTACACAGCAGCGGTGGAGAACGCCCGCCTTCAGGCCGCATGCAACCTGCCCACGAGGCATTTCATAAATACTAAACAGCAACTTAAAAAATACTCAAATAAATACAGCTGCAAGCAGCTACAATGGGGCTATCAGGGCCTAGTTGTCATGGAAACAACTTCATGTCATTTTGTCATGGGTATGGCTATATGCCCTCACCTCAAATTTCATACCAATTGACCAAAGATTGACCAAGATATGAGCTAACTTCCTGCTTGGTGGCTTCATTGCCAAATTTGATAGGCTGTAATGGATGAATGGTTTTGAAAATAAAAAATTCTGATTGGAAAAGTTCGTAAAGGTTATTTACCGCTAAATAAGATCGCCACTGGGCAGCAACAGTTCTTTATAGTATTTTGGTGGAGAATGGCAGGAGTTAGAGATTAGCTGACAGTTGTTTTGATGAATTGGGTCCAGACCAGGGGTCTCATTTATCAACTGTGCGTAGGAACAGTTTTGTGCGTAAACCGTGCATACAGACCCCTGAAAGCAGATGCAGTCGGACATTAGTGGGTATATTGCTAATTGTAACAGGTGCAGGAGAATGGGCAGCACTGCCAGCTGTATAATGACCCACTGTCCATATTTAACTCGTAATACAATATGCATTCATAATGTATATGTGATGGACAGCTACAACAAGCAGATATGATACAGATACAGTACCTGTACTGTGCTATTTCATTACATAAAAAGAAACTTACTGTACTGTGCAATAAAATATTTATAGTGAAAAATACAATAAAATATTTCACCACAACTTCAGGCGCCATCTTCTTTTCTCTGCTCCCATTTTTTGCTACTCTTAACATTTTTTGATTTCGTAAAGCAATACGTCTTATTTTTTTTTTAAGTGAAATCTATTTTTATTGTAAAGTGTTGTGATTTTAAATGTACATTTTTTTGCTGTAGAGTACTCTGTATACACTACCAGTCAGTACCTTTATCAGCAAGAACATGTCATCTTTGATTCATCAAAGTAACCTCCTCCAGTTATAACAGCAGAGAAAATTCGCGGCATTCTTTCTACAAGCGACATTAAATAATGTTCTGTTTTGTGGGATGAAACTAGTGCATTTAAAATTAAAGGACAGCCTAAAATTTTACTATGCGATTACCACACAACCAGTTCATAGGATGTCAGACATGCACTGTCACATACTCTTTCCATGTTATAAAGGAAACTTGTTATATTTATATTTAATATATATATTTTTATTTTCATTTATAGTTGCTCACTCAACTTTCCAGTGCTTAACAAGAATAAAAAAGTCTGCAGTGAAATAAATGGAAAAGTGGTAAAAACCTGTAGTGTGCAAAAACGTTTGTCTGGTAGTGTATATTACATGGCATGCATGTGTTACCTGTCCCCATGCTAGGTCTTTCTCTTTCTTTGACTGGCCATTGGTGAAGTTGCCACAAAACACGCGTTTGTTTTTTTGCTTCGTTTTTCTATTATGTCCAGCAAAACTTCTATTTTTACGCACACTTTTAGGAACTGTTCTATGTACACTTTGATATGAGACCCCAGATTTCTTGAGATGATCTGTTTTTCAAATAAGATGGGGGGCAGTGATATCAGGCAGACAGTTCTTTAGCAGATATGTGGGAGCAGGGTCTAACTAGCAGGTGGTGGAACTGGATCTGTTAAGTAACTCCATAATATAGGAGGCAGTAATAAGGGAAAAATCAGAACATAGAATATTTGAATATCCAGGAGTATAGTCTTGTACAGTAGTAAGAGTAGGGTGAGAAAAAGCCTTAGAAAGGGAGGCACTTTTGCTTTGGAAGAAGGTAAGAGAAGCATCCCATTGGTGTTTATAATTGTTGTTTAGCATTAACAAGCCTGTTTATAATAGAAAAAATGGGTTCTAGGTCTACAGTACGAACTATTTATGACTGATGAATAATAGGAAGTGTGAACGTCATTTAGATCAGATCTATATTTCAGCATATATGGGAATGTACAACGAGGCCTGTCTTTTTATAAAGCTGTTCTAGGTGGCAGCCAGTTGCCTTCAGGGCACAAAGCTCTGGAATAAACCAAGGAGAGGAATGAAAGAAGGGGACAGACCTGTGCTTAATGGCAGTGTGGACATCAAGAGCATTGGAAATAGCCTGGGTATAGATAGAGAGAATCTCAGTGGGACAGGTTAGATAACTAACATCTGAGTATGAAGCTTGTAGAGAAGCAGAAAAGGCATGAGTATCAACAGAATTTAGACAATAGGATATGGTGGCAAACCATGAGTGGGAATGAACAACCAGCACTAACAATGAAGTAACAGGATACAGGCAGGCACATATATACATGGGTAATGGGCTACAGAAGGGAGACAGGTGTGAGTAATTGAAACACTAGTCTAGGAACCATTAGGAGCATACGGGATGGCCAGCGACATCTGCTGGCAAAATAGGGAAATGAGGGGTCAGATCCTGACAATCCCCAGTCATAACAACCACTAGTACGAATTTGATACACCACAAAATATCACGAAAAATGTTTTGCTTATGCAGCCCCCCCCCAACACCCCCAGTGGTCAAATGACAAAAAAAGTTGTTGCATATTCTCAGAAAGTAGTCATGAGTGTCAAAATGACAAAGCATTGCTGAGGTGTGGCCATAGTTCCTGTTTGGCACCTTCACCACCAGTTTTGTATGCCAGTGATGGACGAAGGGTTTTGCAAATGATTGTAGTCATAGACTTTTATAAAAATGAGTTCCCCCTTGTGGAGACTGAAAAAATGGTCCCCACAATGTCATGTTAACAGGTTTTTATCACATTATGGGGACCAGACACACATAACCTGCACACACACCTGCACAATGACCAATTTAGAAATACTAATGAGCCTAATTGCATGTCAATGGAGAAAAGCAGAGTACCCAGAGCAAACCTGCCAAATTGCCGGCAACATTGTACCCATTTTTGTGCATTCACATCACTTGTGAACTGCATCTTTCTTTGGCTGGTTTTCTCATGCTTTCAAAGTAGCCAACAGCTGGAAATTTCACTCGAGAAAATCAGGGAACCTCCTGGGACTAGAATTGGCAAACTTGTGCTAATGAATCAATAGCCTTAACCATTAGGCCACCTGGTGGTGGAATTCAATTTGATTTAGTGACTTGCAATACACACAGGACATGAATCAATGTGACCCTGGGCTCTTACAGACTGGGCTTCCTTATCCTCAATGGGAAATATTTCCTCCAGCTTCCTTATCTCGGGAGCGCACAGGCGTGGGGTCGACAGCGCTCTCCCAGCTTTGTACACCATGCGGCCTATCAGGAGACACACGTCACTGATCCGGCTCCGTGGAAACGGGTGTGGGGGTTGCAGTGCGATAACGGGGGAGGGGGGGCTGGGGGGGTGAGAAGTCTTTGGGCCTAGTCGCTGTCGGTGGAGAGCCTCCAGTACACGCCTACATTTCCTCCTTGTAGATACGGAGGGACTGGCATCTCTCATGGTCCTGGCTTCCTGAAATAATGGGAAATGGCAGCAGCAGTAGATTTGGCCAAAATGATAATTGTGGCTCTCGGCTGCCACTGTTGACAGTCAGTTTCAGTTCTATATTTATTAAATAAAAATATAACTGTCTAGGTAACTATACAAATAACTGTATAAATGCCACACCGATTACTGATGTCAACAATTTCGCTGACATTATTAACATTTAAATTTATTATTAATAATAATAATAATAATAATAATAATAATAATAATAATAATAATAATAAAGATAAGGATACGTGAATAGAATATAAGCGGATAAGCACATGCATCTGTAAATCATTAGGTTCCTTTTATGGGTGTTTTAAATGAGTAGCTGTAGTATTGCTTTGCTGGATACCTACCAGCAGATAGTGCTGTTGTTCTCTTATAAAATCAAAATTTAAATTATTTCTATGACAGCAGGCACTGCTACTGCCTGCTCTGCTTTTTCAAGCGTCCGTGACTTCTTAAAGGTTTTCTCCAAGCATAATGCAAGTGCAGTTTACATAGAAATCCAAATGTAAATTTCCATGTAATTCTTTATTTAAGTGGAAATGTATTTGTACTGAAGGCTAGCAAAAATATGCAATACTCATTCTCAACAGATATCCATGCCACTGGTTTATGTAAACTGCACTAAACATGCTAAGAGAAGGTTACATAATGGTAACTTCTTATAAAGGAACAAAATTGATGGTTGAAAGGCACTATTCTAGAATAAAAGTGATGTATTTATTTTGATGTCTAAGTAACTAGGCTTCCGAAACTGTGAAATCCTATTATAGAAAGACAGCTGATAGTTTGCTTTAATCGATGCAGTAAAGTTCAATAAATGATTATCTTCTGACAGAGCAACTTTTAAAAATACCCCTGTGAAGGGCACCTAAACACTAACTCCTACAATTGGTTGTAGCTGAAAACAGTTATAAAGAAATTGAGACATAAAAAATGGACAGACAAAGTAAAAGAGGCCATTGAGAGCCAGGTTGGCACTTAATCTCTTTTATTGCTGGGCTCACAACAGGACAGTGAACAGTGGTGGTGGTGGGGGGGGGGACATCAGCCACTTAACTGATGTATCTTTTGTGATTTGCAATAAACTGTCATTCAGCTTGGCCTACAGACAGCAACAACTTCGTTCCGAATGTTTCTTTTAATTACTGTTTACTCATTAAAGCAATTTACACAGCAGAGTTGCTTAAGGAGCCGCATCGCTGCTTGGGAAATCCTAGAAGTGGGTGTCTACAGAACTGTAAAATGCTTTGTTTGATCCACGTGCGTACTACCTGCCGTAGGCAGCTTATTTAATGTGTTAATGTCCGATGTCATTTTGTGTCAAGTCATCACTTTACAGTGCACTGCTTCCCGGTGTCTATTACATGCCCAGAAGCTTCTCACGCCCTGGACGATCAGAGACAGGTGCTACATTATTAGGCCTCATCTTTTGATTTTGCGCTCCGGATGTCCTTTGGAAAAGGGCGTGTCTTCTATTTAATCAGCTGCAATGGATCACTTTGCAACAGGGCAAGAGTGCAGCGCAATTAAAGGAGGAGGGAGACTTTCTCTCTCTCTCTCATCATCACTATCTCTTTCTCTCCTAAGCCCCCACCGTGAGGGCTAGAGAGGTCAAGGTCTGTTCACCCGTCACCAGGAGTGTCTAACACAGAATTATCAAACAGTTCTTAGTCCATTGCGCCGGAATGGAAAGCTGTTATTTACAATAGACAGGCATGTGAGAAAGAGATGGTGCGAGTTATCATACAAAGTTTTGAATAATGACAGTAGATACCAATGTAAAAAAATAAATGGTGGACTATACGAAGGAAAAGCTAGGGAAAAGCAAAAACTACTAATGGACTGAAATAATGGGATAAAAGAGTCAGTGGTGCCCTGTTTTGGTACCTAGACACGCAATGAAAAATATCCTTTGTGTACCATATGCAGCGTAAAACAAAGGTGTTAGTTCTAGGTGGTGAAATAAGCATTAAACATACTACAGAGTCATATATTCATAACAGCCCATCGTCAATCCTCTTGTGATGACTTCCTTGTTTCTACAGATGCTGGGAGAATTGGAGGAGAGAAAAGCTGCACATTATAAGAAACGATGACATTTAGTGTTAGCATAGTCTCGCCTCTGTGTCCTCGTACAACACATCTACGTAGAGTGGCAGAAGTACAAACAAAAGAACACCTATCATCTGCGTAATTACATAAAGTCCGGATGAAGTTCTGATTCACAACTAATTTCAATTGGCAACCCATTGCATTTTCTCATTAAAAATGATTGCAGTATATACCACTGTGTATACCAAGACTCGCTGCCTATTTTATGAAGAAACTTAGCATATTTTAAAACAGCAAAATAAGATGACTTTGATATGTCAAATATCCACAAAGTCTGTCACTCATCCTGGATGTGTATAATGATTTGAAAGCTTTCTATGTTTAAATACTGGGAATACTCCGTAGGATGTGAATATTACAAACTTGTGGAAAACTCAGTTATAGCTATTAAGTTATGCCTATGTCAGATATTCTGGCATTTCTCTATATCAGAGTGCTGAATGGGGTCGTTGAGTCATGGAATATAATTTAAATGTTACCTGTTATTTATTAACAACATGGCTTCGCAAGCATTGGCTGAAAGCCTTTGTTTGTAGTTCCATTGACTCAAATTTTGTCACTGGCAGATGGGAAGACAAACATGCATGAGAAAGCGATCCGCTACACCATGAAGTCAGTAAGGCATCATGCATAAGCCATTGTCGTCTTATTTATGGTGACACAAAATTTTTTCGGCTCATTGAAATGGTTCGATCACACTGCTGTGGGGCCGTGTATGGATTTGTGGGTGAGGACCCTGTGCCAGTGCTCAAAAGGTCACTGGGTTAAATCTCTTGGCTGGGAGAGTAATGTCACCATTGGGTCCCTGAGCAGGACCCTTAACCCCAAATTCTCTGGTGAGGGGGTGTCTGATCCTCATTTGAATGTTTTTATGTACAAAAATGGGTAACACTTTACTTGAGGGGGCACAAATAATATATCATTATGCTCTTATATATGTAATAATTAACCACAAACTAAATCTTAGTTACATGCTAATTTCACGTTCATTCATCATTAATGAGCTATGATGCATCTTTTAGCTCAGGCAGCTACTATATCTGTTAATTCTTATAACCTTTGTGCATTACTGTAGGAACTACTGAAGGAGCAAGTCGTGAATAACACAAGTGAAATACTGATATCCTATTTGTTCATCATTAATGAAGCGTGATGCATCTTCTATGTAAAGTACTATTTTTGTTCATAATTTGTACTTCAGTAGTACCTGGCCCTCAAGTAATGTGTTACCCAAAAAGCATCCGCTAAGCAAATGTAATGAGAAACTGTATCTGTTACTGATTGGGGTCCTTTGCTGTTCACTGTTAGCTGAAACACCTCAGTTCAGTAACAGTTTGGCACAAACCTACTGTAATGAGTTTCAAGTGAATGTGGCAGAAAAAAAATAACATTTCACAGGCAGCAGCATAACAGAAATGATAAGAAACCACAATCCCTCAATTAAGGTCATATACTACTGGCCAGTGATGGAGTATTAAGGACTTTGTGGTCATAAATCCCTTGAAACCATCAACACAGGGAGTTAGAAGCTAGCAGTCATGGTCTTGCCCGAAGCACAATTTAATATTAATGTAACATCACAGAACTGCACCTAAAGCTATAGTGAAAAGCCATGTCAATTTTCACATTATAACACATCCAAATATGCATACATTTTATTACCAAACATGAATTCTGAATCAGAATAAAATGAAACAATATATGTTTACCTGAAGAATGACTTGCTTATAACTCTGCTCTGATACATGTTTGGAAAATTGATAGATGGATGGATAAAGTTCCTGTCATGAATAGAGGATATTACAGTCTTCCTTATGCCTTAATATTCTGTGACCACATATTTATTTTTGTCGCTTTTCATTGTGTGCTAAACATATGCTCCCCATTTATCCAGCATCTACCTTCTATCAGCAATCATCCAATATCTGTTCCCCCAAAATACTATGAAAACGAGTTTAATATTTAAACTAGTAATTAGTAATTGTTTACAGTTTTATCCTTCTTTAAAATGAATATAAAAATGTTAATTATGGTGATCAAAATAGCATAGCTTTTTCTCTGGACTTTTTAAACACATGACAATTTTTTGATCACTTCTAGTGTGATGTACGTAAAACAAATAGAATCTTTATATTTGTAGCATAAGTTGGATCATACGCTAGAGGCCGCTGCATAAGGATAACATATATTATGTGTACCAAATTACCGAAGTTTAAGCGTATTGGTGTCTCGTGTTTTTCCAAAAACACCTCCAGATAGTTATTGTTATTATCCCAAGTTCTTGTCCTGAACCAAACCATAACAAATTCCTGTCTGTTCTTATGGGCAATAAAGTGTTCTGGGGTTTAAGTTGAGCCTTCACATGCTGCCTCCATTCTGTGTGTGTGTGTGTGTGTGTGTGTGTGTGTCATATATAGATTACATTGTGGGGACCAAATGTCCCTACAATGTAATAAAAACATGTTATTTTGACATTGTGGGGATCATGTTTTAGGTAACTACAAGGGGAAACTCATTTTTATAAAAATCTGTGACTGCAATCAAAACACTTGCATAAAAAAGTCTTGTATATTGTTTGGTTAGTTATAATTAAGGTTAGGGCTGGTCCCCACAAAGACATGAATACAAACATCTGTATATGTGTGTTTGTGTGTATTTTGCTACTAACATCACATGGGTTTCCTTCTTCATTTAAAAAACAGCTAGCCCGTCCATCCATCCATTTTCTGTAACTGCTTGTCCTATTCAGAGTCATGGGGGTTCAGAGTTTATCTATGGATGTAAGGCAGGGAATAACCCAGGATAGGCGCCAACCCATTGGAGGGAGGAGAGATAGCAGTTAGGGTAATTGGCATCTCTAAAATGCCCATGTTGTATGAATGAGTGTGTCTGTGCCTGTGCCCTCTGGTGGACTGACATCCCAACCAAGGTGTATCCCAGCCTTGTGCCCTGTGCTGTATGGGATAGTGACCCTGACTAGGATAAGCAGTTGGAAGACAAATGGATCAGTATTTGTGATTCTAAGTATAAAGTTCAATAATTGTGAGTAATAGAATTGGTTCAGCGAAAGAAAGGTTACACAAATCATTGGAAAAATACTACAGGCCTGGACTGAGATGGATTCTCCAGTCTGGATTTAAACCCTCTGATGATTGGTTAGGCCGGCATTGATCAAAAAAAAAATGGTCTTTATAGCTAACGGCAAAGTTCCCCTGTTCATGTGCCTGAAATACGTCAGCTGTATTGCTGTGGCACCTTTAGCAATTTAACATTAATGATCAGCTGAGTCATACAAAGACTGGATATTTCACCACCAAGGTGCTGCTCTTTCTTTGAGCTGATTACAAAAACTGTCTAACCTGTCAGTGTCAACCACACATAGCATATCAATGATTCTCCAAGGGAATGGATATTAACTTTTCATTTTCCCTTATGTAAACACTGTCAAATATTCAACATAATCGATTTTATTAGCTGGGGCTGATGTTTCTCCAATGCAAGGTGTGAACTTCATCTTGTTTTTATTTATCTTATGGAGAATTCCTTCTTCAGGTGAGATTGTCAGTAAGAGAACAGCGTATATCTCGAAGTTTATTTGAAGATTTACAGGAGAACGGCTTGACATCACAGCAGGACTTGGTTACCGTTGGGAGTCATTCCTGATTTTCAGTGTTTTTTTCTGAGAATGGAGTCAATTTTTCACCCTTTCAGACCACAGAGATGTCACCATCTTAGACTTAAAATAAAAGGCTTTCAAAGAATCCCACGCAACCAAGGAATGAGGGAATCATAGCAGTCCAACATCATCACCCTTCCAGTCAGATCGATATGACAAAACAAAGAAGGGTGCTTCCCAATATTTGGCTTTAGTCGTTCAAAGTTAAAATGTGTAAGTTATGTAATATCACCATAAAAGAATCCCTGAGGATATATGCTAGATATATGAAATATGCTAGATCAGCAGTGTTTTATGTTAAAGAGATTGTGATTCCTGCCTAATATGAATATTTTGCCTTAAATATATCACCTCTGACATGCTTGTAGCAAAAAATAGCAAAGAAAGACCCTATTAATTAATGTAATTATTAGGGATGGGACATTTATTAATGTATCACATGGTCAGGATTATATGTTGTGTTAATCTGTCTATTTTGAAAGCATTGAACTTCAGTTTGTACTTGTTTGCAAGTAGTATTTTTGTTGGAAATGAATAATTTATTCAAATACGGGTCATTCTCATGGACTTTGACAATTTTTCACAAAAAAGTTACTTATTTGATCATTTTTAATCATTTCGCCTAATGAGCAGCCAAAAAATAAGAGAACCAAAACTGGATAAACTGTTTTTAAATCTTTCAGCTTCAATGCATGTTGTTCACATTAAACAATCAGTTGGTATAATAAGATTTTTGCCCAATTTTTGGATAGTTTTGCTATTTTGTCTCATCTCTGTAACTCTTGCTCTGGATTTGATGAAAAACTTTTGTTAATTGCAGAAACAAATGGTAATATAACAAAAGTGATTAACTACCCCAGAGTAAAAATTGCCAGTTTAAACGATGAAGTTGTATAATTTGAGTCTGTCTGCAAACATCAGAGGAATTTGATATGTTACAGAAACGAGTTTGTGAAAATAGAGATATGCATGACCATTAAAGATTTTTGGAATGTGGGATTCAAAATGATCAGAGTACAAATCACATATTGACAGAAGTGGGTGGTTGCACATACTCTTAATAAAACCCTCAATGGAACTTAATGGAACTTTGAAAATTAAATGGATTAGAGTAAATTTATGGTCCGTAGTACTAAGCCTACTGAATCATTGAAGGATCTTGTGATGGAATGAACACAATGAAAGCAAGTGAACCTACAAACACTCAAAGCTCAAGATGTTCAGTATGCATTAATGGTGCCAAACGTCCTTTAATAATAACAGTCAGTACATGGACTCTGATGAATTTTCTGTGTTATTTCATGCTCAATGTTGCTGTTAAAAGTGTCCCAGTATGAATCTGCACCTTTAAAAAAAAAAAAAATCTCTAAACCTGCTCATTTAAATGTTCAGGGCAATTGATGTGATCCACTTACTCCATAATTTACATTACATCCTTGCACATATGTGGCATTAATTGATCACAGCTGACACTTTTATCTAAAGTGCTTTATGATTTTTCCCCCCAGGTATACAGTTGGATGTGTTATTGAAGTAATTCAGGCTAAATACCTTGTTTGCTGGAGGGTATGAGTAACACCAACCTGGGACTTAAACCAGCATCCTTTAGATTTTAAATCCATAACTTTTTCTACTACGCTACCTGCGGCCTGTCTGGCAATTAAGGGCAGCTCGTTATCTGTGAAGGGCATTAATTATCCATTTCCATGTGGGACAGCCGCAGGAGAAGTCCCTGCGTGTGCTGCAGACGTAAACATCGCCCCAGTTTCGGAACCCAGATATGGAGCTGGCAAAGCACAGATGTCACACCGAGAGGAATTTATTCTAAGTCTCCCTCCAACCTGAACCGTCCGAGATGAATAAAGCACGTGCACAGCCTGCAGTGTCCCTGGTGAGCACACCGAAAGACATGTGCCAAGGAAAATAAAACTGATTTACAAAACCCAATTATGTCGAGGAATTTCTAGGACTCTGCATCTGTGAAATGAAAATGAATTACAGAGAATGAGCCTTTCTTAAATACAGGGCATAAATGAGGAGGCTTTGGTGTGTGTCTGATGGGTCTCAGTGTCAACGAGACATGTGAGGTTCTGAAGTGGGGCTCATTGTGCTGATGCAGTTCAGAGACACTCTGTTTTAAACCAAATGTGAGGGCGTGATGTTTTGATATTGCTTTTAGAGGACAAACCCATATTCACGGGCTGCATGAGTGATTTAAATGGCTCTCAGGCTTAGACAGGGAAGAGGGATACAGAGGATATCATAGATATAAAGTAGCACAATTTAAGGGTTTTTCTTTTGCATATAAAATGGAGGAGATATTCTGATCATACTGGCAGGTGCTAAGGTGTACATGGAGACAAGCACGAAAGACACACCTGGGTTACTCAATTTATTTTGCAAGTCACACTGGGATTCGTTCAAGATTAGGTCTCGTTTTATAAATTTAGCTTTCATTTTTAACATTTTGAGCCAAGATATGCAATTAAAATCCAGCCTTAGATGTTTTAATAACTGATCCATATGAGATTCTTTGGAATATTTTATACTGCACCTTCGAAAAAAGCTAGAGGGCAAAGTTAATGCTAAACATCAAGAATGGTGTTTTTAGCTGTTAGCAAAGTTATTAACATATGAAGACAAAATGCAAGAAAGAGAAAAAATTTAGGGGCTTGGGGTGGTTCTATTGGTCGTGAAAGCTTGATGATGAATGTGGAAGAGTCTGTCCTGTGTGTAGGGCTGGTCAAAGGGCAGATTATGGAGTCTGATAAATATTGTTTGAGCTAGACAGCCACCCAAGAAGCCATGGTCCCGAAACATAGCATGTCTTGACCTTCCTGAGCAGCTTCATTGCGGTATAGTGGCTGTCAGACCCTTCCACTCACATTTGACAAGTGCCTGCGTGTTCAGGGGATGCTGTGTTCATGATGTCTGGCAAGATACCCGATGTACACTATGCGCCCCCCAAATGTTTCGTCAATAACATATTACTGATACGACGGGACAGAAAGGTCCCAAATGTCAAAGATACCTGATCTTGGCACTGTCAAAATGAATCAATAACAGACTGTTATTTTATGAATATCGCAGTACCAGGAGTAGGTGCAGTGAAGCTCTCACTGCATCATGGTGTCCCTGATGCATCTCATTCTCTGAACATCTTTTAACAAGGCAGCATACAATGTAGTCCTGTTTGGCAGTATAATGACCCCATTTCAGAATAATATATACCATGTGGAGAGGTTTTAACTTGCTTTAACTTGTTCAATTGTCTCCCGCTCATGTTAGCTACCTTGCTTTGGCTCTTGGGCAAAAGTATTAAATCTGACAAATCTCTGGTTTTGATACATTTAGACTACTAATTTTCAAGCCAGACGGCCGACTTGTAGTTGAAACCATGTTTCCGTTTCTCTGAATTCAGTCAGTCATTCAGATTTAGATATTTATGATTATACCATGGCAAGTTACAGTGACAGACAGCGGGAAAAAATGGCGTGGCATGGAATCTCAAGTCTTTTTTGAAATAAATGCAAAAATTCTAGAATTTAAAAAGTTAGAAAAAAAAACTGAAATTACAAAGGCATAAATTATTAAACAAAACTTGTACAGTTTGGGGACCGAAGGGGGTGTGATATTCAAGCTCCTCCGGGTAAATAATGTACCTGCTCAAATAAGGAATCAGCTGGTCCTTATATTCAAATGGATGCACCTTGAAGCTCCAATGCAAAATCGCCAGCACTGCTACAGCCAACTCTCAGCCTTCAATCAGCTTTCTAGCTCATTACATAATTCCAAAAAACATACTGGGCTAGTGCGCCTGAAACTGGAAGCTGGGTGTGTGTTTGTTCAGACTCTGACACTGAGGAACATAATACTGACGTGTAACCAGTTTGTTACAGACTTTCAGCATGCTCGCCGGCCCTGTTCCGGCATTACTCTTCATTTGGTCACCCTCTTGAGTGGTATTAAGGGGTTAGCCAGTCGCCTTAGCAGCTAGCGCGTGCTGCTTTGTCAGAGCAGACATGGTAATCAGCGCTGGCTTTTATCTCCTCTCACATAACAAGTTAAATTAGCCACGGCACCAGCGCTGAACCTCATCCGCCCAGCGATCACTCTTCATTAAGGCCAGGGGCCGGCTCCGTGCGAGTACGCCATACTGCAAATGACTGCGACGCCGTCGAGTGCCTTTTAACCTTCTACAACTGTAGGCAGAATGATAGGGACAGGTGATTAGCATTTCGTTTCAGGATCTCTGAATCCGAAACCCCATTTTTTTCTCATAATAGGCCAGAGAAAGAATGATTTAATTTAGCAGGAAAGTTGGGTAAGTTGAAGAAACTCGATTAGAAGTATTATAGACAGGCTTTGACCTCAATAGACCATGGAATCACCACGTAACACCGGTTTGACAGTTGTACTTTATAGAGTTCAACATATTGGGCTAGGTTATTTTATAGTCCTGTCTTCTCATCTGATTCTGTTTCATACCCACATTTATAAAATCTAGGCTTTGGAGATGAAAAGAAAATTGAAGGCAACAGGGAGCCACTGGGTAATCATAATCAACCCCCCCCCCCTCCATGCTACTTAACATAATTGCATGGTATTTTGTCATAAAACAAGGATTTAACCGGAATTGGACTTTTTTTAAGAAAAGTAAAACTTACACATATCACAGTGAAAAAACAAATTGGTCTTTATTGTTCTTTTTTTATGAATCTCTTTTTGCAGTACAGGCAACATCTCTGCTGAGGTCACATCCTTAGCTTTCCACAGCTTTAGGAGGCATGGCTGCCTTCTGAACTAAGTGCTAAGAATGCAAAGGTTTTCCCAGGGCCAGGGGAAGGGTGGGCGTGTATTAGCAATGGACTGGAGCTTTACCAGCGCATACTGCAGGTCCTGGCATGAGAATTGCCATGAAATCCAATTGCCTCCAATTGCTGCGAACTGTCTCCCTCTTCACTTCCTGGTCGTCCCCATACAGGCATTAATGCATCAAAGGAGTCAGGCCAAGAATGCCAAATCGCCAGCAGAAGCTTCGCCTGTAAGTGATTAGAGACTTAAAAAGGCAAAAAGTCACTATGCTGGAGAGGGAGATGTATTAAAATGTGCGCCACGCAAAAAATAACTAGCAGCATGTGACACGGGAACTGATGGCATAGAGTCTGCGGACTTTTAGCCCACATGCATAGCATGTTGCTTCACCTTGTCTGGCTCTGTTTTTCATGAGCCTGCCAGTAATTAGACCCATTTGGGCTCCCTAAAAAGATGTTAGCCCTCCTGGTACCATTACAGTGCCTCCTAAGGAACAGTCTACGAATGTGCAATCTATTTTAGCCGCGTCATTCGGGAAATGCGAAGTTATGCATGACACAAATAGCAAGAAGCAGCAAGAACTTAGCTAAAATTCAGGCATCTGTGGTCAGTTTTGGCCTTTTTCTGTTTTGCTTGCATCACCAAAGACCCATTTTATTTATTCACATACCCATCTAAGCCACTGTATTTTTGGTCCAAATTATGCAAGGTTTGCATTTAGAAGTTTTATAGTCTGAATACAAATGTGCATGATCTTATGCAGAAGAAAATGTTCCCCATAAAAGGAAAAAAGGGAATAAAGCAAGAAATGCTTTTTATTCTACAACTGCAGTGTGGCATATATATTTTTGCTTAACGTGTAACCATACATCCTGTTTAGGGTTAGAGAGCCTGGAGCCTTTCTCAGGCCAGTTAGGAAAACAACCTGGATGGGAAGTCAAGTCATTGCAGGCAGGGACGTAGCTACAAATTTTGGGCCTCCGAACAAAATGTCACCTTAGGTACCCTGCCAGGGTTGGCACTTTCAATGTGAAGAAATATAGGTACATAGAATTTGCCAAGCAGGGGGCCCCCAGCAGTAGATTTTGGGGCCCCTGTAAAGTGTTGGGGTCCCTGAATCTGCTAGGGCATCCATGACCCTCTGATGCCCCTGACTGCGGGGCACATAAACACGTACACTATAGGCAATTTATTGAAATTAAATGTCTTTGGACTGCAGAAGGGAACGGGAGTACCTGAAGGAAACTGTACGTTAGCGACATATACAAGTAGGCTCATGAAGCCCTTTATCTCTGCAAGGCCCAGTCTTTAATAGAATCTTTTTGGGATTAACGTTTTGCATTGAAAAAGTCTTGTATGATTATGCATTACTGAGATACAAGTAAAATTTTACTCTGTTTTTGGTAACACTTTACTTAAGGCCATGTTTTTAGTAATTTATAAACACATTCATAATGCATTATAATGCATTCAAAAATTAACTGCTTATAAACATGGCTACAAATATTTATAAAAAGCCATAACACATTATAACCATGTTTGCTATACATTATGAATGCTCTGTGAAGCTCTCATCTGTAATGCACTATAGATACCTTTATAATGCAGTACAAAGCATCCTTAATGCTCATACTAACCATTATAATGCATTATAAAGGTATGTATTGTGCATTATGAGAGCTTCATAAAGCATTGGCTATAATGTGTTATGCCTTTTGATAAATATTCACAGGCATGTTTATAATGCTACATGAATACACATTCATATACATATTATTTGTTATGAATGTGTTTATAAATTACTAAAAACATGGCCGTATGTAAAGTGTTACCGTGTTTTGTTTGTATTTTATTTCTCTTATTTTCCCGACATGCTTTAATATGTTCGATTAGAATAAATCCCCAATTCTCAATCCTTGGCCCTCACATTAATTAAAACGGTACTAGTCTATGAGTTCTTTATCTTGCATGTGTTTTGTTGTATTTCTTGGGGGTGAACGTTGTATAAATATTTAATTTTTTGTTAATTACAATTACCTTTGATTTGTATTAAACTGTAATTCTTTGGATTTCCTACCTGTGTTATTATGGTTTCTGGAATGCGATATCAGAAATTCATTAACTGTTTAAACTTTGAATTCATTCAGGACTGAGGAAACTCTTTACTCTTAACATGGCTAAAAAGGAGGAGCAGGTTTGCTTTGAAGGGGGCAGGGGGTATATCTGTTGAAACTCCCTTATTGATTTCATCCACTTGCCTGCAATGGCCTGTCCAAATTGGGTGAATGCGTGCCCCAACCAGGGCCAACTTCCAGCCTGAAGCCACTGGACTATGCGGCCCAGGGTGAACCTTGCCTATGGTCCTTTAGCCTTCCAAAATATCTAAAAAATATTGTTTGTTACATCGCTGTAATGCCTTGACACATAAGCTTTTTTCTTGCTTTTTTCTCACCATCCTGCTCCAGGATTTTATGTTTATATGATTTTTTTTTTATCCTCGATATGCTCAGGCCACATTTATCACTATGGAAATATTCCTAATAAACCTGCTCCTTGCTGTCAAATCTCCTTGATAAATTTGAGGCTGTTGAATTCAAAGAAATGAAAAAAAGAAAAAAAAAACACCTGCTATCCAGATGCCTAACACACACACGCACACACACGCGCACGTTTGTATTCATATCATTGTGGGGATCGCCCATTCATTTCTATGGAGAAAAACCCTAATCCCAGTAATCACAACCTAAAGACACCATATCTGAAATCAGAAGTTTGCCAGTTCAAATCCCACAGTCAGAGGAATGATCTCATCATTGGGCCCTTGAGCATGGCCCTTAACCCCAGTTACTGCAGGGACTGATTGACCCTGCTCTCTTAAAAATGTACCCTACCCTGCTAAGGAAATGAAATGTAAGTTCAGCTGAATCTTCAGTCATGCCACCAGTCAGTTTCTCCTGTTTCTTGTCTTGCTGGAGACTCTGAAGCTGCTCGTAGCTTTAGGCCCACCCCCATTTGGTGCCCCTTACTTTTATGCTGTGTTGCATACATATTCACCAGATCCGTGTGTCATAATCTGTCACCAAAATTGCAACATGATAGCATCTCTGTCTTCTGACTTCTCATTTTTCGATCTCTTTTCATCATTTTGTGCACCCCACATTTTTTGTAGTTTTGTGTAAGTGTTGTGTGCTTGGGAGTTAAATAGTTTGCCCGTAAGGTGAAAGAATCTCAGGGTCGTCTCCTGAAGACAGGCTCACATACATCCAAGAGCTCGAAAGCTCCTTTGGATACAGATCACTGCTGTTGTGCTGAAGGACCTGGATTTAAGCCTGCGTCTGTTTTTCTTTTTTTTTATTTTGAGCTCAGTGGGTTAGGACACTGTGGTTGTGATCGGAAAGTTGCCGGTTTGAACCCTTGATCAACAGAGTGATGTCGCCATTGGCCCCCTGAGTAAGGACCTTAACCCCCAATTGCTCCAGGCACTGTCTGACCCTGCCTTCTCTAAAAAAGTCACCTTATTGGCTGTTTCTGCAGAAGTTTACATCACATTTTTCTTCACAACTCAAAGCTATGTTTTGATTCCTGTTCCTGAAAGAAATCCAAACATTCAGACATCCACAGTGGGTTTTGGACCTGATGGTTCTCTTGCAAGTATTATGCTCAAAGCACCTTTTTGGTTTCAAATAACCTCCCTGTCACATCTACCAGTTTCGACTTGCTTTTGCTGTTGCAGGCTCAGTGGTTAGCAGTCTTGCAAACTTGCCAACCCTAGTTGTCTGTTTATGTCGTTTCTATGCCTTCCCCATTTCTGTGTTGGTTTCCTCTGTGGAGCACAAAAATATGCATTTAGGTAAACTGTAATCTCTTAAACTGAGTGTTTATCTGTGTTCCTGTGCAATTTGCCCTATGCTGCCTGGGATTGGCTCCAGGCTTGCCATACCCCAGAATAATGAACGGATATCTCATCAGACATAGAAATACTTTGAAAAGTGATTTGAAATGAAATAATTTGCACTGTGTATGTTCAGTGTGAGTCAGTGTGAAGTGTTGAATATCTCTTCCTCCTTCCCCTTTCTCTTGTGCTGAGTGTGTTCATCATGACCTAGTAAATTCATGAACTTTCTAGAAGCTTCACAACTTTCAAATATGCTTTTTACGCCACGGCTGCAGTAAAAATTTGAAAACAAGGATTAGAGTCCGTTATTACCCGTTGTAGTGATGTCCCGCACTACCACTGAAAGGAGGCAGAGGCGCTATGCAAAGGCAACCTTACATGGCACAAGAACACTATCGATATGTGGAGCAGTATGAAAAGAAAAAGGGAGATGGTCATACAGAGTGTCAAACTGGGCGAAGTATGGGGAAAAAACTGATCAGATGCAGGTAACTTGAAACAGAAAAGCCTTTTATACAGGCTGTGTAAATCACAGCCTCCCAGCCACCAGGTGAGGAGGAAACGTCACCACCTGTAGTTGTTTTATGATAAAACATATTCTTCCTATATGAGCCCTTTCTGGAGTGTTCAGGAGAAGCAGCTGAACACCGTCACCTGCTCATCAACATGTAGGAGAATAAGCCGTATTAAGGTTCCATCCATCGTCTGCCAGGGGCAGCAGTCTGAGCAGAGATGTCCCTCTCCCCAGGCACCTTCTTCAGTGGGATACCAAGGTAATCCCAGAGATATAATCTCTGAATGAATGTTACATTTATATATCACTATATAGAACCAATGGGGAGCCAGTTCAACCACTATGTAGCACCCTTTTGAAAGATGTGATGGCAGCCATTCTGCACCAGTACACTCACCACACAGTAGCTAAGGCTGTGAAGGGGCAGGAGAGAATTCAATTAGATATAGGGGATAATTAAGAGACCGGATCTGAAAGGGGCACAGAGGACAATTTTATCCAGGACATTGGGGTACCACCCCTAGTCTTTCAAAAGATATGCAGGGATCTTTTATGACCTCAGAGAATCAGGACCTCGGTTTTACATCTCATCCGAAGGATGGCACCATTTTTACAGCACAGTGTCCCCGTCACTGTACTGGGGCATTGGGACCCACAGAGACCACAGGATGGGCTAACTTGTCAGCCACATTAGCACCTCTTCTAACAGCGACCCAATTTTCCTAGTTGGTCTCCTATCCAAGTACCAGCCAGGCCCAAACCTGCTTAGTTTCACATGGATTACCTAGTCTGTACTGCAGATGGTATAGCTGTGTGGCATCCAGTGTGTCCTGGGTCTGCTTCGGAGTCTCCTCCTAGTTGGGCATGCCAGGAAAATGTCACAAGGAAGCTATCCAGAAGGCATCCTAGACAGATGCCCAAACCACCTCTGGTGGCTCCTTTCGATACAGAGGAGCAGCGGCTCTACTTTGAGCCCCTCCCAGGTGTCCACCCTCCTCACTCTATCTCTAATGCTGAGCCCAGACACCCTGCGAAGGAATATAAATTTCGCTGCTTGTACCTGTGATCTTATTCTTTCATCACTACCCAAAGCCTATGACCATAAGTGAGGGTCGGAACGTAGACAGACCTGTAATTTGCTTTCCGAGTCAGCTGTCTCTTTACCACAATTGGCCAGTACAACTTACGCATAACTGCTGACACTGCACCAATCCGCCTATCAATTTCCTGCTCCATTCTTGCCTTACTCTTGAACAAGACCCTGAGATATTTAAACTTCTACATCTGAGCCAATAACTTATCCCCAATAAGGAGGAAGCAGTCCTATTCGTGGCTGGCCAAAGCCGCAGTGAGCAACATGAGATGGTTCTCCTGTGGGCCCACCAGCTGGCAGTGGAGCCGTAAGAGTCCGGTGACTTGTGGGTTGAACAGCAATCGAAGGCAAAGGCCTTGGTGGACCAATCCCTGGCCACCGATACTGGCTTTTGTGACATGGGCTTATTAAATGAATTTTAAAACTCCAAAAAGATCACAAATAAAAAAGAAATCTATAAAAATCTATGGATGTCCCTTCCTACAGATGTCATGTTGTGGTAGTTGTGCAAAATAACGGATGGATTGCAAAATGCTTGTAATGCTTCTAATTTAATTTCTGCAAACCCTGACAGGGTAGCAAGTAAGTTCTGATAACTTTCAGCTACTGGAAGCAGAGAGAGCTGTAGAGATGGGAGCTGGAGACACATTGTCCTTATGGGGATTAATGCTAGTCATACTACCTGGTGAGAACATCACTTACATTCTCTGGGTTCCTGGTTACCAATCAGCAGGAGTATTGGTCAGGATGGTTACAGCATGTAAATAGATGGTTACTGACTCAGCTAGTATCCAAAGCCTTATTCCTGAATCTTTGTCTAAATTACCAAAGTAAAACTACAAATATGTGTAAATGGGAAGGTTTGTTTCTTTGTCACTTTACACGGATTGGATTAAAAAAGGTACCTGAAAAATGGGAAAATTCATGATTCAGGTTTAAATTGATTATTCGTTTATTAAAAACCTAGAGAAGCATGTGATTTTAATAATATTACAGTTCATAACCGATATTACAGTGCTTTTGTTTTCATTGTATAATTTTCAGTCAGTATGTCCAGTTTAGTTTAAGACTTAGTTTAAAACTTCTCTAAATATGTTACCGTACAGTGATGTTTCTGATTTTTAGGGGTCTTGGGTTATGACTGGGATGTAAATTTTCAAGATAATCCAGTTTGCACAGTGAGAGGATCTACTGTGCTCATTCACTGTGAATATTATTATCCATCTGGATACAAAATCAAGGACAAAATGTGGTGTCAGAATGATAAAGACTGTTTTGAGACATCATATGTCTGTCACAGTGAAGATTTCAACCTTACTGATGCCAAACCCAGACCAGGACAGGGGAAGAACGTGGAGCCAAATAGGCACAGGGCAGAGTGTTTGGGGGACAAAGAGAAAAATTGCACTTTAAAGATAACTAACATTAGAAAAACAGACGCTGGAGAGTACAGATTCAGGTTTACAACTGATAAAGATGAAGGAAAATGGACCAGTCTATGGGGACTGAATCTATATGTTGATGGTAAGACTTTCTATTTGTGGACCAGTTCAGTTTAGCTATTAGTGTTATAGTTTATATAATTATAAGGAAGTACTGAATGTTTCTCATACAAAAACAATAAAATTGTCATCCTCATTAGAAAATCTGAAAATTTAGGAAAATGTTAACTGGTGGCGATAAGACTATATATGTACACCAAGTCAGTTGCTACTTTTAGTATTATAAAAACCTGCTGAACATTTCTGACATTCAAATAAAATGAATAAAACATCATTTGACTGTATAACAACACTTTATAATTACTAAAGTCTCAGAAATAATCAGCCTCGATAAAGTATGAGAGTCACATTCAGACATTACTGCAACTGATGGTCTAACACTTGCTGATATATTTTAGAATTGAAGGTGTTGATGACATCATCTGGAGTAAATGGTACATTAAGAGAAAGAGATTCTGTGAATCTGACATGTGACACGGGGAGCTGCTCTCTCATCCAATCAAAATTCACCTGGTTTAAGGACAAACAGCCGCTCCCAGAGACACAGTCCATCCTTCACCTCGATCCAGCCTATTACCATCACTCTGGAAAATACTCCTGTGCATTGAAAGGATATACAGAGACTGAGTCTGACGTTTTCATACTAAATGTTCAATGTGAGTATGTCACTCTATTCTTTAATTACAACAACATTTGCAGTCCAATATATGCAGCTGTTGTTTTAGAAGAGTTTTAGTATGTTGTATTTAATCCAGGTAGCTGTTAATTTTGTTTATATTTTGGCCACGGAGTGCAAAATATAAAATGCAAAAAAAGGGAAAATTGCGTGTTTTCTTAATATTTTTACTTTTTATCAATGTGTTATGTTTTGCACTTTAGGGCACCTGTAGGTTTGTTACATTCAGTCTTGAAATACCCCTCTACTGTAGAAAGGTTATGATGGCTGTAGTGTATCACATATGTGGATGAATATGGCTGTACATTCTGGCTGGCCAAACATTTATTCCTTTTTTTCCCAGAATGCCCTGTACATCTGAAAAACTCAGATACCAAAATACTCAGATTGTCCATTATTATAACTGCAAAGGGACAGTCTCTGTAAAATTCAAGCTAATTGTTAAATAGGTTTACCCTGGGAGGGATGCCAATACGCTATTGGGCACATGCTTCCATACTATTGGCAATTAAGTGAGACTAATGCAAGTGACTGAGAAGATGCAAACTCCTTGCCCAGTCAAAGCCAGGTGCAGGAAACACACCCACAACCCTGGAGGAGCAAGATGACAGTGTTACACACTGGGACAACACGCTGCCCTCCAAATGGAGCTATCACATAAAAAAATCTTGATTGAATTAAAGAATATTTATGGATAATAATTTATCTGCCCAAATGCTGGGGTATAAAAACTGTCCCACATTTAACTAGAACAGAAACTCGACAGGTGTTTGTAATTACATTGAAGTAAACAGGACTTGATGTACTGGTGATACTAGTTTCTTAAAAGCACCGTTTTGTTCTCGCTCTACAGATGACTCTCACATGACCACAAAACTGATTATAGTGGGGGTCTTATTGACTGTTCTGGTTGCTGTTTTTCTCATGGGTTTCATTGTGAAGAGGTGGGTTTTATCATCACGTGCTGTTTGCTAGACTTTTTTTAAGACAAAAAATGGAAATGAAGAGAAAACGGATGAATTCTGTTGGCAAATCGGTTTAACTTGCATGTCTCTCAGGACGAAGGGCAGCCAGCTAAGCAAAGAGCCACCAGGATCGGTGAAAACACAGGTTTAAATAATACCTCTTTGTTCTGAAGTTTTGAATACTGAGTGGTGTTACACAGTAATAGGTCACTTAGTGACTTTTGGATGTTTTTTGATGCTGGGAGATTTTTAATGTTCCTTATTTATTTTTGCATAATGATTTTCAAAATGAAAATAGTCAATATTGGTACAAAAATACTTGCTTAAGTGTAACTTTAGGATACATTCTTGGAATCAGCCAAACTTTAAAGCAATGGTCACCAACCCTGCTCCTGAGGATCTATAGTGGAACCTCGGATCTTGAACGTCTCATATCTCGTACAGTTTGGTTCTCGACCATATTGTTTGGTAAAAAATGTCTCGTTGTTGAACGTATTTTCAGTTCTCGACCAACCCTTTCTCACTAAGACCTGTCTGACAAAGCATGGGTCTCTTTATGCATACACAAAGGAGAGATTGCATGTGAATGACTCAGTCTACCGCTAACGCTCACATAGCGAACATTTCCACCGTATTGTGCAGTGAATGTTCTAGTGTTTTTTTTGCTTTTGTTGCTCTTGTTTTGTTTTTAAATAGGCCACCAGGGGTCCTAAGAATGTTAGTGATAGCAGCAAACCAAAAAGGAAAGTTGTGAGAACCACAACTGAGATTAAAAAGGAAATAATTGCAAAGTATAATAGAGGTGTTTGAGTGTCTGATCTCACTACAGATATTGTAAAAAATTAATTTAATGTATTTATGGTTTTTAAAGTTTTTATTGATGGTTTTAGCATTAGGTATGTATTTATACAGGCTTAAACAGGCAATCATTTTTGGGTCGGGAACGGATTAATCCATCCATCCATCCATTTTCTGTAACTGCTTATCCCATTTGGGGTCGCGGGGGATCTGGAGCCAATCCCGGAGGTTGCGGGCGCAAGGCAGGGAACAACCCAGGATAGGGTGCCAACCCATTGCTGCGGATTAATCCAATTTACATTATTTCTTATGGGAAAAATTGATTCTGTTTTCAACCAAATCAGTTCTCGAACAGTCTTCTGGAACGGATTTATTTTGAGACCCGAGGTTCTACTGTACTGTTATTTCCTTTGTGCAAAAAATGACCATTTGGTATTGTGCACTCTCCCACAGTGAACTGCTTAAAGTACAATATACTTGATTAATTTTTATTTTACATGGTTTTAGAGTTATTAGCCTATTTATTTATTTATTCCAATGCACACTCAATGGATAGAGTGTAATTAATAATAATTATGTATGGAAATGGATGTGTGAGTGTGGCCTGTGTTGGGTTGGTGCCCCATCATGGGTTGTTCCCTGTCCTGTGCCCATAGCCTCCAGGACAATCTCCAGACACCCAGCCACCCTGAATAGGACCAGTGGTTACAGAAAAAGGATGGATAGATAATGGATGGATTTATATGTATGGAAATACACAATCAACATTGTCCCCCACAGGCAACTGATTAAAGCACACTTTAATATATGTCTCTATCTTCTGTTATTCTAGCGTTATTATAGCCGGTATTACAACTTTTTGCTATGAATGGACATTCAGGGCACCTGGCTGTAAGTACGTGTGAAGTGCACATGCCGACATTCAAAAACGAATTAAAATTTGCACGTAATGAGATCTGGAAAATGAACGGGGTGTGCAAGAGTTACCATTATCTCTAAATGTTGAACCATCATCTTGATATAGCTGAAATAGCCTATTTTCATAGCTATTAACAAGACCAAACACAAATAGGACATTAAGAATCCGTGATTAAAATCCACCTGGCTGGCTTTTGTTAAAAGATATTACAGCCGGAAAACTGAATATCGAATATGGGGCTAACTTTATCACTCTGTAACAAGAATGATTTTGTAAGATATTTCAAATTTGAATTAGAATTTTATGAGCTGCGTTCGCCACTACATGTTCACATAAGTGTGTTCAATACCCTAAGGACCAAAACACACTGGATGCATGACATGTGGTTGCGGCACTGAACTGCTGCAGCACGTATCTGCGCGGATGTCCACACCGCTTGTGTCACTGCTGCAGCACGTATCCGCTTGGCTGTCCACAGTGCCTGTGTCGCCGCTACAGTGCTGCCACTGCAAGCTCTCACTTTCTACATTGAGTATACCTTTGAGAATGGCCATCAATAATAAAATGTTTGACTTAATTTCATTTTAAATTCAATTTAATAATGGCCATCAATAATAGAATATTTGATTTCAATTTATTAAAAGTTTAATTTATATGTAGTTTAGACAAGGCTTAAGAAGCGTGTGGTCAACTGTAATACTACTATTAATAACTATTATTAAAAATAATATACAGCAATCCCTGTATTTTTTGTGATTTTTACTTACCCTTATTCAGAGTGAGAAAGAGAGTGCACCTGAAAACTATTGTTTCTCACCAAATTTTCTGTTAACTTATCAACATGATTGTCACGTCGGTGGGGCTGATGGTGAGGCATGACGTGGGTAGAAAGGGTAGCCCAGGACAGGAACTGTTTTAACGTAGGTAAACCCCGTGCGGGGACTTTATTGTCATGCTGAGTGGTGCACACAGACACGCGACAGGCTACGCCAAACTACAACAATGACCAACAAGAAACACAGGACACGGGAACCTTTATACAGAGGAACACATAGGAATAAATGAGGGGCACCTGTGGTTGATTAACAAGGGGCGAGAACATGAGGTAACGATCAACGTGCAGCAGGCATGGATGATTAGCAGCCATGCCTGCGGGAAACACCGGGGAAAGACTGGTAGAGCAAGGCTGGACATGACAGAACCCCCCTCAAGGTGCACACTTCGGGTGTGCCAGCTGGATCCAGGGGGAGACTGGAGAGCCAAAGATGGAGTTAAGACATGGTGCGAGGACAGGAACGTCAGACCTGGGCAGGACAGGACTGTATACACCGGACAGGAGACCTGGGGAAACAATGGGAATGGAACCAAAACAGGGCACGCACCTAGACAAGGACTGACACCAGTGGGGACCACAGAGGCACCAACCAAAAACAATGAACCGGACGAGAAGGAACTGGAACAGGACCAGGGGTCATGAGGATCGACAGATGACCTGGACCGAACAAGGGAAGGAACACTGAGAACATAACACAGGACCGTACAAGTGACACGACCTAGAAGCCAACATAGGCAAACAAACAGGACCAGAACAGAGAGACTGCGGGAACATTAATGGGGACCGGCTAGCACAAACAGCACATGGGACAAGTAGGACAACACGGAACTAGACAGGAAGGACAGGCAGAAGGACCACAACTGGACCAGGACTGACAAGGGGAACAAGACGTACTGGCAAGTAGACCCCAACTGAGGGAACAGACATTGGGAACCAAGGGGCAACAGAGATGGGGCCCCTGGATTAGAGGTAGGGACCGGAGGCGGAGCAGAGGTAGGAACCGGAGGCGGAACCTGGGGAATAAAGGTAAGGACTGGAGACGGAACATAGGGAACAAAGGTAGGGACTGGAGGCCACCAAGGGACCGGCTCTGGGACCCACGGATTGGGGCCCGGAAGCGGGCCACGGGGAGCGGTGGCCGGGACATGTGACATGACCTGAGGGACGAAGGCAGGGATATGGGCATGAGCCCCTAGGGCATGAAGTTGGCCCTGAGGGAAAGGGCCATGAGCTAAGGACGGAGACCAGAGAGGAGGATGGAAACTGGAGGGCAAAGGGCCCACCTGAGCCTGCTGGGGTAACAAGCTCGGGAATCGACGAAGTATGAACCGGGTAGGAATAGTTTGGGGAGCTAAGGATGAGACTACCGGACAGAGATTGGAGGAAAACGAGGAGATTACAGGATGGGAACTGGAGAGAGATGAGGAGACTACAGGACTGGGACTGGAGGGAGATAGGGGGACCCCCGGACTGGAGGTCAGGGGTGACAAGGAGACCAAGGGACAGGGACTGGAGCTAGGGAGCGACGCGGAGGCCGCGGGACAGGGACTGGAGCCAGGGGGTGACAAGGAGGCCACTTGAACAGAGCTAGGGGAGCCGAGGAAGCTGGGGCCAGGCGAGCACTGTGCCGGGCGTGCCCCCGCCTTCCTCTTCAGGAAACTGACGACCGACCTGGTGATCGGACGGACCACCCCAGGCACCGCTGAATGGAACCCCTGGGGGCTGCAGGAGCTAAAAATGTGGGATTCAGGTCCCACGGGGCCCACTCCAGCTCCTCTGGAGGACCATCTTCCAGGCTCATCTACCCTCGGCTGGAGTGGAGATCTGGGCTCCAGGCGGGCTCCGAGGACTCTGCAGGGACCTGTATAGGCTCTGGGGACTCGGCAGGGACCCGGACAGGGCTTTGTGGGCCTGGCTCAGAGGCCATGGTAGCAGCTTCCCCCGTGCAGGGCTTGGTGGCAGCGGCAGCCGGTTGCCCCGGGCAGGGCTCGAGCCAGCGTTGACAAGAAGAAGCCCACGGGGAAGCAGGGAGGAGCTGGCTGGGAGACGCTCGTGGGAGAGCGGAGAGGCGAGCGAGTGGGAACTGTGGAGTCTGCGGCCGAAGGCTGGCGAGTCGGAGTCTTCTGGGCAGTGGCGGCCACCGATGAATCTACGGAGTGGCCGTCCGGAGTCGTCTGGGGGGTGACGGCTGCAGACGAGCAGGCCAGGGCTGTCAGGACGATGGCGATGGGCCGGCAGGCTGGAACCGTCCCGGTGACGGCGGAGGCCAGGCAGGAGAGAGCCGTCTGGGCGATGGTGCGGCTTGGCGGGACCCTCGGGGAGGGAGCGCGGCTCGGCCGGACCCTCGGGCGGCAGGAGCGGCTCGACTGGACCCTCCGGTGGCAGGAGCGGCTCAACTGGACCCTCCGGCGGCGGCTACCATTTTCCAGGCAGTGACCAGTCGTCTCATCTTCGCCTGGATGGAGGCCATCTCTTGCGGCAGGGAGTTTGGGGTCACCGTTGCGAAGTCCCTAGCCAGCTCTTCAAACATTGCCTGAAGGTCAGGGTTACCCGGGATCTCTGGCTGTTCCATAACTTCCATAACAACCCCTGGAGGGTAAAGAACGGCTGGAAGAAGCTTGAGGAGCGAAGGGAGGAGTCGCCGGCAACGTTCTCAGCGCCTTTTGAACCCCACTTATCATGGTCAGCCGTCGGCCCATGCTGGGGACCTCGGACTGACTCAGAGACGGGCTCCCTCCTCTTAAGGGTAGGAACCCTCTCGGAGGGAATACCTACCACTTCGGTCTCAGACCGGAAAATGCAGAGGTCCATCAAGTGCGCGTTTTCAGGCAACCGCGGGACGCGTGGATCCAGATTCACCACGGGGTAAGCTAGAGAAGCGAGGTGGAGTTGGTGGTGCAAGTCGGTCATTTTGTCACGTCGGTGGGGCTGATGGTGAGGCATGACGTTGGTAGAAAGGGTAGCCCAGGACAGGAACGGTTTTAACGTAAGTAAACCCCGTGCGGGGACTTTATTTTCATGCTGAGTGGTGCACACAGACACGCGACAGGCTACGCCAAACTACAAAAATGACCGACAAGAAACATAGGACACGGGAACTTTTATACACAGGAACACATAGGAATAAACAAGGGGCACGTGTGGCTGATTAACAAGGGGCAAGAACACGAGGTAATGATCAACGAGCAGCAGGTGTGGCTGATTAGCAGCTCCACCTGCGGGAAACACTGGGAAAAGACTGGTAGGGCAGGACTGGACATGACAATAGTATAATTATAACCTACACTGGCTTTTCTGCTCTGACTGCATACTATATGTGTAGCCTTCACTTTGTCCTTTAATAACATGCAACTGGCAAAATGTAAAAAAAAATATTTTTTTATATTTTATCATGTGGCATATTTTATCATATGATATATAGCCTAGACATTGAAATTACAGTGAAAAATCAGTGATATTAGAGTTTTGCCCATAGAAATGAATGGACGGTCCCCACAAAGATATGAGTAGAGGTCTGTGTGTATGTATATATGTGTGTGTGTGTGTGTGTGTGTGTGTGTGTGTGTGAGATTTCTCACGTGGCCCCCTTGGGGGAACACCATATAGCCAGTGGCCCCCAGGTAAATTGACTTTCAAACCCCTGATCTAGAGTTGGAGTGGCACCTATTTTTCACACATGTGGTAAGTAGTTCTCAGCAAACCATCTTAAAAGATCTGTTGATAGTCATACTGACATCATACCAGCAAAATTTTATGTCTAGTGGAAACGTTGAGCATCTGTGCTCATCAATTGCACATGTGCAAATTAATTGATTAAGTATTTCCAGTAGGGGGCAGCCCCGACTTTCACAGATCAAAGGTCAATGACGAAAGAGTATAGCAAGAATAGTTGTTGTAGAAGTTGTGATGAGTAGCTGTCAGTAGGGTCAGAGGTATCCGCATATATCATTTTTCATACTGGCCAGGCATTATACGGAGATACACTGTATTTTAAAAAGCAACACTAATCAGGCATTTTAAAATATTAGCGATAAAATTAACTGGGTGGAGAGTTGGTGGAGGTTCCAGTTAATTTTGTCATGAAGATTTCTAAATACCCTTAACCCCTACCCAGCCCTAACCATAATTATAAGTAACCAAACAAAATACTGGACTTTTGACATTTTTGTCACGTCCGGCCCGTCCTGCCTGCCACACGCCCTTGATTTTCCTTCCCAGTGTGCCTGCAACGAGCCACCCCTATGCTTGTCAATCTTCCTTCTTGTTCCTGCTCCACGTTAATCACCTCCCGCTGTCTCTTCTTAACCTCTTGTTGCCACTGTATTTAAGTGCCTCTTTGTACTGTAGTCACTAATTCTGTTATTGTTATCTGTTCACGCTTGTGTTTCCTGCTATTAAGTGGCCTATGATGGGGTTGCATTAAATACAGCCTGCTTCTGGGTCATGCTTCTTCATATGGTTTTGACAATTTTTATTTTTTGATTGCAGTCATAGAGTTTTATAAAATTGAGTTACCCTCTGTGGAGCCAAAAAAAAAAAACGGTACCCCACAATGTAATCCATACATGGTACACACACACACACACACACACACACTATGAAGTTACCTATGTTAATATGTGTACTGAATACAGTGGATAGGCATCCATGACACATCTTGGACAATGTCACTGAAGTCACACATTATTAGTGCTTTACTGTTATGCCTCATATTTATTGCTAACAATTAATTCATTTCTTCATAATTGCTTGCCCTTCTTTGGCTATTTATTGGTCAGTTGATACAGACAGACTAGGTTATTGTGCATTAACAAACTATAGGTCAAATTCTGTGAAGGATGTACCGTTATATGTTCAATGAAAAAACCCACATCACTAAACGGTGAGACTTGCTGGAGCTGGGACAGTGAACAGTCACACGACACAGTGAATGAGGGATATTATATCGGGTACAGACTGAATCAAAATGGTGGAAAGGAAGTAAACCTGTTTCAGCTTCAGTGCTGGGTGAGTACAGTGGGAAATAAGGTGGTCTTCAGAAGGATAGCAGCTGGTATCAGACAGCAGTATCTAGACCTGTGGACTGGGCCTGTACTCCAGACCTGAGAAGCAAAGCGGTTGTTCATTTTAAAATGATGTATTACTACGCACATTTGACTCGGTTAGCAGTTAAACTACCTTACTCACCACCCTGAGACACCCAGCCCCCCCCCCCCCCCCACAGCCTTTCCCCAAATTGTTTCAGGTTTGTCAGTTTTGATCACAGACTGCATGGTTAATGCACTGGGAATGAGCCAATAGACCTACTGTTTATGCCTCTAACTTCTTGCTGACTTTGACTTTCTCTCTGTGAATATAAATCTTCAGCTCATTTTAGACCATATTGATTTTGATAAAATTTAAGAATAAATGATCAAGCTGAGATACAAATGAGGATCCTGAGTGTGATTTGCATTAGAGGTGATACTGACCTTTAAAAACACTCAGAGGCTGCTGCCGTCGGCGGTTGAATATCTCGTTAGCCTTAAAGGGATAATATCTCTTCAGCATTAGCAAATGAGAGGCCGTGATACTGAACTGGTCATACAAGAACCACGTTCCATCACAAGGTGCTTTCAGCCATAAGTGAAGGGGCACAACGGAGAGGAGATGTAATGACACTGGTACAGAATGAAGTGCAGAATCTCTCCAGGTGTCGTAAAAGTCTCTGCCAGCACAGGCAGCCATGGACCAAGGAAGCAGAAGAGCTCACGTCCACCCCTGGTTATTACGTATCCACAGACACTTAAAATTAGGCCACGGATAAACTGTCCTCAGAGTTGCAATTAATGCTGTTTTCCAAATGAAGTGCAACTGTGCCATTTGCACCACGATGAAAGATATGGCTTCTATTAATTGTGCCCCGAAAGGAGAAGAATCAGACAACTGGAAGCCAAAAAAAGCTAATAAATAAATAAAACGGAATCCATCCATCAGCCAGAATGGCCACTCGAAGTGGAGAGAGGGCCTGCTAGCCAGGTTTCTGTTAGCGGCTGCAGCAGATTAAAAACAAATTAAGACATCTGCTGTGGACAGATGCCCCTTCCTGCAAACAGAACGGGAGGTCTGTCACAGGCAAGGTGCAGGTTCACAGCAGTCTGACGAAAGCCCTGTCGCCACATTTGCTGTAAGTAAAAGAGGAAATGCAGAGGATAAACACCCTTAAACTCATAACTTATAATCTTAAGATAAAATAAGATGAACTTTATTGATTCCAGGGGGGAATTCTGGCGTATGCAGCATTAAGGTATGTAAAGTGCACATAAACAAACAAACAAGACAGTACAAGTGCAAAGACAGAACACATACTGCAAACAAAGTCAGAGAGGACACAGTACACAAGCAAAACATTCTAAAGAAGAATTTTATAGAAATGAATATAAACAGAAAAAGACTTAACAGATATATGGTACATGTGCAATTATATATGCACCAAACTTTTGCTACAGCAAAGATGGATGCTTTCTGGCGTGTTATGGCTACGAGTTGGGGGGGGGGTGACACGTCAGGAGGAGGTGCTGTCATGCCGAATGGCAGGAGGCACAAAATTCCTTGCATATATTTTACACAGACATATGAATAATTACTGTGCTAATTCGCTTCTGAGTACGATTGTTAACGTGCAAAGACTTCACTCCTTTGAAACCCAATAGGAACCCCTAAATATTTTGTTGGCTGACCTCACAATGGAATACAAAATGATGTACTACTCCTATGACACTGTACATGCTGTATGAAGTTTCAGTGGTGCGTTTATGCCTTGCTTTGTGCGTGGTGAGGCAGTGACATTGTCTGTACTCTCATCGTCTCCCTTTCAAATACATACACCGAAAACAGCTCCATTCAATGTAAAGACAAGTACTGGCTTCTAATAACAATAAACTATGAAAATTACATTAGCATATCAATTGCACTAAATGCGTCTGGATACAAGATAAATTCTGTGGGGATGCTTTATTATACTAATACATGCCAAAAAAAGCTATTGCTGTAGAAAAAAATGTTAGATAAACATTTAAATCTGTCAAGCAGGTGTCGTATTTTTTAAAAATCGGTTTTGTAGTTGATACATTGCCAGAAAAATTCTGGCTTAATCTATTCCACTGAAGTATAATAATGGCTTGACTAACAGTAAGAAAGCAGAATTTGAGCCAAACAACTAGGCAATTATTGTAATTTGGAGTAAATCCTTAAATGTAAACTACAAAAGGCCAGTTTTTACATATAGTGCATATCGCAGCTGTGTCAATGCAAAATTTTTCGTAGGCCACAGTAGTGTTTTACTATCACATTTTATACAGGTACATCTAGTCTAAGTTAATTCTGTCCTTATAAGCAATTCTTGAAAATAAAAGTTTTTGGTAGTTCAGTGGCCAGCACTATTTCCTCACACTTCCAGGACTTGATTCTTACTTCTGGTTTTATGTGTGGAGTTTGCATGCTGTCCCCATGTTGCGGATTTTCCTTTGGGTACTCTGGTTTCTGTCCACAGTCAGTTATTTAAACTTGTGTGTGACTGTGCCTGTGAGCGGTCTGTGATGGACTGGCCTTCCTGTGTTGCCTGTTCACTGCAATAATACTAATATTCACTGTTATTAAGATAATTGGCAGCATGTATGTATGGATGCATGGATAAATGGATGGATAGATGTCTCTGGCGTCATCGATCTCCTTCAAACAGTGTACTTGTACAAAAATGAAAAAATGAAAAAAATGAAAGCTGCACTTTACTGATGTTCAGTAACACATAATACACTTTTTTATCTTTTTATGTACCTTAGTTTATAATAGTTTTTCTACTGTGTTTCAATGTGCTATGTAGGATCACACACTCGCATGCTAGGGCTAACATTCCGAGGTTTTATGGCCAGAGCCCTAAAAGCCCTGCAA
>JAAGVU020000113.1:28010534-28027926 GCA_011763525.2 Mormyrus iriodes
TAACACATAATACACTTTTTTATCTTTTTATGTACCTTAGTTTATAATAGTTTTTCTACTGTGTTTCAATGTGCTATTTAATGGTTGTTTAAATAATGATAAAAACCTTTCATAAATGCTTTTTTAAAAAGAACCAAAAAATAATCATTTCTCACACTTTTGAACTTTGAGCACTTTGATGAGTCATTGCCTCAGTTTTGTCATTCCGAAGACTAAATTTAATGAGATGAATTTTATTCGTAGAACCGGATCAAAATGGAACGCGTGCGAGGTAAGTTTTACTAACTACACAGCAGGGCAAGTCTGCATAAAAACAGCAGCAGTTATTTTTTGCTTTATGCATTGTGTTGTTCCGCTGTATTTTATTATTTTTAGTTCCAAAATGTTTTACCCACCATTTTTAATCCAAATTGTTCATTCATGGTCTGAAAACCAGTGGTCAACCCGCTGTGAGGTTGTTTAGTACGAGTCCGTCTTCTTATGAAAATTCCTTTTGTGAAAATGTTTGGAGTCAGATATGAATATCCATGCAACATGGCATAGACCAAATTTTACTGGTTAATTCAATATGGAAAAAAAAAACTTTGAAAAGCCTTAAGTAGTGTGGTTGCTCTGGTGATTGTTTAAACGTCATAGTCATTGGCTGCTATGATTAGCTCCACCTCTCATTGCTTCTTCGCCTGGGCAAGCTTGACCATTTTCAAAGGTGGGCTCCACCATTATGTTAATTAAAAAGTCATTTGCTTGCTTTTTCTTCACAGTGTTTCTTATCTGTGCTTTTGCAGCAGTGCTGAGCTGGAGCCCATTTTTTTTCCTGAGCATTTAAAGTGAATGTAGAGGCCTCCTTTCTGCTGTCAATTCTTCCATTCGGCTGCTCTGACGGGGAAGCTGCTCGCGGGCAATAGTTATTCCCTGAGACACGGCCAATTATGCCGAGCAGTGTGTGCAGACTTTTGTCTTAAACAAACAACTGCATTCAGCAAAGGAAGAATGAGAATAGCCTCACACGCTGTGAAAGGATCCGCTTCTGTTTATAATCTCCTTGGTACCCACTGTAAAAACTTTAGAAAATACGTTTATTCCACAGACTGGGAGTCATTTATAATGTGATCTTAGGTTGCCAGCATCAAAGCAGTAAAAGTAAACACCAGTGTTTTTCATTTTTTGTTTTGGTTCCATGCAGGACATATAAACAGAAAATATGGAGATACTACATCCCTGAAATGCTTCAGTACAAAGTTTATTATGAGATTTATTCTTTATAAAGTCACTGACATTCTACAACCATGGCAAGTGTTACATTAATAAATGGGCTTTTTACTAACAGAGAGATGCTGAATTTAAACTGATTGTACTGTGATACTTAATAAAAGGAATGTATGTACAAATCTGAGATTTCTTTCTAGATAGATTTTTAGAAAAATGGTTTTGAAAACTATAATAATGCAACCAAATAAACCCCTCAAATAACCATTGGGTAACTGATTTTTTTGGCTTATTTCATTTCGTCACCCAAAACAATGTTGTACTTTAGTTTAGGAATTAGTTTTGAATCTTGTCTTTGCTGAATAGTTACTTTGTGGAATGAAAGATGGATTTACTATCATTCAATAAACATGTGCACGTATATAAGGAAACTCTTTTTGATATTAAAAGCATGAAACAATCCGATCGGCAGGCAGTGATTAATAGCGGATGATAATTAAACTCACCACGGGTTTTGCAACCTTGTTTCTTTTAGTTTTGCTTCTGGATCTTACTCTTGTGCTTAACTAAACCTTTTCCATTAAATACATGGGGAAGCTTGTTCTTCAGCTGTTAACAAAAACATTATAGAGCAGCTACCTCTTTAGCTAAAAGTTAACAATATTGCATTAAAACTTGTCAGTACACTTCTGGTTGTGTAGTCCTTTGCGATGCTATGCCGTGGCAGTAACCTATTACACTATGTATTGACCTTGATGGAATTAAAATAAATTTCTGGAAAGGCACCTTCATTTAATTTATTTGGAAAGCAGATGTCAGTTAAATAATATCGCTGAACCTGAAGCTTTGACATGCTAAAAAAAGAATAACATTGATGCCACAAACAATTCAGATCCAGCACTTCTGAGTATTCCTGCACTCAACAGCCCTTTTATAAGCACATTTTAGTGGCTCCCTGTAGTTTCTCAAGCGAGGTTACCAGTCATGAAAGGAGAAATGAGTCAAAACTCACAGTGGGCGGGATTAGCACTGTTGAGCAACTGGTTGCAGCCAAAGAAAAATAAATTAGTTATTGGCATAATACCAAGCCCCCTTACCCCCATTGCTTGGCAACAGTGATCCTTCTAATGAAGAATGTATTGCAGAATCTGTCCTCTACAGTGAGGAACTTTTTCTAGTCAGTTCCGTATTCTGCCTGTTCACCTCTGCTATACACCAGGTCCATGCCAAGCTCTCTAAGGTCCCCCTGGCCCATCTCCAGGTCAACCTCCTTCACCGCCGCTGTCACTCGGCCACAGTGCCTCATCACTTCATTTTGCCGTGGGACTATGGAGATTGCTGCAATGCAGATAGTGGTGTATCTACTATCTTATGAAATGAGACAAGGTTGATATGGGGAGAACATCAACATAAAGTGAAAATAGGTGCCAGAGTGCTTATTAAATGAACTAGCTATTGTTTATACAGGGCTCTGCTAACAGGCTCTACTGCTACCCCTAAACATTTCATAAAAACTACTGCCGTGGAAAAGAATGAAGAAAACGAACCAACTCCTTTCAGAATGTGAAACATCTGGGCCAAATACACAGCGGCCAATTATTTTTGTACGCCTTGTTTTTTTTTCCAGTCAAATATACTTTTAACGACAGATCAAAGCTATGCAAAATAAGAATATGGAGGAATGTGATCTAACATACTCCACAAACTTAAATTTTAATCTCAAAGATGAAAAAATGCTACAAAACGCCTCATAATCTCTACCTATGTGACTGACTAGCTTGTAACTTGGTTACAGAAGCTTTGGAATGCTTTCAAAAACATTTTATCAAGGCTGGTGTGAGAAAAGCGATGTGGCATTTTATCTTGAAACGTAGGAGGCGGTCTTGATAGTAAAAGACAAATTAAAACGAAATAAGAAATGACTTTTGTAACCTTTTCTTCACTTGAACTTATTTAGCAGGTTCACAGTTTATGTAAAATGCATTTCAATTCATCCATCATTCGTCCATATATTTCCCAAAACGTTCAAACCAGATAAGAATCACATTGGCCAGAAAGCTAGGTTCACGGCTTAGTGTTTCCATCGTGGCTCATGTGTTTGAGTGGTTACTATGATCTTTGAAATAAGATCAAAAAGGTGCCTCTAATATAGATTTCTATTATATATTTGCGGGGATGTTTAAATTAAATTCTTGAAATTGTGCTCCTATATAATTTCAGAAAATTCCTATTGTAATGTTTGTAATTAGACAGGGGAGCCAGTGAATTCTTTTGCCAAAATCAGATATAGATACAGGGCAAAAAGATCAGTGAGGTACAGCAGGTTGCAATCTCGCATGAGATCAATGGGCATTTACTTTGAAATTGGGGACGCTATTACGGAATATCCGTCCCTATATCCAAAGAACTGCAGATGAAAGGATGGACTGAATGGCGCTAAGATCGCACTTTCATGTATTTACCCTCTGAGACACAGCCGTCGAGGACAATGACCAAAGTCAAGCCCAGGGGGACTTTAAACGCTTCTCTATCTGCTTGTAAATAATTCATGATGGCCGGATATGAAAATACTTTTGTTGCTCTCTGTCGGTAACTGGCAGGGGGATGGGGGTGAGGTGGGCTCTTTGGATGGGTGTGGAGGTGGGGGCTTCCGGAAAGCTGGTGGGCCATGTCCACCCTGACATCACTTGGAAGTCACTCGGGGACAGCTCATGCATTTTTCATGGCTGCTGGCCCGGCTCTGCACTCTGTCACAGGATCTCTTTCCTGGCGCTTGGCTCCAGCTGCATCCGCAGGGTGTTGCAGGCCACACCGCACAGACCCCCCCCCCCCCCCCCCCCCCCAAAGGGCATTACCCATGCAATGCAGCTTCATAACCAAGTTTGATTTATCCCTACTTCTATACATACGCCAAACACTGGAACGCGCCAGAGCAAGACCTCGTACTGTTTACCCCCGAATGTGCGCTCTGCATGAATAAGAAAGAGTGTTTTTTTTTTAACGTATCACTCTTTACACCCATCCCGACTGCCAGCAAGAGCGTTCCTGGCATCGGATGAAAACATTCCCCGAGCGGCTGGGAACGCTGTTTGCTTAAGTTTTCAATACATTGACAGAGTCGATTTGCATGACGCCAGCTTGGACGCTAACACCACAAGCTGTCTGCACACCGATACACTGCAGGAGAATTTGCAAGTCAATTCGATCCCTTACTCCCCTGACCTTTATTACAGAAGACGGAGCATCTATATTTGCATACCCAGAAACACACACACGCACAAGCCCACACACACACATCATTTCCACAAAGGATAATGTCCAGGTGACTACTTATAAGCTTATATCATGTCATCACACCTGTAAATACTGTGCATACAGAACAGAATTGGCCTCTTTGGTCACTGTGTTCTACATAAATTAAGCTATAGGTTACAACAGGAATACAAGAATAACAATTAAGTCTAGCATTCAGTACTATCAGGTACAGAAAGCATGTTTTTCTGTTCTAATTTCTAGGCATTTCAAAGCATCTGGCTGCGTTCCTGTTTTGTGAGTGACTGAACAATTTAAAATTCTAAAACGGCATAATTTCATAGTTTAGAAAGGTCATTTGTCTGCAATGAGAAGATTATTTATTGTTTGTACCCTTTCTTGCCTGAGTATTTTTCAGGGATACTGATGAAAGCATTTTGACCTAATAGTTTCCTTCACTGGATTAAAATTTTAAACCATGCTGGAGCATCACAAAGCTGTTTGTGCCAAAGTGTTAAAAGGATTTCACGCCATCTTCCAGCCTTTTGTCCTATACTGGTTTGATTTGAACATAGGTTTGCTTAAGCTTTGCTGATAAAGATTTATTCTGCAGTGTCTCTTTAAAAGTATAAAAGCTTGTCAAGTTCAAGTGCAAACTTGGGTCATGAGGCTAGGAGTGTCATAAATAGAACATCATGGAAAGAGCTGCCTCAAACACAGCCGCTAAGACAGGGTGACACTTTCAAAGAGGATTAAGATGAAGTAGCAACATCCTGTGAATACCTGATTAATATTCCTAAGACGGCATGAAGGCAGACATCTACAGAGAAGGTCAGTTAAATGAGTTAGGACGCAACAGGATTGACAGCACTGAAGTTGAAAGTATGTAGAGATACCCATGAAGAAAAAATTGGAAAACATGCTGATTTGAATGGTGTGTGAGTGTGCCCTGTGATGGGTTGGCGCCCCATCCTGGGTTATTCCTTGCCCTGCACCCGTAGCTTCTGGGATAGGCTCCAGACCCCCGCAACCCCACATAGGACAAGTGGTTACAGAAAATAGATGGAGGACGGAACTTGCTGATTCTTTTTTTTTTTTATTATTTCTGGCAGCATGTAATTGAGGTTTTTCAATAAAATTGAGTGAGCTGCTCTTCCTTGACGTTTTAGTTCACCTCTTACTCTATACCATCATGGAGGCAGCAGTTTGTAAGATGCTTACAACTTTGTAGCAGTTTCAGGCAGAAAAGAATAGAATGATTCCTTCCAGGATACTTTCTGAAAATTGACAGAAGCCATCATTTAGCTGCACTTCTTGAAAGGTAAAAGAAAGTGATTTATTGCTGCCTTAAAATGAGGCTCTTATATCCTTTAGGCTATGTTCAGGCAATGTGACTCGCAAATACATTCCTGGCACAGTTATATACAGTTGTACAGTTTCTTATTGTATGCTTGCAGCATCCACTATGTTATGTATTTCGCAATGTTTTCATGCTCCACTTGATTTATTAGTGCTGCTGACCCTAACTGACAGAGGACAGCTCGGAGAGTACCAAAGCGGCTTGGAGAACATTAATTTAATTCTCTGCCCTCGTTTGCTTCCTTTGCTGTGCAAACTGTCTCTGACCATCTCCAACAGGGAGCAGAAATGAAAACATAGCAGAATTTTGTGTTCCATTCGTATTTCATTGTTCCCTAAACCTGTGGACTACCTTGCTGTGGACTGTGAAAGGTGCATGTATCTGAGATAAAACACGTTGATGTGTCTGAGTAAAGATAATGGGATGGTACCATATTCCTGCATTTCACAAATGATATCTTAATGTGCTCAGAAATAAGCACACCATCATAGTACACTTATTGAGAGTGATGTATCTTTCTTGAAAAACCGCAGGAGCTGCCTTCATATATATTTAATATTCCCCAAATATTTATATAAAAAGCACAGCAATGTCACACTAACTATAATGGGAAAAGAAGGGAAAAATCAAAATCAGGATCAGAATCAGGTTTATTGGCCAAGTATGTTCACACACACAAGGTTGGCTGTTAATGGCTCTTATACATACAGTAGATACAAAGTGAAGACAAGACAATGGTCACATTGACATATAAAAGGTGCATGTGTGGTTGATATATGTACAAAATCATATGATGACCACTACATGCAGCTAGGATGGCTGGGATGTAACGTGGCATTGCAACAGGAAGGTTATGGTCATGCAAGAAAGTGAAACCTCCAACTAGGAAATCCTTCATTTCACGCTGCTTTTATGAAACAGAAAATGACTGTGGTAGCTCACAGCCTGTGGAGCTGTGGATGATGGGTAACTTTGTCTGCATCACTCTGATCATTTGGGTACAATATGTAACGTAGTGCATTGTATTACTAGAACTGCTCTTTCTGAGAATACATGAACTGCATTATGAGACTCGGACCCCACGTCAATAATGCACTGCCTTGATCACGTTTGAATGGAATAATTGGATGTTTCTGGAACACGCTCTGGCCATCATCGCTAAATCTGGGAGCCGTGGTTTTGAAGATGGATGGTTCCCCAGGCATGCTGTTGTTACAAATGCATGAATCCATTTGTCAAGGGTACATCTGAAGGACACCTTGGTTATGCGATTTCAGCCTACTGCCCATTTTGGATACCTGCTGCCCACTCCGCTTGGAATGCTGGGTGTCTGACCTAGCTGTTCCTCACCCCCCCTGCACCCCATCACCCCTGCTGTCACCACACTCTTTCCCCCAACTGCCTCCATTCTTTCATCCCAGCTGACATCACCCACTGTGCGACACACGGGGGCAATTTGCAGAGCCTCTATCGTTAAGGCAACTGCCAAATGCGCACCATCAATTACACCCCATTCAAAGTCACCGCAGATACCTTTGGCAGGTATGGCGTCTCTGATGTCGGCGAAGGAGCTACATGCTTCTGCTCCCACAATAAACAAACTGGCGCAGAGAGGCCTGCTTGTTAAATCACACATGACTTTAAGTACAGCATTTTTACCCAGACCACACATTTACAGGAACGAGATGCATAAGTTCAGTGATGCAAGACTGAAGTTTTAGCAACGTGCTTTAAAGGAATATATGTGATGTGGTTAATTAATTATTAAAACTGGAACTCTAAATCTAATAAGCTGTGTGCTGTGCTTTTAGCATGTTTGTCTTTGTTAGCCGTATGTTGAGCTCTGTACATTTTTTTCTTGCCTGTATGCTATGTAAAGAGAAGAGTGAGCATCTTTGGCATCACGTTAGTCACGTAAGGAGATGTGCTGAATTTTTTATAAGCCGCTGTTTGTGTTTTCTTCTCTATGGAACCAATTTCTGGAGGCTGCTGGCTTGTCGTCTGCTTGACTAAGTGCTATGGTTCATGTATTTATTGGCAAATAACAACAACTAGCAACCATGAGTTATAGTTCTGTTTATAGCAGACCGAGGTGCTAGTGCCTTGAGTTGTTGCATTAAGGAAATGATATTCTATTGTGACAATAGGAGAAACGGGACTGAGTTTTGGTGGTCTGCTGAGAACTGATCACTAACTAACTGGCAAAAAAAAGTCAGCAAACTTTAAACTGGAATAATTTCCTCTTTTAGAACAAAAAAGGTCAACTTAAGATGAGGCAGTTGTGTTTGTGGGGATGTGTCTGTGCCCCTAGCCTTGTTCCTTTCAGCTTTTTTCTCACCGTTTAGAGGAAACATGACCCCAATTTGCTTGGTGCCGGTTCTTTAATAAAGTACTCCATTTTTGAAACTTGCAGTCCTGCACACCTACCCTGCAGTAGCAGGTCCTCACGCCAACAGCTCTGAGTTATAATTCTCATGGCAGTGAATAAAATACTCCACCTTTCATCTTTGATTTCTACCATTTAAGACCTTCTAATCAGCTTATTCCTTGCGTACATTGTGTGACATGCAAATTTTCTGCATAATGATTATATTGTAAAGGAAGCATGAAGTGAGAGCAGTTCCTCAACTAACCTACTTTTTGCACTCCCAAACAAATGTTTTGCTCAAGGGAAATTAAATGCACCAAATATTTTCAATCCCGTTAGTTACAGAATGAATTATTCAGATGTGCCTGTGTAAATGGGCTGGCATTAGAGACGATAACATCACCCGACCTATCATCTGTAGGAAGAGTTTTAAAGATAAAAGCTGTCATTATGTTCACATTAATGAATAATTCTTTGTAAGCAGTATTTGTTAAAGACATCTGAACATTCTACTTGAAGAGTTGAAGCTACCTTAATGACAGTGAGGCTCAGTGGTTAGCCCTTCTCCCTGTGCTGCGAAGGTTTCCTCCTGTATTGTCAAAATGTACAGTTAGGCTAACTGACAACTCTAAAATGCCCATATCATGGTTGTGTGTGACTTCCAATAGACTAGCATCCTGTTCAGGCTGTACCCTTATGCCATGTGCTTCCTATAATAAGCTCCAGGCTCACCCTGGAATTGCACTGGAAAAGCGATGGATGGGTTTGTAGTCTTTGAGATCCAATCTGGGAAGTCTTTTTAATAATTAAGGGCTCCCTGTTCTCATCTGAAATGGGAACAAATCACTCCTTGGCACATCCGAGTCAAGTCACAAGTGCATATAGTGCAAATCCGAGTTAATCTCGAGTCATTTGCCCTCAAGTCCAAGTCGAGTCCAAGTGTTTCCAGCATTTTTGTCATTGAGTCACAAATCATTAAATTTGTGACTCAAGTGCGAGTCAAGTTGTGAGTCATTTGACTCAAATCCCCATCTATGTCAGTCTTTGTACATGATTGAAAATTGCAAATCACACATCAACCTGTCTGTACAGGCATAATTTACAAATCTATCAGTATTAGTGTCTTGTTATGTCTAAATACATAGGCTATATACAGTATACATATCAAGTCATTCAGTTTATCAGTAAAGTTTTAAATGTATAAAAAATAAGACCATTGTATAACACTAGATGCCAAATGGCCACAGCTAATCTATATCAGTGTTTGGTTGAAATGTTACTTTTAGTGATTAGCAAGACTTACCGGTTTTTGTGCAAACAAAGTTGGGTGTAGTACCTTATCCATCTGATATTGAAGCTTAACAAAATTGCATTTGGCTGTTGTTTTTTGTTATTCTCTGTGTAATGCTCATAATTAAATGCAATAATTTTGGGAGCATCCTTCATCTCTGTATCAAAATTAAAATGAAAAACAATCACATGAGCAAGATTTACTGGTTTAAATATAAATGAACAATCAGTTTCCAAAAGCCTGATAAAATCTCAGGTACCTTAAGAAATTTGCAAACATATATTGTCTAAAAATGCTTTAATTAAAGGATAAAAATAACACCAAAGCCATAACTATATACCATATCTTTTGTTTATTAACCCTCAGCAAACACTGTTCACAAGGGCTCTTGGGATTGGCACATTTACTAGCTGGTTCTTTTAACTCTTGAATGTGCTGATTGCCGAACTACTCAGTAGTGATATCCACACTGTGAACAAATCATTCTTTTGAACCGGTTCTTTCCAGTTAATCAGTCAAATCAAAGAGTCAGAGACCGAACTGGCCAGTATGAGCGATCGGGGTAGATTGTCCTCAATCAGTTTTTACATCCATGTACAGGAATGGAGTGATGCATCTTTCCAACAATCGATTTCAGGAGACCCTATGCTCAACCAAATTAAAATGCAGACAACAGAGAATTATTAAACACTGAAATTATAAAATTAAAATTACACTTTTCAGATGGGGGACTATATTTTCAGTTTTGTCAAGTCCAATGGTTCAAGTTGAGTCGAAGTCTTGAGTCATTTGCCCTCAAGTCCAAGTCGAATCAAAGTCTTTACATCATTTTTACGAAGTCAAAGTCACGAGTCATCAAATTTGTGACTCGAGTCTGAGTTGAAAGTCATATGACTAGAGTCTCCTCCTCTGGGTCTCACCACTACTGAAGCCAATCAAAAGTGATTGCAAAGATTCTATTGTAAGCAATAAATTATTGTAGGATTATTAAAAGGTGGTCTTGAAGAACCTATTTAAAATCTGTCATCTGAGTTGCATGAAATTTCACTAATGAATAAGTGATTCCATTGCTCTAGTTCAGTCAATATAATATTGGTAACAGGCGAAAAAATGAGTGGGATTTTATTGATATTATACAGATCATATAGTGTAAGAAGTGAAACGATTAAATGTATTTACATAAAGATCTTGGTATGATTTTATTTCCTGGATGGGGAATGCATTTGGTTTGGGGACCAGTCTGCCACCACCACAGATGGCTATTAGATCTTTTTCAAACTTTACGATGGCATTGTATGAGTGACCGGTGGTGGGCACAGCTAACCGTAAAGTTAGCTTTGATAACTGCTAATCTGCTAACTCCAAAGTTTAATTCCGTAAATGTAAACCAATAAACCGCAAAAAAAAATTTGAGGAAGCTAACAATAGGGATTGTATTATGGTACTCAGGCTAAGGCACTCTTTGGGTGTCTTGTCCGTTCTGTCAGTGTATGCTCCAACCACAGTGAGTGATATCTCATTGAGGGAAAGATGTGATTTGCAACTTCACTCAGTGGTTGATAGGTGCCCACCAGGGGACACTCCCCTAGTCATGTGTGACTTCAGTGTGACCACTGGCACTGACAGGGCTGGCTATGAGGATTGTGTCAATCCCCAAGGGTCTGGTGACCAGGGTGAAAGTGTCTCCATGTTCCTTGATTTTGCGAAAGGTCAGAGGCTGTGGGTAGCTGGATCCTGGTTCCAATGCCCTGAGCTGCATCGTTGGACCTGGTACGCCAGTACTGGTGGTGTGGCGAAGGAGATCAATCACATCTTCGTGGGCAGACGCTGGAAGCACCTGCAGGGTCTACAAAAGTGCTCAGTTTGTGAATTCTGACCACAGAGTTGATGTTCCTACTAAGATTCTGCTTAGATCCAGTAAGCTGCCAGGTTACCACAAAATTCAGTGGTGCAAAATTATAGCAAAGAGAAGAGCAGTATTGACACTTCACTTTGTTAAAGTGATAACTGTAAAAGTATTTGAAGAATCTTTTTCAAACTTTGCAGACACATTGTATGTATTTGGAACTGGAACTGGAACTCTCCCCAAAATTGAAGCAATGCCGCTTCCCTGCAACAAATTGAAAGTCAGAAGATCTGGATCTATTCAAATTTTGAGACAATTCATACCAAAATTGAAGCAACAGCACTTAGTAAGAGCAAAGAGCTAAGTGACTTAGACAAAACGTTTAACCTTGTGAACTGGTTAACTCTATTTGATATCATTACTTAATGTATTGTCCTTGATCTTTGATAGAGCTTGATTACACTTCACAAAGACACCTTAAACTACACCTGAACATCTACACCTGACCTATGACCTGCCACCCGAAATTGAAACTGCAACACCAGAGGGCAGCTTGCAGCCACCATCTTCTGATCACGGCCATCTGCCATCTAAACCTACTCCATGAATTAGGGCTACCATACATCCAGGTTTCCCCAGACATCCTTTTTTTGTGCCCCTGGTTTTTCAACAATCGCTGGTTTGTCTGGGTTTAGCACTATAACCCATATGACCCAATGTTACAGTGCAGTACCGAGTGAAGGAAAGGCATCATTTTTCAATGTACGACAGCCACTCAGCATCATTACACAGTGTTTGCAAAGCTCCTGCACACGTCTACTTAAAAATTAAATGATATGCACATCCTTATGTGTCACGCTGCTCACGAGTGACGTCAACCTCTGGAAACCACTGGCACTTTGACACTTTTTTTTGTTTTCCTGTGAACAGTGAAACATATCGTTTGGTTGAAGATTAACGAACTTTAGCTTAGCGTTTTTGTCATTTAACTTTTGTTGAAAAAGACTTGTGTAAACGTATATTGTGTCAATTGTGCGTAAATTGTAAAATGAGAGTTACCATACATCTGGGTTTCCCCAAACGCGAATTTTCGTTTCATAGGGTGGATAGAGAAAACTTATTATTATTCATGGGATGCACTACCTGATGCGCTACCCATGCTCGGTGAACATGAAAACTCTTTAATCTTCTGATCCCCAGACACGTCCTCTCTTTCGTCTCACCAAATACGGTAACCCTACCATGGAACTTTTTGCAAACTTCCCAGGAACATTGCACAAGTTATAGATTCTCCAACTGTGGGGCACAAGATGATTTTCTGGATATTCTAAAAGAATGTTTATAATTGTCTTTCATTTCTCAATCTTCACACAGCACATTTTTTCTGTAGCAGTCCGGTAGCTGGTTATATTGTGGGGGAATTTAGTTGTGTCACTTAGCCATAGTCCAAGTTAGTGGTGGCTCATGAAAGAACAGGCACTGATCTGGTAAAACTGATTACATAAAGACAAGTCACAGGAAGTTCTCCAAGGACGCTGGTTAAATGGCCTGACCCTGCACCCAGAGCCCAAGCTTCACTGTCAACTGTGTATTTATAAATTGGTGTGTGTTATGTCTGAAAAGGAGAGCATTACAATCCCATGTTGCACTAAAAGCAAGCTCTCTTTTGAGTCTGTGAAGGGAGAAGAATCGCCAGCTTGTTCTTATAGTGAGGAAGAATCTGTAATACAGAACAAAGTTTATTTCTTCTTTTTGTTTGTTAGCTTTGCTTTGCCAAGTAAAAATGTATTTTGAAGATATAGGCCTACAAGCAAGTTTTTAGTTTTATTGTGTTGTTGATGTCATATTTTACTCCTGACTGTATTCACCACTCATCCACCTCTCCCATCATATTGCACTCCCCGCCGGGTCAGAGCACCTGAACCTGAACAGCTGACTGTCACCACAGTTACTGCTACTGTGCTGCACATGGGCCAGCATCTCCCTCACCATGCCATGGCCACGTGACATCACCAACATAACAAAACACAATGCAGAATACCAGGACGGGAGGGTCCCGGGCTGGGCCTGCCCTGTCCACTGGAGTTATCGAGACAGATGTAGCGCACGACCAGGGTCACTTTAATACATAATTATTAGTAGAGGCCCTATGGCTTTATTATTTAGAATTATAACCAAAAATATATCATCAATAATTTCATATAGAGATTGATTTCCCATCTCTAAGCTGTTTCTCAAGACTCGCTAAGTCAACGCGTTTTGGAGGCGTGTCTGCCGATGCATCACATGTATCATGTTGGATCAAATCACGTTGCACCACAATAAGGGTGAATCGTATCGTATCGTAATAGTAGTTGCTTCAAATGTGTCTTTACTGTATCGGATCATTGGCAATGCATTGAGATGTGTATCACATCGCCACAGTTATGGAAATGCACATCCCTAGTGTATACTGTAAATAAGAATATTTATTTATTTTTCACTTATTTTTCTTGTGCAAAATGAACATGTCAATGGAGTCGTGCAATTAAGTATTTTGGGAAATGTGAAATGTGTACCTGTCCTGCCTTTTACGCAATCACCTCGTATTGAAAAATAAAATGTGTTGTCCCATTTTGAACCAACATGGGTTGCGATGTGTCTAGCATTTTCAGATTTACAGACAGAAAGATTGCAGTACATTTTATTATTGTGGATCTTGGGAGGTGGGGGTTGGCTTCCCTTATTTCTTGGCATCTTAGTGAAGATTGATAGTTTGATTGACAAATGTGAGCATCTCCAGTAAGCCAAACACAACAACATGGTGTGGAAAAACCACAAGATAACAAAAAAGCTGATTAATCTGATTTAATTCTTGGATTGTAAGGAGTTGGCACTGGGGAGACACGATGAGGGTGAAAACTGACAAGAAAAGAAACAATAGATGCACTTTTCTGCTACAACAATGTTCTGACTTATGTTGTGTGACTATGTTTCAATATAATGAAGTGCGAAACAGTGATGTAAAGCTGTGTTGCTTACTTATTAAAATAAAAGGAAGATTCATTTAAATTAATAATAAAGAGACTTTATTTATTCCCTGGGAGAAATTCTATTTTTGCCTTCTCCATCTTGCTCTCCATGACACACATGTAGGTGAGAGGAAGCTTGGTAGCGAAGAGCAGCCACCTGCAGTGGTGCCCATGGGGCTGGGGGTTAAGGACCTTGCTCAAAGGCTGACAGATGTGACTGTTCAGCCAAGGCTGGGAGTGAACTGGTCACAGGCACAGAATCTTAGCCCACTGAGCCACACACTGGCCCTTACTGGACACATAAATATGCAGATGATAACTAAATTATCAGAAAGTGTAGTTTTTTGCCATTAAAAAAGTACAGAAGAATTTGGAATGGGAGAGACATTATGTATTATTATAAAGATATGGGATCACAGATGTATACATATATTGGTATTACAGTATTAAGAATTAGATGACCATAACCCCTAATTTCTAGCATAGAATTGACTGAAACTTTGTTCTTTGTTTGTGAGCATATTTGCATTAGACAAGAGCACGAATAAGTAAAATGTTAAATTTCAGTGCTTGAAAGTACATTTTGTGCACATTTTAGGGATTTTGTGACCTCAACTTAATATTTTGTGGGCAAGTGACACTGTACAAATAATTTTGCACATTTGCCGTAAAAATTTTGCACATTTGCCGTAAAAAAAAAAAAAAAAAACTGTCCATGGCCCCTCCATGGCTCCATATATACCCCTGGTGTATCTGTTACAGGTCATTCTGGTATGTCATGTTGGTCATAGTGCAAATAACAAATTAATAGACTAGACAAAGATTGCAAATTGGCATATAAGTGGAATGCATGGTAAATTAATAGGTGTCGTTTCAGAGTTATGTGTCACAAATAGGACTCAGAGCACTCAGGTAAAAACATTAATTTTTACATTTCCAGCTGATCCATCCAGTAACTGTCAAAATTGTAGAGGTAGGCTGGTGTGGGAGGAGTAAGGATTTGATGGGAGGAAGGCTGATGCAGCTGTCTGTGGAATACATTGTCCGTCATTCTTTTAAGTTTACTTACGCATTGTAGTCATTGGTTATTCATGTATTTGAAAATCAGAATATTTTAATGCACATCTGTGTTTCTTTGTGAGAATTGACTGATTTTTACACATCTGTGTTTCTTTGTGAGAATTGGCTGATTCATTACGTAAGTATAGAGTAGCTGTAGACCCCAGGCCAAAGCTGACGCCTTAGCCTAACGTGCACCTTCCCAGAAATGTAGCTACATGTTGTGACAACGCAGACCACAAGAACTGTGACTGGTCCACTTGGTAGCACTTGTTTTTTTTTAAGGGACCGAAGAAAGTGTACATCTCTGTTGTACTTACATCGCTGATTGAAACTGAAACATTATTTATATCTAGCATTAAATGACCCACCGTAGGCATCGTAGCAACAGGTCTACAAAACACTAAGGATGACAGCGTTAATTTTGCTTGCCCATGTTAAGTTTCTGTATACTTTATGAATCTAAAAAAAACATAAAAAGTAGTAAAGAAACTAACTTTGGAAGGGAAGATGCATAAAAAGTGACTTTGAAGCGGCTTGACATTTTTTCAGATTTCTCTATGGGAAGTTTGGAGCAGCACAAATGTAACCAAATGGACACATATTTTTTTCTGTTTCAATTGTATTCAACAATTGAATATATTTCAGGGTGGAAAGACAATAAATGCAACATCCAAAACTATGCATCACCTAGCATTTTTGCAGTGTAATTGCCACTTGCATGGGTTATGGTGTAGGCTCGACGCATAAGTACAAATCAGCCTTAAAAGATGCCAGCTGCACTACAAGCAGGGGCAGACTGGTAGGTGGGGCAGCCAGTACAGCTGCCCTGTGGGCCCCCCCACCAATTGCAAATCTCACAAGTATGCAAAATATTGGTGAGGATTATGGTGGTGATATCATGCATATTATATCAGTTTGTGACAAACTACTTTTATGTCTCTCATTTTTATGTAAACAGATTCATTATGGTGGGAGTCATAACACAAAAAATATTTGGTAGAATACTTGAAACAATTTTGATATATTATAGCTTGTAATGTTTTGCAGTCAAACTATGTTGTCGAGGCGTGTATTTAATGAAAAAAGCATGTTTGTGTAATTTGCTAACTACTGCAGTGCATAATGGGTACAATCTTTGGAGGCTACTTAAATTTCATCATCTGCAACTGCTGCAACTGGCATAGGCAGGTTAATTTGGAAGTGGGGTGGGGGTCTATTTTTGCCCCAGGGCCCAGTGTACAGTTGTTCCAACACTGACTACAATGTCAAAAGTATGTGGACACCCCTATTAGAGGGCCTGGATAATTAAGTCACACCCATTGCTGACAGAGGTGTATAATTAAACACACAGCCATGCTAGGAACATAAAACAAGAGTAGAATGAATGGTTGTACAGAAGAGGTTAGTGACTTTCCACTTGGTGCCATCATAGGACGCCACCTTTCCAGCAAGCCAGTTGCCAAATTTCTGTCCTGCTAGAGCTGCCCTGAGCAACTGCACGTGAAGTGATTGTGATGTGGAGATGTCTGAGAGAAAGTCCAGCTGTGAAGTGGTATGACACTGAAGTTGACAGAAAGGCACCTGATCACCCAACATCAACACCTAACCAGAATGACAGCACATCTCACCAGAAATGATCCAGCATTTAATGGAAAGTCTTCCTTGAACAGTAGACATTATTATAACAACAGAGGTTGAACCAAATACACACTATATTGCCAAAGGTATTGGGACTCTTGCCTTCACACTCACATGAACTTTAATGACATCCCATTCTTTTTTTTTTGTGATCAAATTTTTATTATTTGCGAATTATTTACAAGGAACAGAACACAGAACAAAACAGAGCCAAACATACACCCCCCCCCCACCCATACATACCCTGAGACAGCACATGTATTAGGATGAATTTGCGGACAATTACGTCACCCACGTGATATGGAATTAATCCTGTAATAGTCTAAAAAGTCGTAATTGTGGATTGATTCTGGTCGCG
>JAAGVU020000113.1:28055752-28070150 GCA_011763525.2 Mormyrus iriodes
AGTTATTTCTGTGACCATTGTGAGTTTTTCTTTCATTGACTGAAGGGTACCAACAATTTTGTCCACGTGTGTATATGGCAGGGAAATGGGAGGGAGCAAAATCGTGGAATCTGGGAAATTCTGAGGACCGGGTTGGGAAACACTGCCTTACAACATTAGGGGTGGCAAGCTGGTGTCACTTCATATTTTCCCTAAATTCCACAGGGTTCCAAAGATGCAGTTAGTCAGACTGGTGTCTTTAATTACCCATTGGGTACCCAGTAGTGTGTGCATCCTGCATAGACTGGCATCTCATCCAGGGTGTGCACCAGCCTTGTGCCTTATGCTGCCCATGATAGGATTGATTTATGCCTTTCCTGTGACCCAGATAAGCAGTTAGAAGATGGATGGATGAATTCAAACATAAGAAAAACTGTCACTTTTCCTGGAAATACAACTGGAATATCCATTAAGGAATCGAAGAGTTTAAATTTTATTTTCCATTTCGGGAATCAAGTAAAGAAGGGGAAAGTCTAATTTTGTGTTGGTTGCACCAGCTACTGCATCATTTTGAAACCCATCTTTTCAAACTTTCAATTAGATGATGAATAATGCATACAAAATGTATACTACATACATTTTTAATCTCTCCTTAAGTAGCATATTGATTTTGGGACAACACAGGACATTATTTGCCAAGAATCAAGTTGAAAATGCATACAGAATGCAGATACTGCAGAACATATATTGCAGAATTTATTGGCGTTGCATGCTGATACACTATCTGGCAGGATACACATGGAATAGCCACTGCTGAATTTAGATTATGACAAGTAACTTCAGAATGTGGTAAAATAAGAAAAAAAATATGTATATATTTGTGAACCATCTAGAGATGCTAATCTACATATGAATGCAGCTATGCTTTGCCTTTCCTATACCAATGCCATAAGAATGCATTGAAATCTTTATTTTTGGTGCTACTTTGCCATTAGCTCATTTTTCTCTGTCCCTGTCAGTATTTAAAATTCCATTTTCTTATAAGTAAAATGACATATAAAGCAGTTTGTACCTGGATGCCAACTTGCACACACCCTGCGCCTTAAAAAGATCTTCATTTAAGCAGACCACTCTCATGATTTTCCCATTTTCTGGTGCCCTGCAACATCTGTCTGAGAAATACGCTTACCTCACCTGCCCGGCCACCCCACTGGAACTATTCCAGTCCCCGAAATTGAGAATACAAAGTAGAAAATTACCCTTTGGATGCTGTGGCCTACATCCAGAGATCATCTGAAATCATACACTCCTCAAGCATGTCATCTTCATAGCAAGGAAGGGCATTTAAATTGAAGATTCATTGGCAGCTGACCTTATTCAAAATATTTCCCATCCATTATGCCGAAGAAATACATCTTAATAAGTAATAAGTGTCCATACAATTTGTATTTCAAGGCACACGTACAAATGTTGAATGTGCACAGAGTAGTCTTTTTTCGGGTGAAAGAGGTATTGGCTTTTGTTGGTATACCAACAAAAAAATAAAGACTCCTTGTGAACATAATTTGTGTATAAAAATACACACATATACATGCAGTGCCTTGCAAAAGTAAGACATCTGTCTTTCAAAGCGCCTGGTTGTGGGATGTGCACTGTCCACATCAAACGCCTACACTGTCACACCTGAAGGCCTGTTCACAGCCCCTTATGTTTATGCTTATCAGATATCTTGCAGGGAAACAGTCTCAGCACAGGAAGTCAACGTCTCAGAGGGGCAGGAAAATGCTGTGCTCGCCAAAATGGGACAAGTTACAAGTCACATCATTTTTTTGCAACGTATTGCGTGAAACAACCTATAAATCACTATATATCGCATTACCATACAGACAGGAAATGGTAGGGGAGGGAAAGTGAAACTAAAAAAAAAAGTTGTATAGTATTTTTGTTTTGTAATGCGAAATTCCATATACCACCATGTAACAGGTAATGGCCTGCACCACATTTTTTTCCCAACCTTGCAAAAATGTCAACATGGCTGATTGTTTTGACCCCCTTAGCACTGCAGCTTGAAATTAGTTTTAAATGAAAAACAGAACGTTTTCCCTCAATTCATTTTATAAATGCACTTCACCTTTGACTACTGTATAGGTAATGGTTTTGCTGAATTCACAGAAAGGGTGTGCCATGCATGCTCATGTCCTAAGTCTGAATCTGAAAATTATCCTATAACCCCACTAACGCAAAAAAAGTGAAGGTGATCGGAATGAGACTGTGTGATTCTGATTATGGCATTTTATATAGAGTATATACTGTATACAGTACCTAGAACAGAACTATTGCAAAAATGGTTAATGTTCTGATGCTGTTACCCAGCTCTGAATTATACCTGGAGGGGATGAGATCATGCTTAAGAGATTATACAGAAATTAATTAGATCATGTTCAGGGCAAAAAGACCATAAACCAAATTTGCCAGAATCAGGTTAATTAGGTTACCTGAAGCCAGCTAGCCTTGCAAAGTGTAAACGTATGAGATGACTACATATCAGAATGTCAATATATTACACTCAGTCTCATTTTTTTAACGATAATGTATGAAGTCTTCGTTATTCTCATCTGAGGCTTACTTGTGAGATAGTATTGTAAAATGTAAAAATCATGATGTGTTTTGTAATTGATTCTGAAAAAGTACACGGTAACACTTTCTATGAATGCCATTTCCATAAGGATCTATGAACACATTCATAAAACATTATGATGCATTCATAAAGCATTATAAACATGGCTATTAATATTTAGTAAAAGCCATAACACATTATAGCCATGTTTATTGTGCAAGTATTGCTGAATACTTTATGAAGCTTTCATCTATAAAACACTACAAATACCATCATAATGTTGTGCAAAACATCTAATTCTCATACTGACCATTATGATGAATCATGAAGGCATCTATAGTGCATTATAGATGACAGCTTAATTTTTTTCAGGGAGAAATTGATACAGATTCGGGTACTGTTTAAATTATTCTACTTTGACTGATTTGAGTTGGTTGAAAAACAGAGCTAGAATAAATAAATATGAAAAAAAACCTCACCTATAACTGAAAAAAAAAAGTTGCTGTTTGTTTGTGAAATAGACCCAAAGGCAAGGTGATCACTTGTGTTGCCACGGTGAATTAACAGAAATCCTGAGCTGACCCTCACTACTTACAAAGAAAGTGCAAAGAATCTGGGGTGGGGGCCTGGTAGAGAGACCAGGAGCAGCCAATGAGGAAAATGGTGGGAGGATCCTGCATTTTTAGTAATACTCTTGGTTTCTTCTGTGTATCTGTACCGGCTTTGTGTTTTGCTTATTGCTACCAGTAATTTAGTTGGCCTTCCTTAAACAGGCCTAGTCCACCTTTTAATACAGCACATTTACACCCTGCTGCCTAGTGCTTTTATCCAGCACAGTGCCAATCCTCCATCCTGTCAACTGCCAGATAATTATCACTTTTAATGACCAATTTGGCCTTCTTTCTCAGCCATTATGTTGTTAACATCGTAAAGTGCAGCAAAGCCTACACTCCCCACCAGGACCAGTGTTAAGAATGACTGGTTTAGGGAACAGAGAGGCAGTTAAAACCAATAAAAAGAAAAAGCAAAATTACCTTATCCTTCTTCTGCTTTTCATCCTGATATATAGTCCATCTTTCTCCATCGTTGCTGAATGATAGCTTGTAAGAGCCTACAAACTGTACATGCCCAAAGTCTTTGGCTCCTTGGGTGATGATGCCGGTGATTTTAGTAGGAATGAGCAGATCAATCTAAGAATACAAAGCAAAACACAGATATATTAATATTAACTTGTCAACAGCGTAACCATGACACTTAGCGCATTCTCCTGCTGGGATGTGAACATACATCCTATTGGTGTCATCCGCAAAGCATGACAAACCAGCTATCTTTGGCAGTATTGGTACAAAGGTCAAAAAGACTTTCTTACAGTACACTAATTACTCTCTGCCTCCAACCCAGATGAGAGAACAAAAAATTAATAAGTGATTTGATTATACAGTAAGACATACACTGTAGGTGCTCATGTTTCCCAGAGGGATTTTTTTTTTTGATCTTTTGAGGTCTTTGGAGAAGTGCTCTCCTACCTTTACCTGTGCCTTGGCCGTTTCCTCTCCAGACCAACCACATAAGTCATACTTATACGTCATCGCTTATATTTTTAATACCTGCAGCAACAGTAAAATTAAAGACACTTTGATTCATTAAAAGTAAGATAATATTTCCCAGTCTTCGGGCAGGTCCCAAATAAAGCCACTGCAGTGAGAAGGAAGCAGGAGCAGGCCACTGCAGCAATGCAAAGGACAGGCATTCTCTGAAGGTTAGGCTCTGATACACAATCTTATCTCCATCTGCACTGCAGAAAGAGGGTTAAAATGGTGAAGCATTTAAATATACCAATTTTCTTTTTCCCAAGAGTATCCCAGCCAATCGTGTACAGTTCGAAGTTGGCTATTATACATTCTCCAGGGCACCCCTCAGCCTCTCAACAAAGATGCTAAACTACATGTCTTGTCATTTCTTTCCAGATCTGTCTAAATACTATATTGAAATGCATAAATGAGCTCCACAAAAGCTATCCAGGTATATTAATTATTATTATGCTTGTGCAATTCACATGCAATACATTTTATGTGAAAGGCCGTTTCTTCATTTAGAGTCTGATGTTGACCAGAGCAAATACTTTCAACACGAAACAAATTCATTTTTTGCCTTGCTGACAGATCGTAATTGGAACTGGGATCTTAAAGCCTGCATGTTCCAGGCGATAGTGAATATCTGTAAAAATGTAACGGCACTATGGGAATGTAACTTATTAAACCAACACAATATAATGAAGCATCAGCTACTGAATGTTTGTGAAAACTTTACTCTGAATGGTTGCAGAACTCAGCACTCAGGTAATCGTATTCCAGCACAGAGGCTGGTGCTGCATTGCTAAAGGCGATCTGTAATTTCTGTCAAAGGTTACAGACAAAGGCTCCCAAGGCCCAAATTCCCCTTACTTTGATGCCAAAACTAAAGCGAGGTGGAATAAGCTGGTTATAGTGTACTTAGCGCTGATTTGCTTTCAGTGTGTTTTACAAAGGCAAATGCAGGCTTTTGAAGTCCTGAAGAAAACCAATGGATTCCTGTGCCAGTGTAATTAAATCCTCTGCCTAATCTTTCATGCAGCCTCAAGGCAAAACAATGTGCTCACCTATTCGCCTGCCTGTTCCTCACCAGTGAAAACACCAACCATTCAGTAAGTTAAGCCTGATAAGTAAATAAAGGTTCCAGGTGTTAGACTCTTCCTACCAGCAAAGGAATATTTAAGCAGGGGTATTTGCACTTGTGGTGTGTGATTGGGGTAAAGAAAGTAGGGAGATAGTATTCTTATGCTTTATGGATTTTGTATTGATCGTCTTTGGCTTTTGTTAGTATAATCCTGAGGCAGAAAAAAAATGCTTTAGAATAGTTACACATAGTTCTGCATTAACTGACAGAAGCCTGTTCTGGAGTAAATTGCCCATGGTTAAAAACCACATTCACAAATGACTTATCATAAGCCTTTCTCTTGATGGACATAACACAAACAGGGAATGTTTCAGACTGTCTCGTAATGTCATTCCCAGAGCTGTGCTTTCAGCAAGATCACGTCATGGCTCATCTCTTTCAGAATAGTACTGCTGTTATTAAAATGTCATAGAAACAATTTCGATGTACTCTTACTTTGTGTAATTGAGTAGTACTTTGTGTGGCTGAGGCCTCCTGCTTAGTGACCCATTCACCGCTAAAGGTAACAAACAAACCTCATTGTTAAAAATAAGTCTGAAATACAAGCAGATCCATGAAATGCAACAAAACCTGTTAAAGGCAAGGATTCGACTTTTGCCTTCTACCTTGTCTTTTTTTTTCTCTCCAATTTTCACCTCACATTTCTGAGCGTGTGAAATGTAATTGATTCTCAAGGCCAACTTCAAGAAAAGGTTTCCTGTAATTGATTTTGCGCCACTGAATTTGCTGATTTTAGAAGAAAACAGATTTGATTAAAAGAAATAGTATAAACTGTGTGTGGAAATATTATATTCTACTTTCACCCATGGCCAGTTATGTCAGTTTCTGGTTAATGGAGCATTCATTCTCACTTATGAGATCGAGTTTATTAGAAGCAGAGAGATGGGAAATTGGCTTTTACTTGGAAAACATATATATATATATGGTAGAAATGCATGGTGAAAAATAAGACGAAATGAGTATATTCAAAGACAAGTCAACAGAGAAGCCCATCTTTCTGTGAGAGTCAGTGTATAAGGAAAACCTGGATTTGTTCATTTATTATGCAGGTGCAGGAGAGACAGGGTTATGATAGAAGATATGAGTGGTGATAGAGAAATGAAGGAGCACGAGATGCCCTCTGCCCAGAGAGTATAACGACAGGGTGATTGTGATATAATATCAAGGAAAGAACGTAGCATTTTATAAGTCAATGTTTCCCAATCCAGTCCTTGGGGACCCCCATCAGTCCACATTTTTGTTCCTTCCCAGCTCCCAGCCAATCAAGAATTCCGCATACCTGGTATGGGTGTGGTGGGAGCTGGGAGAGAACAAAAATGTGGACTGTCTGGGGGTCCCCGAGGACTGGGTTGGGAAACACTGTAATAAATGACCTGGGAAACCAGCTTACGGTGCCAAGTGAATAATTATTGCTGACGAGTATGAATAGATGAGAGCAGAACAAGCTTTAATTCCATCATCGGCATCAAGTATATGCTAAAGGGTCATTATGTGAGTAGCATCTAGAAGGTATCAGCTGGCTGCTACGAGTTATTAGCCAATGAAACAAAATGAATATTACTGATGCCTCTAGCTTCATATATGTCATCTAGCAGACATGCAGAGCAGGCAATGAGAGCACCAGAGTAAAGCGTAATACCTGATGGAGGTAGGGAGTGAGCAATAATCAGTGTTGTGCAAGTTACTGAAAATGAGGAACTGCTTACAATTAGTAGTTACTTCATTCAAAAATAATTCAATTACTTTGCCAATTACTGCATATTAAAGTAATTAGTTACTAGGGGAAGTAACTTTTGTGTTACTTCAATTCCCCTATTAATGCACACATACCCAGATAGCTCACGTGTCACCAGGACGTTCGTTTAAGATTGGAATGTCGTTAAATGATTGCGTACAATTTACGCCTATTAACAGTATTTAAATTATTACATAACCTAATATGAATTTCAGCAAGTGCATTTTTTCAATAATTTTGCTTTAATCAGTTCAGCATAACTGTTATGCCTATTGTTACTCTTTATATCATGTTGCCAGTGTTTAAAATAAACATATAACTTTTAATCAGTTAAATTGTTTGTGTGATATATGGTTTTAAACATGATGCCTACATGTGGGTTACTCAGAACAAATCAACTCTAAAGTATATAAATATACATAGTATAAACTTATTGTAGGTTATATAGCCTAATTGAGAAAAATATCTAAGGCTAAACATTGCATAGTAATTGCATTAACATTGTGTTACTGTTGAAATACATCGCACCGACATTGGGGCAATGTCAAATCAATATTCCGCAGAGATGTCTCTGTGACATAGAGATGCCTGAAAATGGATTTTCAAATATCGCAGAGACATCGAGCCTATGCATGTGTGCTGTCAGGTTAGTTATATTATTTTAGTGTTGCTGCTATGACAGTGCGAGACAATGCAACTGTCAAATTGTATCTATCACTATAGCTAATATCACCCATTCACTGCACCACTGCCAGATGACGTTAGATCATAAACAGGAAATTAGGGGAATAAGCTGCATTTGTCCATTAAAATTTTCACGCAAGATAAAAGTAACGAGTAATGAGCCCATTTTAATTTCAGTACTTTTAATTGCGTTATTTAATTTGAAAGGGTAATTAGTTACATTACTCATTAATGCCAAAAGTAGTGAAATTACATTAACACATCACTACCAACGCTGGGCATAATACGGTGTGGATGGAGAGGAAGATGGTGCAGATGGGGAAAAAAAGGATGATAAAAAAGGTGCTGAGGCGGTCAGGAAAGAACAGAAAGGAGAAGAAGAAAAATGAAACGAGTGATAATGAAAACAGAAAGAAAAGACATAAAAATGTGAAAGTGGAGCAGAGGATCAGAGTTGTGCTGGGGTAAAGGGTCAGAAGAAGAGCAGTTAGAGCCAGAGGCGTGTCAGAGAGGAAGCAACCCGGGTGGGAATCACAGCAGGTCAGAGGCAGACCTCAGCAAAGTCGCCGCGGTGAAGATACACCCCAGGCTGAGATCATGCCCCAACAGAAGGGGCACCGGGCTAGAGACTGGGCACAGGAAGCCCGGCACAACCTCAGGGCAAACCAGAGACAGAACAGGCGAGAGGAACAGCAGATGGGGCAGGCCAGGCCAGCCAGGGGCTTACACCCCAGAGGCTCACTATTAATTGGGGACAGACACTTAGGTCCCTATGAATTATAACCAGGCTGCAAGCTATAAGGTACTGTGGTGAAGGTAGCTAGTTCGTCTTACAAATTTACTTCAACTGATAGCAAAATTTTAGGTAAGGCAAGAGGTAAAGTTAAATAAAGGTAACTCAGAACTAGACCATATATGCATTACACAGCTTTGAGTCAAGGGGAACAAAATGTAAAAGACACTGCAGTGATTTTCCTTTTTAAAATATTCACGTTTAACAAGATAAATACATCATAGCTGTAGAGCTCTTCTGAGGCGATCAGGCTGTACCAATCCTAGCTGAAATGATGCCCTAGGGAAGCATGACTGCTGGTACATGACTGCTAGTACCCCCTGTCTGAGGCAAAGTAAAATTGGCTGGCAAGTTGGTGCCCCCTCAGAAGTTGGCACCCTAGGCAGCTGCCTATGTTGCCTATAGGATTGACCGGCCCTGGGATCAGCTATGCTGCAAAGTGATGGTCAGCACTGTCTTGGAAAGACCAGGAGACCCTGGGACATTGATAAAGACCATCTACACCAGGAATTGTCTTAACCAGTGCCTACAGGGGCTGGAAGGACTGAAAATACAAACCAAGTAAACAGGGTAGGTCAGGAGTTACAGTAAGTCAGATATACAGAGTAGGTCAGGAGTTACAGTAAGTCAGGTTTACAGGGTAGGTCGGGAGTTACAGTAAGTCGCCATGCTAAAAAAGCCCAGTGCTTCATTCTTCTTATTCCATTTCCTCTCAGAAAGTACAACTGAAGTTTCTTCGGAAACCCAAGTGTTCCTAGTAGACTCTTAAAGGCCTCCTGTGAAGGTCTCTGGCAGTGACACGGGCATTTTTCTGAGTTCCCCATACTGACAGAGATTATTTTATTTTTCTTCTTCATATGATGTCCCACCAAAACGATATTTGTTAGGAGAACTTCCCATCTAAGTTCAAAGAGACACCCTTTCCTTATACCCTCTCTCTTTTCCCACCCACACAGCCCATGCTATTTAATCTCGACATGGAAGGTCCCTGCTCACTCCAGTGCCATTCTGTCCTTTAGATGGCTGTGATTTCTGTCTTGCCAAATGAATCCTGATTTCATCACTTTTTTAACACCAACTTAACAAATAAAGCTGATTTGGATCTAACCTTCACAGCACTTAATAAAAATAAAGCATACACCTATATGTCTGAGGTTTTAGTTAAAAAAATGGAACCAGATGTTGTTTTATGCAGCTACATATTTTGAGGCTGTTCTCTCTGGCTTTCAGTTTATTGGATTTGGGCCAGTGGGGTTTGCAATATTTTCTTCAGAAAGATAAAATGCTTGCAAGTCTTTAGCAATTTTGACTTTCATAATTTCAACACAGTCCGAGCACTTGAACAGAGTGTTTCTCAAATGATTCATTGATTCACTGGCAGGGGAGGCTGTGCAATAAAGACTTTTATGTTCCCTCCCCAGCGAATACCCTGCAGCAGGGGCAAAAATACAAGAAAAAAGTCAAATAATACTAAGCAAAACTGATGGCAAGACCCAGCTGAGTATATATTACACTTAATAACCTCAATTTATGACACGTTACTAAATCACTACATATTAGTCACACTTCCTTGTAAAGAAGGCAACCAATAATAGATGCAGTCTATCAATCTGTATGTGGGCAACTTCACAGGCCATTGAACTATTGTACTAAATCTAAAGGGGGAAAAATTATCAGGGGACAAATCATATTAAATGGCAATAATTTGAATGAGAATGCTTGTGTGAGGTAGGATAAACAGCAAGATATAATGAAATGCTGGGACATTTTCAGTTTGGCCCATTACATTTACAAACAGCTGGATATGATTCTGAGAATACTGTGTAAAATCTGAAAAGGTCAGGATGTGCTATACATATGTACAGTGTTTTACGTTGTCACTTGACTGTAACTCCTAATGAGACAGGGAATAAGACCACAAATCCCTTGGGGATCGGATTATTGAGCATCATTGGCTACTGGCTAGACAAACCCAGTTTTTATTGGGTACTTTATTGGTTTCCATTGGGTTTCCTCAGGCAGTGACTGACAGAGAACAGTAATAACACCTGCCTCAGGTTCTGAAGCCTTGTTTCTAGCAATGAGTACCTTCCTGAGTCTAAGTGATACTGCAATCTACCACTACAGCTGGCCCATCAAACAGACAACTTTGTTGTAGGTGCTAGAATAAGGATCTCCCGAGCCTGGTGCATCAATATCTGTGTTTCCATTAAAGTTTTCCACAAATTGTAAGTGAATTTTCAATAAGTCGAAGCTAAATTGCAAATTGTGTGTGTTTCCACTGATAGAGGTCACCTGAATCATACTTGCCCTTTATCACCCTCTGAGATTAATATACGTCTTCATGTGTAATGAGCATGTCTGTTTCCATTGCAGTTATGTGAGTAACTTCTTTTTCAACGTGCCACAAAAATAATCTCAAGTAAAGGTAAAAACAATTTTGGTATATTTTAGTGTTTTATTTTATTTTCTAAATTTGAGTGTTTCGATTTACAGTTTTGGTAGCTATTTACTTAGGGGGCACAAGTAACGTAAATTCACATCATGAACAAATATAGTAACTACATGAAAAATATGAACCATTATGATTGATTAATGATGAATGAACATGGGATCAGTATGCAACTATCACTTAGTTTCTGGTCAATTATTACATTAGGTAAGAATGTACTACTATATTATTTGTGCCCCTTCAAGTAATGTGTTCCTACAGTTTTTTATGAGCCGAAACATTATGAGCAATTACTTATGGTACACTAATGATCGGGTAAGGAAACTGGGGAAACAAATCAATGTTACACTTGAGACAATGGTAGTAAGAGGGAACAGGCTGCAGATTCACACAGCTCCGGTAAGCCAGCAATGCCTTGTACTAGAGGGCATGGGAATGGGGAAAGTGGTAATTCCGTGGATATCCGTGGAAATCCGCGGGAATGGGGAAAAAAATATTGTTGTGGTAACAACGGATGAAAATTATCTTTACAGTGTTCTTGTGGGATGGCAATAAAGTGTATGGTAACACCGTGGTAAAAGTAATGTAATTGCCCATATATGTATATTCTTATATCTGCTACATTAATTATAAATCCTTTTGTTCTGTTAAATTATTTGTTCTCACCTCATCACCATCTGGTGGCAGTATCAAATGAGTAATTTAATAATTAATGAATTTAAAGAACTCAAGCATCACCCGCTCACATCTTGAAATAAATCATTTCTGGTTGAATGTGGATTTGGCTGCTCAGTTAGCCATGCTACAGTTTAAGCCAAAATTAAAATACAATGCAGATTGTTTTCTCTTTTGGAGTGAGCTGTGAGCAATTTCATTTGAGCAGGGTGAAAATTGACCGGAACAATTGTGAGTGGGAGAGCAGGGGAGCGTACCACTCCATAAGTGATAAGCGGAAATTCTCATTGCTCCGCTCCGGGTAGTAAAAACTAGAGGATCCATTTTGGCAACCTAATGCAAATCGAAAGGAGCAGCTAACATTTATGGGCATGTCCAAATCTATTTTGCTATTTTGATGGCAGAATATTCAGACATTGTGCTAGTGCAAGGTGCAAAAAGGTTGCCCAGACTCTCTTAATTATTCAGAGGTGTGTTTTGTGTATAGCATGCAATCAACCAATCAGAATGGCACATAACCTCACCTTTAAAAGGAATTGGCGCATGAGCAACAGTGGATTATTATTACAATGGCGCATTTGCCCGAGAATTAGGTCGGTTTTCTCCTGAGGAAACGGTTGTACTTGTGCACGAGCTGAAAAAAACGCAAGAACATCATCTATGGGAGCACCCTTGTTCCACTTTTCTTTCGTGGTAAATCAGGCATGGGTGAAGTAGCCGAGAGTGTGTCCACGTTTTGTGGCATCATTAGATCACCAGCTAAGTGCCAAAAGTGGTAAAATGATGGCAGAAGATGGGGAAAACAGAAGCTCGCTGCTGAACGAGCACAGCGGCTGGGAACAGGGACTAAATTATGCTTGTGTTTAGTTTTTTTTTTTTTAATTTTGGGTATGCAATTTGCCAAATATAAATAAAAGTGCAATATTTGCTCAAATAAAACACAACCTGCAGTTTTTAAGGTGTATTAAAATGTTCAAATAAAAAGCAATAGGGCTACATCTCACAATTTAGATTGCTTACCAGGCTACAGAGTCAGGCTCTTCTGCCCGTTGATCCCTCTTTGCCTGTGCTGCTGCCAGCATACACTCCTATGTTGGCATCAGCAGTGTAGTTCAGCATCACACCTTCTAAAGTCCACTAATGTGTCCTCATTTATGACATCCATCATGCATGGCAATATTACCTAACATGCAACACGCCACAAAGAATGCCGTGACCTTCAGAGGGTTGTATTGTAATGTTTTACTTGACTTATCTAAATATCTGAAACACATTTTTAGTGATCCAAATGTCCTTTCAATTACAATACATGCTTAATTCTGATAATAAACTCAATAGATATTTTTAATGATATGGTTTGTTCTTAATATATATTCCTTTCTTTTGGTGTTTCATTAAACAGTATGATTACATGAAACGACCAGATGTACTCTATAGCAAAACTTATATAAATGAAATAAAATAAAACAAAGCAACACAAAAAAACAGTGCACCTCAAGCGCGTACCTGTGTCTGTGACAAGAGTCGTACACCCACACCTTTCTAAAACGTGCTGCTTAAATACTGCTTAATAATGCAGCACTTACTTTACATGTGCTTTTTGTTGGTCAAAAGTGCAATGTCATTTCGCTGCCTTAAAATAACAACACACCAGCAATGTGCTCAGCTATGCTTCTTTGAAAAAACACCACTCCGATGAGTGGGAAATGGGTGCAAAATCATTTGCTATTTTGATGGCATGCACACATGGCATGAAAATGAGCAATGTGCTGGTCCGAAACTTGCAAAAATTCTTTGTGTTGCACTTTCCGTCAGTGCAAAATAGGGCCCTAGGTGTTTAGGGTATGTTGTGTAGTTAGAGGTTAAGTCTGCCTGGCTTGGTGGTATGTGGGTATATGACGACATAGCCTGATGATTTCTACATGGTTTTTTAATCGAATTCATTGATCTAGTTGTGGGGCGGCACGGTGGTGCAGTGGTTAGTACTGTTGCCTTACACCTCTGGGATCAGGCTTCACGTCTCCGCTCCAGTTCCATCTGTGTGGCGTTTGCATGTTCTCCCTGTGTCGTCGTGGGGTTTCCTCCAGGTACTCCGGTTTCCCCCCCACAGTCCAAAAACATGCTGAGGTCGATTGGAGTTGCCAAATTGCCCGTAGGTGTGCATGCGTGTGTGAATGGTGTATGAGTGTGCCCAGCGATGGGTTGGCACCCCATCCTGGGTTGTTCCCTGCTTTGCGCCCGCAGCCTCCGAGATAGGCTCCGTGACCCCATATGGGATAAGCGGTTACAGAAAATGGATGGATGGATGAACTACTTGTTATCCACTATGTGTTGTGATGGCTGTGTCAAGTAAGTAATTTTATTAAATGATTAAGGTATTTAAAGGCAAAAATGGACATTTTTAATTTTACACTGTACTGTTGGTATGTTGGTGAACACAGGGATGGAGTGGGGATGGTTTTGGTGCATGTGGGGATTGGGTGGGCACGGTTTTGGTACACCCAGGGATGGGGTGGGCAAGGTATTGGTACACACGGGGATAAGGTGGGCATGGTTTTGGTACACACGGGGATGGGGTGGGCATGGTTTTGGTACACACAGGGATGGGGTGGGCACGGTTTTGGTACACACAGGAATGGGGTGGGGATGGTTTTGGTACACACAGGAATGGGGAGCAGCAGGTAAAGGAAATGCTCTCAAAAACAAGATTTTAAAAGGAGTCTTTTAACGCATTAGGCGCATTTTGGT
>JAAGVU020000113.1:28082059-28110783 GCA_011763525.2 Mormyrus iriodes
TCAACGAATGAGTTTCCGAGCCTTCTTTATAAGTTTCAGACTCTGGAATGAAATCTTCGGTCTCCCCGTCAGATATATCAAGCAATGTTTTACTTGCTGCTGCAGTATCCCTATATCTATCCCTATCACTAACTGGAAGTTAAATATATTTGATATCGTATTCTTTACATTCACATAAAAATACATCATCAATATTTTCCTTGGGTAAACTGATATCATCATTTTCCGTGAAAACGTACTATCCTTGTCTTCGCGTCCTTGTTTCCCTTTTCAATAAGGGTACCGTTGTGGGTGCCTCTGGTCTTTCCACCAGTTAAACGATCTTCTGCAATAAAAAATGCCTTTTAAACTGGCTCCCAAGGAGCTCAAGCTATGTTGTTTGGAGAGCATTACTACCAACACCTTCGAGCAAAGTGCTATTAAATACCCACTTGAGAAAAACACTGAATTGAAAAAGCATGATATCAATCCCTATCTAATGAAATTTTAAGACCTGTTTAGAATCTCATTCTAAGAAATTACTAATTATGAAAGCTTAATTTCTTCTTATTAACTTTTCCCTAGCAAACACCTAACAAAGGCAACATAAAGTCTTGTCAGGCTTATGCATGTTTTTTAACTTGCAATCATGCCAATATCAAACAAAACAGGTTTTGCTGAACAACATTCTAGGTTATATATATAGTTGGGAACTGAAAAACTGCTTTCATTTGGTGAAATAACATAATTAAATCAGTTTGTAGGATTCCATTTCTTTGAAACTGTCACCGAGACATGTAGGACACATGCTTGACATGAGAAGTCATGTCTAGCTCTTTACACAATTTGCACCTTTAAATCTTCACAAATACAATAAATGAATAAATTATCTGTACCAGAGGCCTATGTATAAATTCTCATTGAATACAGTTTCTCTAAACAGATGCCTACCTATGCTTATACTTTTTTATTGTAAATCACTTAGAATACTGCCAGAATTATCATAAAATGACTCATCATTCCATCTATCCCGGGCAGGGAGGGGGAGGGGGAATAGAAGAGGAAGGAAATGGCAATATGATTCGTCCATCCATTTTCTGTAACCGTTTCTCCGATTCAGGGTCACAAGGGGGTCTGGAGCTAATCCCGGAAGCTTTAGGTGCAAGGCAGGGAGCAAGCCAGGATAGGGCGCCAACTCATCGCCGAGTATACACTATTAGCATGTTTTTGGACTATGGTGGAAACTGGAATACCCAGAGAAAGCCCCACAATGACATGGGGAGAACATACAGACTCCACACACCTGGAGCCACCTGGAGCCACCTGGATCCGAGAGGTGCGAGGCAACAGTGCTAACCACTGTGCCGCCACACCACTCCCAATACGGTTCACTGTTGTGCAATTTAATACATTTAGTAAAAAACCTATATGGCTGACTTCTGTTTCACAGAGTACAGGTACACAAAAGTGCTGTTATTCTTCATGGGAAGTATCTCATTTTTCTGGTAATTTGCCGAGTTGGGGGGGGTCTCCTTTTTGGGTTTTAATTTCTATTCATGGGGGCAGGGGCATAGTTAGAGTCTCTGGGACCCCTGAGAAAATGAGCCATCCCGCCAGATTTTACAAATAACTTCTCAATTCTTCTCAATTCAAGGGCCCCCTGAATCTGCCAGAATATCGCTGCCCCTAAGGTGCCCCTGGAGTACACTCTGGACAGGATGCTGCTGCCCTACAGGGCACATGGTCAAACTCATATACTATGGGCATTTCATTTACAAGTATTTAGCAGATGCTTTTATCCAAAGCAACATGGTTTTTTGAAAAAGCAGGCTCAGCCAGCCCCCAGAGCAATAGGAATTAAAGACTTTGCTCAAGGACCTAACGGTGAAATCACTCTGCAGACCCAGGAATTTGAACCAGTAACCTACTGATCATAGGTATAGCATCCTACTCTGAGGAGCCACATACCACAAATCAGAGATACTGATTAGTCTAGTTGCATGTCTTTGGACTGTGGGAGAGAACCCACGCAACACAAGGCACTACATCAGGCAGACTTCAGCACGCTTGGAGCAGTTGGGGTTAAGCAGTTCCAGATGCGGCCACAGTCAGCCATAGCTGACACAACACAATACATAAATTAGCAATATGCCATTAACTCCTAACATTCACAGTATTTACTGACTGAGGTGTTTACAACGACCTGCTTGGTTAATTCATTTTTAGCTCCATTCAGGTCAGCCCATAACATTCCCTGTTTCATTTGGTCAGATGTAATTTTTTCATTTGATATACTAAACATCACATTTAAGATTTATGACATGCAAATAAAAGAGCTGTACGGGTATGTAATCCAGTGCCGACACGGAGAAGCAGGCAAGCGCAGCTGGTTGATTAGGGATGATTACTTCCACCTCCCCTCATTCCATGTGAGAGGTACAAATTGGTGCCATTAGTAACGTGAAAGAGGCCACAGGCTTTATGACCCTGCAAGCCCATCCCACACAAACCCATCAATTCTCAGCTTTCTTGTCACCACCTGGTGCATTTTGTTCTCCTTCTTTCTGCTGGTTGTTGGCTTTCTTAATCCAGCTTTAACTTAAGACAGTGCAGTCTGTTCCATTCTGACCCGACCAGAGAAAGAAAAAATCCCTGTTTCCGCAAATAAAAACTACGTTCACCTGCCAACCCTGTGCTACATGCTTTGGTTTGCCAAAGACCACTTTACGTAGTATGACGTTATTTGTATAATATTGGTTCAGAGATATTTTATCCTTGGTAATACATAAACTGCACTTTCATTTGGGGTCCTTCTGACTCCATGGAAACCTTTCTGACCTCATGGAAAGCAAGCTTCTGCTCGCTGTGTGCCTTCAATGCATCCCTGTTACTCCAGGCCAGTGCACCATTCGTCATGATGTTTGGAACATGCCTGGTCTTCTTTAACTTCAGCTCTTTATCCTACGGGAGGGGAAACCTGAATAAAGATTTATATGCAGGTTATTCTTTACTTCAAGATGTTGAAAGACGCTGATCCATAGGTAAGTTTGTGTTTCTCATATGGTTATTTTTAAACTACATGTTATTTTTTTTTTTTTTCTTGTACTTTGTACAAGTTTTTTTTTATTTGAACTGTGGGAAACACTGGCTCCTTTTTCTAGGTCAATACTATTTTCATAAATGTATACATAAGATCATGCTCCTCCAGCGTCTCAGAGACATATTTTTGCAGGATAACTGAAGAAAAACATTTTGAAATTTTTATAGCTTCATTATAAATTAAATGTGCAAGCAAAGTGGAACTGTGTTTATATTGCCGTTATGGTTTTCCCAAATGTGCGCAAAATACAACAGAGGATATGTTATATACTGTTATGCGCAGTGGATCCTTGCAGTTAGCAAAACAGCAGTATAGTCTGTTTGGGGACAAGGAAACCCTATGCCAGAATGTATCCCCAAACCTTTCTTTCTTGTAATACTTTTTATTTAGGGTCGTGGATTTAGCCACACCAAGACTTTCATAAGCCATTTTTAAGCTGAAAGTCTATATATTTTGAAGCTGAAAGTAGCCTCCAAAGCTTATAAATTCTGAAGGTTTGCCATAAATGCTGACTAACATAAATCTAATGGAATCCAAGATATTTTCAGCCTTAAACCCATTTATAAAGCCATGTGCTCCCAAGGGTGTGAAGCTCAGAGTTAGATGGATGTAGAAAAAAGATGACCCAAATAACCTGAGCTAATGACTAGTATCTTATAAATGTTTCAAGTGCTTTGAACTGAGAGTCAGATACACTGAACCATAAACAAACACAACAAACGCAGGTCATATTCAAAATAAACACGGGGAAATTAGAATGTTTTAGGAGAGCCACAGTAAATTGGTCTGGTCACTGAGATGAAAAACAACACTGACGGGCAGATGCTGGGATTACGATAAAGTGCTTAAAATTTTAAAGTATGAATACAGTGCCCCTGACTGTGCTGCCTTCTGCATTATTAATCCTTATGTAACATTCAGGAGCCAAAGAGAACAGAGCCGAGGTGGTGATTTTAGCTGGCCTTGTTTAGCTCAGCTTCTCATAATGGCTGGCAAACACACTGTAATGAGCTACTAGGAAAAGGCCAGTAAAATAATTCACGGGAACGTTGTAGGATTTCTCCATGTAATAATGCAGGGGTAGCCGTGCTTGTGTTTCTTTCATGTGGGAGGGGTATCCAGGTAGTTTTATTAGAAACAGCTTAGGGGAATATGTCTTCTGGCAAAGCCTGAGTGTGGTTCTTAACACGGGCCTGGGTTTTACAGCATTTCCCCCCTCACAGGGAAGGCTACCACCCTACTGTCACACAGAGAAATCTCAGCTGCCCATCAGCTGGCCAACAAGCTCTGATGAATTCCGTTTACCTTTTGATCTTTTGATCGAGCCTTCAAGATAGAGCGTTTTACCACCAGTGGCCAGACACAACATGCAGTAGTCAGGGAGCCTCAAGCTAAACCCAAAAATGGCATGGATATTATTAAGAAAAAGAACATTAATATACACTGGTAGCCAAAAATCATGCATTCTTTCAGACTCCAGTTGCTCTTTCGAGCTTCCAGCTCCTGTGTGAAGGGCGGGGGAAAGCTGCTGAAGACACTCTACCTCCCGCCGTCAATTTCAGTTACTCTAAGTGTATCTAAATGAGCTCATTGTGGCAACAGCCCTGAAAGTCACTGCCTACAATGAAGGCAAGAGTTTGATTAGTTCCCTTAGACAGACACTTGAGTCTAGTACCATAGTTATTTACCAGTTCAGTTGTGGTATCAGTGGGTTATCACAATGTAGCAATAAGTGTCACTGTAAGGCAGACGCACATTAACATGCCCCCCCACACAGTTTTCTGCGGTGGCGTGGTCGTTAAATAAATTTATGGTCAGGGGTGGGGGGGGGTCACACCTTATTAAACAAGGTTAGTTCAGGCCTTTTTTTCAATCTGGGTAAATCTGAGCGTTAACATGCCCCTGCTGTAAGGTAATATTATGGCATACATCATAAATATCACATTATCAAGGAATGAACAATAACATGCTAATAACTATACAAAGTTGGGACCACACATTTTATAATGTACATTCCTTCCTTTGTAGGATGGCACAGTTGCGTATGCTCAGTTCAAGCTTCAGCCAAAGAATTACAAAATCTAAATTTTGGAAATCCTTTGCCAACAGCTTGAGTTACATTCCAGATCTAAAGGACTTCAATAACCAACAGTTAATGGGGATCAGGGAACTTGAGAAAAAGAGACCAGCGTCATTAAAAGATTTTAACTTCTCAAAGTAAAGTGTATTGCAATTATATCTGTAGCTCCTTGGGAAGTTTTACATATGGCGTTAGTCAACCTTTTGGCCTTTTCAATCAGGCCTTTACAAAGCTCATTAGCCTTTAAGCATACTCATTCCATTCCTACACATCACATCCAATTTAGCTTATCAGACAATTAATGTGTAGTTATATAGCTTGTGATCTGGCTGTAGCACACAAGAAATGGATAGGCTTTGGGCATTCACACAGTAGCATTGGAAAACCACCAAAGTGGCCAAGGATGCACTTTGGTTACTGTTTCCAGTGTTAACATTTTAAATAGTTCCAACTGTGCTTGTTTTAAGCTTAGTAGATTTAACTTTTAACTTTCCAGAAAATTTCAATTGCACTACCGTTCATATCACTGAAAATGGATGAAGGTATGCTCCAAAATTCGTGTGGATCGTTTTGCCCCATTCAAGCAAAATCCACACAAAGGGTCATTATTTGTGTTACTGCTTTAAAATTGTGTTGTATTTTTACTATAATTATAGACATACCCATGCTCATGGCACAAAACAGCAAAACAATCATTAGAAAAATTACATGGTTTATGTAAAACCTACTAATGGGAAATATGAAAAATGGCACTTTTATACCCACCAGAGGGTGGCTATGAATGATCCACATTCGAAACCAGAAATACAGGATTAACGCCAAATTGTGTATGTAAGGATTAAGCCAAACGATATAATTTAGATATCCAACAAAGTTTGAGTCTGGTTATATCAGCCAATCAGGAACACCAGCTGTGCCAGTGGCTATTGAAGCATGAAAGAGATGCCTGATACATCCAGAGGATTATGATTTAACACAAAAATACATCAGCAAAATTGACAATTCAACATATCCATTAACAGCATAGTCAGTGGCATCATAAGGTACTTTAAACAAATTCTGTTGCTTCTGTACTTAGAGCTAAAAGAATAAAGCAGTCATTCAGGAAGAGGAACATGCAGACAGAATTATAGGTGTGGGTTTTGCGATCAAACATGAGAAAGCCTTAAGCAATAAAGGTGGATGTCTTTCTCAAAGTGCAGCGACCTCGTACGTCTCATACGCTTCAGTGTAAACAGGCATTGGTTTACCATTAACCTGAAGGGTGTAATAAGACCAGGGATGAATCCCGCCACACTGCACAGCTAAGAATAGGAACGCTTCGGTCAGATGAAAAAGGGACCATATCTGTGAGTGTGTTAACCGCACAGAAGAGAGTGCAACAGCACTGCACTTAAATAAATGGTCTAAGTAACAATACACTGATGTGCCACTTTTTTAGGCTTATGGCTTCTAAACAGCTAGAAAGGAAACAGTAGATCCAATACAGTTAAACAGCATATATGTACATATAAATCAACTGTAAGTAACTGAGTAGTTACACAACCCCTCCCCTTCTCCTTGCCTCGCACAACTGTTCAGAGTTGGAAGGTCTTCACCTACATTCTCTATGTGTTGTCCTTGTGGGGAATTGAAACATTCTTTACACAGATACATACAGAGAAATGTATATAGCATGTACATAGAGACAAACCACCAATGTGAGCTGTTTACGTTCAAATACATAACAGCAAACTACAGGTCCTGATTATTACATTTTTATCCATATACAAATTGTTGTGGCACACTTTTGTTTCCGCCAATTAACCCGAATTGCTTTGTTTGATGTGTGTTTACTTCAATTTGATGGATGGAATGATGAGAAATAGTTGGACATAACTTTAAGGATTTATAATACTTTTGTATGGTTTGATTATTTCAATACACTCAGTAGGACTTATAGGCAGTGTGATTTTTTTTCAAGCCTGTTCTTACAGTAGCAATAATTAGTCATCCAATTTGAATTCAGAACTTATTACACATTTAAATGGCCACCAACCATTCATTAAGCTAAGCTTGACTATCTTCTCATCTGAAATTGTCTTAGACTAAATAAAATACTCTCTGCTGTTGAAAGGTGGAGGAACGCAAGGCTTCAATACTACGATTAATAAGGCATGATTGTTTAAGACTGCCTTATGAATTTGTGGCATACAACAGTGCTTCTCCTTACCTCACCTCTAAACCCAGGCTTTGCTAGCAGGGCCGAAATACTACGCTGATTTTTCAGTATACTATAGCATATCCTGTGAGTGATCGTTCTAAAAACAAATATTTTGACAAAAAATGTGCAGAAAGTAATGAATGTAATCCATAATGTTCAAAGATATCAATTTCCAACTCGTATTTGAATGATTATTGTTTCTCATTTGTATAATCATGTAGTAAAGTTCATAGGTGGCCTTGTTGTTATTCTTCTAATCATAATTTTGTATTCTCAGTACTTTTCTCAATTTCTTGCAAAAGTGATATTAATAAACAAGTAAAGTTTCCGAGACCAAATTACTATAATTGCAAAACCATTTGTGTAATCTTCATTTCATGCTTTTGCAGCTAAAATGATTTTCAGTAATTATACAACTTCCGATTTACAATTGTTATCTTTTGTATCCATGCAGACACATTTTCTATAGGCCTGTAATGTCAGCATGTCACACTATGGATTGCTAGACAAATTACAGGAGAAAGCCTCTGGCAGCCTAAGCTTATCCTAACTGCTTATCCAGGGCAGGGTCACAGCCTATTCTAGGCACCACTGGGCACAATGCTAGGATACACTGTGGACAGGTTGCCAGCCCACCACAGGGCACATATACACAGTCATACATTATTGGCATTCTGAAGGAAACCAATTAGCTTAAAAACAGATGCTCTCTGAACTGCAGGAGGAACTCACAGTACTCACCATAAACAACAACAGAGAGAGAACGAATCTTACTCCACACAGGAAGAGCACAAGTGCGATTTAAACCACCAAGCCTGGAGGTATGAGGCAGCTGGGCTATCCATTGACACACTGTTACACACCACAACTCCACAAGTCAGATCTTAAGGTGGTGCAATTTTAACTGACATTTGCATGTAACATAAGCTCTATCTTTCACGATACTATGACTGGGAGGTACAAGGTTTTATGTACTTATTGTTGAAATATTCACCCAGATGTCTCAGTTGTGATCTGTGATCTGTCTTGAACTGGTTGAACTTGTGATTCTGTTCTGGCATCGGCTCACAAATTGCAGCTGAATCTGTATGGAACATCTACCCCTGGAATGTCACAGCGATACTGTAATTAGCACACGTCTTCTTCTTGATATTGACATTGTGCCAACATTTTGTAAAATAAAACACCAGAATTAGGCTAAAACCAAAAAGAAAAAATAAACATCACTCTGCATCCCAACTTCAACTCTTCGTCATTGTCTGTGAAGTAAATTATCCCAATTTGGACGATCAGCGATTCCCAGTTAAATCCTCTCCCTCAAGTTCTCGATTATCCTTGAAAAATGAAGCCTCTTAACCTCTATCACTTAAGACCTCCCAAATCCTACACTTGCTGCATAGCACATACCAGATAAGATCACATTTATTTAACAAACAGATATAGCACAGACCAGCTATTTAAATAACCGGGTCACGGAAATCAGATCATATGAACACATTTGATATATCTTGTCATTTAAAGGCGTTCATCTCAGGTGTGATGTATCCCACCTGCAAACCATGGCACGGTGATTGGCAACCCCAGGGTAACACTCAGCTCTGAAGGTAACAGGCAGCTGCTAATGAGGTGAGGTCACAGGTGGTCTGTTGATGGGAGCAGATGGGAACGGAATCTGCAATGTCAACCCACGTCAATGGGATGACAGCCAAATCCATCGTCATGCCACCCCACACAGCAATATTAGAAATGCCCTCCGTACCTATGCAAATGAACAATTCTGCACAAAAACACCTTTATTTCCAGTAACTGGAACAATGCTAGACATCTAACAATGTGAATGAGATATAATCATCTGAATTTCTCCTTCAGAACTCATATGCAAATATGACTGGCACACTAAAGTGTGAGATCTGTCTAGGGTGGCTCGGGGTCAAAGATTATCTAAGGGTCACCAAACTGAATGAGGAAGCAATTAAGCAGGATCCTAAGGGATGGACCTGGGATGCCCTACAATGAGAAGCAGTGACATGCGTATACTGCAGAGCAGGGATCAAATGTACGGAGACCATTTATAGTGACTTCCCCCGGAAATCAAATCAAAGTATGATTTTGAAATGCAATTACTGATGTGAACCTCCAAGATGTCATTCAATGTGAAGGCAAAACAAGAGGAGGACAGTTGTTCATAAGGACTACTGGCTCATCTTCTCATTCACTCTTACTGCAATCAGACATTCCAGTGTTCAAGATCAATCACTGAACATTAGCAGGGAGCCAATTACGTGACACTTTTTAAAAATTTTGTTCCTAAAACATCCTGCACATTTTACTTGGCTCAGGTTGTTTTGTTTTCCATCACACGTGAATTGCACTGATGTGTGAACATTTCTTAGGTCTTAGCAGCAATTAATATTATTATTAACTCAGTCACTGGTGTAATGATATGAAAGCTGCAGCTGTTCGCAGGAGATTAGTTTAGAATATTACAGTAAATCTTTTAATTCTCCACTGTGGCAAATGTGTTGCTTTTTTTGTGGATTTGACTAATATTGATTATGACAGCAAGTAATGAAAACAATCTTGGCTTTTGTGTGGGATTGGTCTGTGTAAAATCAAAATCACACAAGAAGTGACAGAAATATTGCTTCTTCTGAAAAAACAAATGTTTAATATGTTTTATTTTTGCATTTTTAAAGTTACAACTCATTTCACAAGTTCACACTTGTTTTTTCTTAAAAAGATGTGAATACCCTGTTAATTGTAAAATATTACTTGCCGAATACCATGAGTTTTGATCAAACCATATGTTATTCTTTGTTGATTCATAGCCATCATTCAAGCAAGAGTTTTAACGATTTCTCCAGATGAATACAGCAGCAGACAGAGAAACTAAATGTTACATATTTTCAGTGCCTTAGAACAAAACCTTCCGGCATCAATTCACAGTATTCCTTCCCTAGCCTAAAATGTTTTCAACTAAAACAATTTTTCTTATATAATTTTGTACATTAATGTGTTAAAAAACACTTTATATGTTTTCTGTTTGTCTGTATGTATGGTATATTGTTGTTAAATACAGAACGTGTCACTGGAGGAGATGATAATAGAGAATGAAAAAAACAGACATGACTTCTGAAAAAAAATTATGAAAGTTTAATTATGAATTAAATCTAAATGCTTAACTTTATGTGTGTGTGCAGAAGTACCAAACTTATAAATTTTGAAAAACTCTTTAGGGTTAAGAAAATCAATATTTAGAATGGGTCAGATTTCTGCAGTGTTACCTTGCAAGACAGCTGTGATATGTTTTGTTATAAACCTCACTAGCAGACTTCGTTTTTATTATGTTTTTGATGAGAACTAAAACTGAGTCAGTCCAGTTGCTTATGAAATTGTCTAGCAGACCTCTGAAAATCATACACATAATGTTCCCTCTCTTGTATTATTCATGAGTCTTAATACAATAAGTAAAAAATTTCTTGTGTGTGTTCATCGTGACCTCACAAGTTCCAAATATGCCAAGAACACCTCTGATCATGAGGGGGATCAAGCAAAGAATCTATGAGATTAACTTTGCAGAGGAGTTTTCTCAAGTGACATGCCTGACCAAAGCTGACTGGCCCCACTCATTTCTCAGTAATGATCAGACAACTGTGGGACAGAAGGCCGTTAGAACTGTGGACCTGCACTGCATGCAACGTGCATTTCAATGTGGCTGGACATCAGCAAACATTACTACCGTTTTTAACTGATGTCTGCTGATGTCTGCTCCTCCTCAAATACGCATCTGCACTAATATAGTCATTCGGTGCTAAATGCATAATTGATAATACATTTGATGACTATATCGAGAATTTGTAAATTCTTTCTTCTGCAGTACACACATTGTTTTTTTCCCATCACTCATAGGTATAATCATGCCCTAATGCTTTTGAATTTCTGCTTGCATACTGCTGTGTGTTGCCAGTAGCTGTGAAATAATGTACTCTGGCTGGCTGCTAAAGCTGGCAGTATTTATACCTTTTGGTCACTGATTTTATTCTGCCAGAGAAGCAGAGGCAGGATATTGTCATTGAATCAAGCATTGATTGATCTCTATAAATGACATAACTCACACCACATAGAGCCTAACATGCTCCGGTGAGAGATATATATATATATTTACACACACACACACAGACATGTAGCCTATTCATTCCATCTGTAATTATGCTCAGATAATTATACAGGCACATGTCATATTACAGAGGGTTTCAACCCATTAACTAATCTTATTACTGATACAAAATTGCAGGCATTTCCAAAGGCAATTCTAAAATGACTTTTCTTTATGGTCCAGAATGACTTTTCTTTATGGCACAGAGAATTCAATTCATTAGAATATTTTTCAATTTAACCACAGTTTTGCTGGAGCTTATTATAAAAGTTGGTACATATGATGTATGCACTGCAGTGTTCAAGCAAAATGGAATGTTTTTTGTAAATCTGTGCTTTTAAGATGAATGCTGCATGCTGAAATAATTAGCCAGCTGTCACAAGAACACAATACAGTATAATTATCTTAGCATAAAATTAAACTTTATAAACCAAGTCACAATAAACAACCCCAGATAAAATGGCGCCCCCATACGGCTAGGTTTTATGCCTGTCAGTCCTTTAGTCTTCAGTTGGCACATCGCCAAGTACTCAACATTGACAGGACTAGGACCACTGACTGCTAGGAATAAAATTGAGGTAACTAAGATAGACTCCTGAGCCAAGTTATAATGGGTATCACTAATGCCAGAGTCTAGGGACAAAACACAGTTGGGTGAATAGGATCCAAGAAACAGAGCTAAACCAGAGAACAGTGACAAAACCAAGAGTAAACCTGGAAACCATCAAATCCAAATCATGGAACCAAGCCTGAGAACAGACACAGGCTCAGAAAACTGAGAAAGCCAAAGTGAGAAACAAAACGCCAGGAATGAGGAGGTAGGAAGCAAAGCTTAAGATTGAGCAACCAGACATCGACCAGATAAATCTTTAATACAATGAGTGCTGGGGTGGGTGATTATGTATTTAAATCTTCTTCCAATAGATGTGGCCTTGAGAACTAATCATGCCTGAGACAAGTAACTAGTGAACTGCTTTCGGAACCAGATGTTCTTAAAATGAACTCAAATAAACACAACAATATGGGCTGGGAAATGTAGCTGTAATTATTATTATTATTAATAATAATAATAATAATAATAATGATGATGATGATGATGATGATTATTATCATCATCATCTGCATTTGATGAAGAATAATGGATACAAATCTTGATTTTTTTCCCCCACAGTTCTTGAATGACACTGACATAAGACTCACAAATCAATTGCAAGATTATGCAATTATATTAACAGTATTGACAAAAACATATAAATCATGGGAGGCTGTAATAAATACTGCATTATGTAATTAAGATCTCTTGCAAACAAAAGCCTACAATACCGGAAAAAACACAATATTCACCAAATCAAGTTTCACTGAATCAGAAATTCCTTCATCTCAAAGACTGTCATCTGATACCAGGAAAACAAGGTGTTAATGAGAAGGATGGTTTGACATTGACTGTGACATTCACTGGCTACATTCCTTCAAGGAACACTTAAAATTCCACTCAGAATACAAGCAAGTACAATACTCTGTTCTGCATTCTGAACGACTCCATGTGATTCTTGGTTAAAGACCAAAACAGATAAAACAGATATGGATGAAGTGATGGAGAAGGCTTTGACTTCACAAAAAGATTGCTGCAAGGAAATTTAACTTGACAGCTACTAACTTTGAACTCCATGGAGAGCGGGGCATATACATGCAATGACAAACACAGAATACTTACTGTATTGACAATTCCTTCCCATGTATTCTCCAGGGCACTCGCAGGAGTAGTTGGCAACCAAATCCGTACAAATCCCACCATTTTTACAAGGGCTTCTCTCGCACTCGTTCACATCTGAAAGCAACAAATAATTTTATACATTTATTATCTAGCCAAGTGGATGATGATAGTTTATGTTTTTTTTATTATTAGATTTTGCACGGTAATTGCAATGTTTAAAATTATGGAAACAATTATCAACACAATTGTTAGGGACTCAGCTAACAGGAGATAAAGAATGTTTGAATTAATTTTCAAATATCTATATGCTGATGAGATATAATCCTTGCTAAGAATCTTATCAGTATAAATTGTTCTCAAGCATCTTTTTTCTGTTTTGTTGTTAACACACTCTGATGAATCCTGTACTTCTCTCATTCGAAGGCACACATACATAAACCTTTAACTGCCTTTTTGCTGTTTATCATTATGAGCCTCAATTAGATGCAATGATGTGATTCATAAAGCCAAATAATAGACGACTCATTCTTGAAACAGCTGAAAAATGAAGCTGTGTCTTTGTTCAAAAAAGCATAATTATACAGTATGATGATTATGCTGTTAAACTGAATTGCTAGTTATAGGCTGGAAAAGAATAATGTTAAGTGTTTTACTGCCTGTGGAGTAAACTGTGCAAACATATGTTTTTTTAGTAGCAATTTTAACCTCCAAGAGCCAACGATTACCCCCTAGAACCAGAGTTTTACCCATGACATCATCCTAGCATGCCTTTGGAACATTTCATTGACCCTACATTGATGGATATGTCCAGGTCTTTCTCAGCAATCACAGAACAGCATGTGATCCTCCACCATTTTGGACAGCTGCAATTCCCTGTGAATTCTGTAATCAGTACATACTCCCAAAAAAACTCAGGCTGGATCTTAATGCCTGAGTAAACCTTGCTTAGACCCCCTCCAAGTGACTTCTTCCCTGTCTTAGGCCATGAGCAATTACTAAGGGAATAACCCACATTGGCTAACTTACTTGACTTATAGGATGAAAGGATTATCTTGGTGAACTAAAGATCAGTATCCCCAGTCTCTAATGCAGGGGTTGAAATCACCATTCTAGTGGACATACCCTGAATAAATGGTCCTTGCCACATTCTCTCCCCCTCTAAATATTTTCGAAATGTTCTATCCAAATGAACCCACTTAATCTGCTTGACTACACTGTAAGAGGATTGCAGACTGTTCTTTCGGCCATAAGACTGCAATCTGCTTAATTTTCCTTTTTGTCATTTTAATGCATGGGAATGAACACCAATTCACAGTTTACAGTTGCTAAGGCGCCACTATGATTTTTAAACTGCTTAATTATGTAGTACACCATCCATTGAAGTCATGTCCCATAAATGCAGGTTCACACTTACGCAAAAGCTGATGGCACACAGAACAAAGTGGAGGGGACACCCTGGACTGGATGTCAATCTATTGTAGGCAGGCTTGTGGAATGTACTGGTTTGATTTTTGTAATATTGATGCTGCTACTGCAAACCAGCAAATTAACACTGAATAATTAATTTATGTAGTACACTTTAATAACATAAGAGGCGTATTACGGGTTATCATATAGACTGTTTTATGAGTAAATTGTAGATCCCACTGTCTACACGGTTATTATTTATTAAAGATAACTCCTCGGACAAAGAAAGGGCAATATTCTTATTGGTTAAACAGAATTCATTTTTGTGCACAATCAAATGGGAAAACAAGCATAAAACTGAAGGCATTCATATATACATACAATCTAGAATGTGATGTCTTGCTCTTCTATTAACAAATTAAGGATTATTAAAAATTACAGTCCAATTTGAAAATGAGCAGGCCATCTGATCAATGGTATGTATAGGCTTCTTACTTCAAATTTCCTCCACAACAATATATGTGGGTTCATTTTAAAAATGCTGCAGAGTCATAATGTGGAATGTGAAAACTTCCCAGGATCTTACCTGATTGGAGTTTTGCATTAAGACAACAAGCTACCTAGGCTAGGAATTTTAAAGAGAATGGCGGAGCTCCTAAATGAGCTTCCCAAGATGAAGGGCAGAGTTGTGAATCCTTCAAAATTTGCCTTCTCCGAAAGTACCATTGTAATGTAGCAATGCCCTAAAAGCAACAAGAACATCCTTGGTACACACACAATGCTCACCGATGCATCTCTGGGCACAAAATAAGAAATTAAGCTAAATATTATCTAGGACTGCAGCGTCATAGATGAAGTGATTTTCCATAACATACATGCACATATGCACTTTATGGACAAAAGTATTGGGACACACCACTTAATCAGCTATGAAGTGACAGACCACGTCAAGTAACATAGCAGGGTTGCCGAGTGCTGAGGCGCACAGTGCGTAAAATATCGTCAATGCTCTGTTGGCTCAATAACTGCAGAGTTCCAAACTTCCTCTGGCATTAACCCCAGCACAAAAATTGTTTGCCGTGAGCTTTACGGAATGGGTTTCCATAACTGAGCTGCCGCATGCAAGCCTCACATCACTAAGCGCAATGCCAAGCATTGGATGGAGTGGCATAAAGCATGCTGCCACTCGACTCTGGAGCAGTGCAAAGATGTTCTGTAGAGTAACGAATCACGCTTTGAACATTTTGGATAATTCTATGCTTCCAACTTTGTGGGAACAGTTTGCTGACCGGTCCAGTGTACAAAGCAAGGTCAATAAAGACATGGTTGGATGTGTTCAGTTTGAGAGAACTTGACTGGCCTTCACAGAGCCCTGACTTCAACCGCATTGAACACCTTTGGGATGCATCATGCACCTGCATCATACCTCGCCGTTCAGCATGACAGAATGACCGACCACATTCCCCCGCTACGAGGGATGTTCACCACACCACTTTGGAACCCCTGGACGGGGTCTCGCGCAGCACGAAAGTGTTCCAGAGTCACAGAAGACGCCATTCCCCGGATCCCCAAGGAGCTGAGAGGTAGTGGGGGTCCTTTTGATCCTTTAACCCCTTGTGTCCCGCCACCTCCCTTGTCGGGGTTAGACAAGGACTTAATCCTGGAACTCCTTCAGCTCCTGAAGAAGGAGAGCGATGCCCCAGAGGTGGATATGGAGGAGGGACTGTTTCCCGCAGAGCCGCGCGCTCTCCCCGTGGGTCCCGCCGAGTCAGGATGGCTCACTCTAGCCGGCTCTCTGACACCGTTGCGCGGACGGCGCACGCCAGCCGGCACTCCGCTACCATCACCTGGAAGGTCCGGACGGGCCTGCCAATTGCCCGAGGACCCCACTGAGCCTCGAGCTCTCCCCATGGGTCCCGCCGAGCCAGGAAGGCTCACTCCAGTTGGCGCTTCCCCGCCGATCAGGCAGCTCACACAAGCCGGTACCCCACCGCCGTCGCCAGGATGGCGCCCGGCCTCTGGCACTCGGCCGCCGTCGCCCGGACGACGCACGCCAGCCGGCATGCCACCGCCCTCATCCTGGAGGTGCACTGCAGCCGGCTCTCCGCCGCCGTCGCCTTGACGACGCACGCCAGCCAGCACTCCACCGACTTCGCCCCGAAGGCGCACTGCAGCCGGCTCTCCGTCACAGTTGCCTGGACTGCACACTCCAGCCGGCTCGCTGCTGCCTTCTTCCGGACAGCGCACTGCAGCTGGCTCTATGCCGCCTTCGTCCGGACAGCGCACTGCAGCTGGATCGCCGCCACCTTCGCCCAGATGTCGCACGCCAGCTGGCTCTCCGCCGCTGTCGCCTGGATGACGCACGCCAGCCAGCACGCCACCGACTTCGCCCTGAAGGCGCACTGCGGCCGGCTCTCCGTTGCAGTTGCCTGGACTGCATACTCCAGCCAGCTCGCTGCCGCCTTCATCCCGAAGGCGCACTGCAGCCGGCTCTCGGTCGCAGTCTTCCAGACAGTGCACTGCAGCCGGATCGCCGCCACCTTCGCCCAAAAGGCGCAAGCCCGCCGGCACCCAGCCGCCATCGCCAGGACGGTGCACGCCAGTCGGCACCCCTCTGCCTTCGCCCCGAAGGCTCACTGCAGCCGGCACCTCACCGCCGTCTCCCGGATGGCTCCTGCCCAGCTCTCCTCCGCTGCCTTCGCCCGGACGGCTCTCTCCTGCCCGTTTGCCGCCGCCGTCTCCTGGGCAGCTCTCTCCTGCCCGTTTTCCGCTGCCGTCGCCCGGACGGCTCCTGCCTGCCGGCTCTCCACCGCCGTCGCCAGGGCGGCGCACGCCCGCCGGCACGCCGCCGCTCGGGCGGCTCTCGCCCAACCGCTCTCCACTGCCGTCTCCTGGACGGCCCTCACCGGCCGGCTCCCCGCCATCCCTGTTCTGAGTCTGTTTGTTTCTGTCTGTCTTGTCGGTGATCCTCGTTGTCAGTCAGTCCTGTTTGTAGTCCCTCCTAGTCCTGTTTTGTTTCCGGGTGGGTGTCCGTCCTGGGTCCACGGTCTGTTTTGGGTTTGGGTTCTGTTCTGGTTTTTCCCCAGGTCTTCCGTCTGGTGTCTGCCGTCCTGTCCTGCCAGAGTCCAACGACTGCGCCTGGTGTCCTGATCCCGTGTGCCCGTCTTGTCTTCGGCCCCACGGGTTCCCCCTGCTCCAGTTGCCGCACCCGGAGTGTGTGCCGTTGGGGGGGGTGGTTCTGTCACGTCCAGCCCCGCCTTACCAGTCTTTTTCCCCGACGTTTCCTACAGGCGAGGCTGCTGTTTAGCCACGCCTGTTAATTGTCATAGTTACCTCATGTTTTCGCCCTTTGTTAATCAAGCACGGGTGCCTCTTGTTTACTCCTCCATGTTTCTTTGTATAAAAACTCCCCAGTCCTGTGCTCCCTGGTCGGACATTGTAGTTATTTGTAGTAGTGTAGTTTGTTGTAGTTGTTTGCGGTGTTCTGTTTTGTGTCGCTCTCACCGAGTGACACAAGAATAAAGTCCCCACGACGGGGTTATCTTTGTGCCGCACCTACCTGTCCTGGACCATCTTTCATACCTGCATCATGCCTTGCCATTCAGCCCGTGGGCATGACAGAAGGATGGTTATGTTTTTCCTTAATCACACTTTTCAGATTTTCCTGATCTTAACTCATTAGAGTATTGTAAATTTGTCTAAGAAATAACTTAAAAAGTGATATTTACTATTCAAGATCTTTATTTAACTAAAAGTCTGTATCTTCTTAGTGCATATAGAAAGTTCAGACATTTTGAACTTGAAATTCATCGAGGATGTAAAGCTGTTGAAGCCTTATTCATTTTAATAACTTACACATTTCATTATTTTCACTGATAATTTGTGTCAAAAAGATTTGTCAAATACTTTTTTTTTTTGCTGGCACAGAGTCCTACTGAAAAGTGCAAACACCCTGTATGTATCCTCTCTGCTTCCCCTGAATGTGAGCACATTAAATTCTTGCTTGCCAGCGTCTCCAAAGTCCCAGAGGCTTCTGGAACTTTCTGAAGCTATGAGTGCAGCTGCCTTTCATTGTCACACTTCAAATGGTGCAGTTCACATCAGCCATGCTCAGCTGTCATGGCTGGAGAGCCGAACTCTGAGAGGCATGCGGTCAGAGTCGACTCACTGCTCGGCCTGGCCAATCAGATGAAAGCCCCGGGGCACTGAGGTATAAATAAATAAATAAGGTGCCCAGCTTGTTTAATCGGTCCGGGGTGTTACTGCGGCGATCTGTGCAGGCACTCAAGCTGAATCAAGCCATCGTTGGTGCTAGTCACGGATTCAATTGTCTGATTTCTGCCCAGTGAACACACTATGCTCAGCAGAGGCCCTCTAGAGATCTATTCATGACAGCCGCCACGGCACGCGCCACAAGCCAGCAATATGTTCAAGTACGATAGGGCTTCCTCACTCTTAACAAAATTATTATTTCAAATACTGCAACTTCTTTGCAATAAAGAATGTGCTAAGTCCCATTATTATTGTTGTTCCTAGTCTGCTGGCTTGAAGATTACATATGTAGGGTTGTAAATGGTATTTGTTGGATGCTGAAAAAAAGGTACATGAAGATGTTTGGGGCGATTTATGGGATGGCTTTAGTTAGAGCGCTGTTACATTCACAATAAATCTGGGCATCACAAGCTAGATATGGGTTTCAATCTGCGGATGCCAAGGTTGCAACTGAAAAATATGTGCGCAAGTTAACATCTTCACAGGAAAAGGCCGAGTATGTTTGCTATTCTTGCCACTAAAAGAAGAACATTGGAGCATGAGACAAAGACCAGCGATATATCCATGAACCAGAGAAATCCATCTGGAAACATTCAATGTAAATGTGAATAAATCTGCCGCTTTTTCTCCATCTATCTATCTATCTATCTATCTATCTATTGTATTACTGTGAATTCATTAATTGATTAATTTCATTAATTAATTAATGAATTCTTTCATTATTCATGCTGTTCAATAAATTCTTTTTGTCCTAAGCTCTATATCCACTTTACAGTTTTGTGCTTCAAACAAATTCACTAAAGTAACTCAGGTGATAGCTCTGTAGGGTACTATGGCCCTGTTAAAAAGCACCATATCAAGTAAAAACTCCACATTCATAATAATTATGCCACCTACAACCCTAATATGACAAATAGATATGTCATAGTACAAGAAGTACAACTGCCTAACTGACTGAAGTGTATCCTGTTTGAAAAAACAGGGATTTCTCTTTTTTTTCCCCATGAACCCATTTTCATAGGCACTGATGCACTGTAGGGTCACAATGAGCCTGGGGCCATCCCAGGGAGCTGGGGACACTAGGGACAGGATCTATCGCAAAGCACACACTCTTGCAGTGAGGGCATATTAGAGATGCCAGAGTGCCGAGATGCTTGGTTTTCTGCCGTGGGAGCAATCCCAGGTGAGCCGGGGAGAACGGGCAAACTTCACATACACAGAACCTGGGGCGGGAATTGAACCTCCATCCTGAGAGCTGTGAGCCTATGGTGCCACCCACATTTTTTCCTTTCACTTTCCGCTCACCAAAACATAATTTACCGAGTAACAAGGGCTTGTCAGTAGAATTGCTCCTGCTTAATAGCGGAAATCAGCCACATTCAATAGGCTGCATTTTGATTAATGAATATGTCTGGGGTCTAATGAGCTTGTTTATAGCTATTAACCTGCTCGTGGTTTACTTTCTTTTCAGGCAAGCCTTCATTACTAATTAACCTTCAGGCACAGACCCTTCTCCATACTCCATGTACCCATTGCTCTGTAAGTACTTCTTTGATGCCACTGTCTCGTGGCCTACCACAGTTTTACCAAACAAAATCATGTTACACATATTAATTCTGTCTTAACATGAATTGTAGGGACATCATGCACAAGCACATGATGATTTATAGTATAGCATAGCATAGTATAGCATAGTATAGTATAGCATAGTATAGCATAGTACAGTACAGTACAGACAGCCCACGGGTTAAGAATATTTGACTTACAGACAACTTGTACTTACAAACGTATTATCACAAAATCTATTACATAAAAAATTTGCGTTAAATACAGTGGCTCATAACAACGAATGCACTGCTTTGTGACGTTCAGGAAAACAGAGCTTCAGTAGTTCGTTGCCTCAAGGTACAGTACCGTACCATATGTAGTAACTTTTATTATTACTGGATAGTTATTATTGCTATTATGTACTGAATTATTATTTTTCTGACTTAATTACAAATTCTACTTAATTAAATACAGTCTCATTTAGTAGAGTATAGCATGCTAAGTACTAAATGCATAGTGCTAAGATACATAATGAGATCTTACTCACAGGCACAATGATAGGCACTATACACACACACACAAAATGTCAAGTGTGAATGCTTTCTGCTGTGCTCTATAGTCTAGCAAAAATGTGAGAATATATTCCACATACAGATTGCTTGAGAGAAATGACTTTCTAAACCTTTCTGTTGTGCATTTCGTAAGGGTATACCATTTACTGAAGAAATCAACGGTCCTGTATAACAGTGGGATGACCTGGGTTCTTAAAAACATGCAAAGTCTTAGATTTGACCCTAAAATAAAAAGACAGAAACGTATCCTCACTTGTTCTGCAGTATGGTCTACAATAAACTATGTGTAAGCATCCCTGCTTATCTTCTTGAGCTTCATCTTTTTTCATCATTGATATGTTTCCCTTACCACACACAATGGCATAATGCAGTACGCCAGCCCTCTACAGTTGTAGGGCCTGGAAAACATATTGCCACAGAAATGAATTTGTCTTTGTTTCTTTCTGAAGTAAAGCCTGGTCTTTTTTAACAAATGTTTATGCGAGTTCTCTTCCTGCTATAGCATGCTGTCCAAAATGACATTTATATATTTAAGCCTATTCAACTGGTTGGATCTCCATCATTAACTGTAGCTGGCATGTGCTCGTCCCATTTCTTCTGAAGTAAACATAAAAAATGACAAAAATATAATGCATTTTATACGTTAGCAGGAAGGCTAATGCAATTTGTCTATGCCGGTAAAGGTCAATCACAAGCTAGAGGAGTCATTACCCTCAATCCCTCTACAATCACTGCCAGACCTGATCAAAAGCATGTGCTGATTATGCTTAGCACTCAGCTAACATCTTGGAAAATATCTATAACTACCAAATACGCAATTATATGCAACTTGGGTTGACTTATTACTGAATTTTATTGCGAATGCAGTGGGAACTATATCACACATATTACTTGCAAAACAACAAGGATAGAAAATGCAATACTAATAGAGTTCCCAGTAAAAAAACTGATTAAATTTCTCAGGTTTTGATTGACTTTCCCATCCTTGCATCCCATAGTTCCCAGTGGGCAGCTTAGTATTGACATGAAGTCCCCCTTGTGTGCTGTCTAAGGAAAAAAGTGGGAATGAAGTATAATTCCAGGCATGCAATCAGAGCTGGTGGGGCAGCACCCCCAGTGCCATCCATGTGCTTGGGCTTTAGGACAACTGACAGAAACTCCCTCGGGTCCTGTGATCAGAGTGCTGCCACGGGCTCAGCCAGCGATGCTCTTCCATCCTGCCTGCTCGGGGCTCAAATGGCAATTCGGTGCAGCGTTACTACCGAGCTACATGCCTTCACTTTCATTTTCAGAGGACATCTCAGATGTATAATAATAAAAGAAATGAACACCAGCATTGATCGGGTCAGTGGGTGCAGGGAGGGTGGGTACCTGTTACAGTGCCCAGTGACAAGGAAACCACAAATGCCAATGGTGGGGCGTGAAGGCCTCACCACATGTGTCTGACGGCTGGAACGGTGATACATTCATGGCCCCTCTGCTTTCCATTTATGGCAGAGGTAAGCCTTTCCCCTATGTGTGTTGACTTTTGATCTAACCAACTACTGTATAATAACATTTTTAATTTAAAGGGCTTGACAGACCTGAAAAAAACTAATATGATGTCACATTCATTAAATCAGAGACAGGCTACTATACCTTGGGAGTATTCCAATGCTCACCTGATTTACATTATCGCTTGAAGCGAAAATCGCCTGGCTTTTTCAGATGTGAGTACCAGGGTCACTTTCTAGTCAGCAGAAAAGCATTATCTGAAATTGCTCCGTGATGTATATATTACATGCCTATTGTGAAACAGTGGTAAATATTCATGAATCTGTCAGTTTGTCTGTGAAAGGGAACACCTGGCTGATCCTAATTATTATAAATTCTTGGGTAATGGATTCCGGGTTTGTCACATTAGTAAATGCCTAAAATTAATTAGAAAAATGAAAGGTAATTTCTTTACGATATTTCCCTCACATATTTCAGCAGGGCAAACATAATTGTTGTTTACTAGAGGCAGTCCCCTTACGACCAAGAAGAAGAGCTGATGCCTAGCAGCTCAGCCCTTCAGCCTCGGGTTTTTGGGCTGGTTATACAGTGAAATACGTCGGCTAGGTTTTATCCCTGCCTCTTAGACAGTTGGGAATCCCAGGCATCATCTTGTCTCACTACATTGACAGCAATTATCTTTAAAAAGGTCAAGGGATTCCACAGAATAACCTCAGTGAATAGCTTGTGTAGGAGCTATAGAGGGCATCTGATATGCTGCCATCCAGCTAAAACTATACGCTATAATAATAATAATAGACAATTATTATTATTGTTATTATCATCTTTGTCATCATCATCACCATTATTATCATCATCCGCTTAGATTACCACAAGTTTGTGTTGTACTCTGTATTGCCTGAGATGGGGTTCACCCCCCGAGTAAATTTCTTTATATACTTTTTTTTGCATATTGTCTTTATACACAAAACATGTACTGGAATATTACTGTTGTTTTTTTTCTTTTAATAACCACTTAAGGCTTTTGATGAGTCTATCCTAGAAAGCGCAACACATGACACTCGTTAGGTGGGACTGTGGCCCGTCTCAAGCCACACAGACAGACACACACCAGCAGGCACAGCCCAACGTAAGTTAACAAACCCTACTTTCCCTGAAGCACTTTCTCTATAGTCTTTGGCCTGTAGAAGGACCAAGAGGAAACTCACATGGAAATAAGCTCATGGGACCTGACGGAATGGTCCTCCCTCCTCTAGTTGTTTAGACCCACCTTCTCTACAATCCGGTTGGTTATCTCTCTGAACCAATAATTTTTCGTTCTGCCCTCAGAACATTTTTTTCTGTACATAAAACTCCCACGAGCTGGACATGAACCCCATATATAAATAGGGGCAGAATTTGAGCCCATAAACTTGGAGATATAAGCCTTTGAGGTAAAACGCTGCCATTCTCTGTGGAGAAATAAACTACGTCAGATTCTGTTGTTGATATTCAACCTGATATTTTACACCATGACATGTTGAACACGATTTGACTGCTGTCATTGTGGTGTATTTGGGCTCAGTGGGACTCGAAGTGAAATGGCAATTAGATTAGTCACAGTATTCATAGAGGCTTCGGGTGCTGTCATTCCGAATCTGCGGATTTTCAACTCGGCTTACAGAGTGATGTGTAAAGTCACAACATATACCATATGACTGCCCAACTACTATCTGAATTCTATAGCCGAGCATTGGATTGCTTATTATATTGACATCACTACCTCCACAAACCGGTCTAGGTTTTACATATCATCTATAGCAGTGGGATTCAGTGGACAAATTAGAGTAAGTCATTTTGATTGTAGATTTAAAAAAAAAAAACATGCTTATCTGAACTAGACTTCTGCATGCACCAAAGAAGAAATGAAAAACCATTAATTGAGGAGAATCAGATTACATATATGTATTCAATACAAATACAAAGACAATAAATAGAATAGGGCAAAAAAATGACAAAAAATATGGTGCAAACACATCCATAAGGATTATGGTATAAAACTTGCACAGTGGGTTAGATTATGAGTCAGTTTCTCATGGGTCCTTATTTAGGAGGGTGATGGCCTGGGGTAAGAAGCTGTGATCACTTACATTTTAAACACTTGTCAACACACGTCAATAAACAAAAAGGGGGCTTAAATACTTTATATAAACACAAAGCCACACACAAATGTTCTATAAAACTATCATATAGAATATGAAAAGTGATTATTACTTTACATGGTTATGTATATTAGTTAAAATGTGATTCTGAGTCAGCCCATAATGTATTTACCATTTCTTATTATAAACAGGTACTGTATGAGTCTAAAGCAACTGATTCAGTTGTATTTGATATGAATGACTAAGTCAGTTATTTTCCCCCTTTATCTCTTTTACCATGACAAGCTACACTTGTACTACAGACTCTGCCCTTGGGTCTGCATCAAAAGCTGGCAGGGCTCTTAAATCAAGTCAATTTCTTGTTTTTCAGTATCCATATGTCGGCAATACCAGTATTTTGAGGTTGCTGCTGTGGTCACATTAATTCTGCCCAGGGAAGAATGTTGGGAAATTAACTTACTCTATTCCTTTGTGTCAGGAGATTGACAGTTCTGGCAGAAAGTGCATCTCTCTGTTCACAATTTGGTTACTGAGGACATTAAGACAGAACATTAAGACACTTAATTATTGCCACTGATTTATTCTATGTATTCACCATTTAGAAAGTAAGCCGTGTGGCTGTCAATTCTGGTTTAATTACTAAATATCTACTGACATGTTAAAATGGCAGGCAGGCAGGCAGGCAGGCAGGCAGAACTGTCTTATAATCACAATCTCAGGGGAACCAGCTCATTACCTGTGGGGGTTACCCACGGTCTCATCCACTAACCCAGTGTTTCCAAATATGCTTGGAAAAGTAACTTAAATATAGTATACCTAATGTCAAAATACTGCAAAATCTCAAAATCCAGATTTCAGTCAAAACACAGGGATGGGACCCTGTTTAAAAAAAAAAAAAAACAGATGCGTACTGAGTGCATAACACTACAGATCTTTAAAAAGTATTTTACATATTAGTTTGAAAAAAATAATAATTCTTTCAGAAAATAATGTTAAATAATGCCAGCTTTATCATGGTCTCTGTTTTGTTTTCACGAACAAATGTCCAGTGCTCCTAATGTACCGCAAAGCATCCATGTGTTACACGTGTCTCAGTGCTCTCTGGTTATTTTTTAACATGACTGTAAAGCGCAGTAATGTTTATGCGGTCCCTGAAGCAACTTTCAGCACATTGTACATTCAGCTCCGTGTAGCTGTACCCTCATCTCTGTGCCTCTGCTCTGCGCTGTATGGAGTTCGCCTTCCCCATGTAATACTCTGGTTTACTCCTGAAATCCAAAGACACACAGTTAGCCTATCTGGATGTCTCTAATTTGCACAAAGAGTATCACTGCGCACGAGAGAGTGTGTGTCCTGTGATGCACTGTCATCCCTTCCAGGGTGTGCCCCAGCCTTGTGTCCTTTGCAATTTACTGACTTTGTCGTCAGATTTAACAACTTTTTGAACTTCTCTAGCAACTAATAATCTTATTTAGTGAATAGCGACAAATTTGGCAGCTTCTCCCAACTTTAGAAGCCTGTATTGTCGTTGACAAGCAAAAGTCACTGTTCACCGATTTGTAAATGGCGTCACGTCTGACTTCAGTTCACATGCGGTTCACGCATATTATAAAAGTAATACTTGACGTAAGTAGAATCGGCTGCTATAATTACACAGAAGTAGATGTTCTACAAATCTAACACAGATTACGCAGCTCAGCGAATGTCACTGGAGGGCAGGCAGACGCAAAACCTATGCTAAGATGCCTATTGCTGTGCAGCATGACTAAAACTCAAGAGCACTCCATATGTATCAACAGAAAAGTGTGCATATGAATCTATATGAAGACTCACATATACTGATTATTTTAGGCTACCGTCCTGGGCAACTACATATTTTGCAATTTCATACTCAGTACTACTCACATATACTGATTATTTTAGGCTACCGTCCTGGGCAACTACATATTTTGCAATTTTATACTCAGTACTGTACCATGATGACGTGGACACTCAAAAAAAAATTGGGGGTTAGAGCAGGGAGAGCTCAGAGACCCTGCCTGTCCTAGGTCCCACACGTCTTTGCTCAAAACATTAGGACTGTTGCATAATTGGCCACACGGCTCATACGCTGTCTATGATATGCCCCAGCACCCCATGACCCTGGCAAAAACAAACAATTTGAAAATGCATAAATGGGTAATGCTAAAGTTAACTGGAGTTACCAAATTGCCCGTAAGTGTGCATGTGTGTGTGATTGGTGTATGAATGTGCCCTGTGACAGGTTGGCGCCCCATCCTGGGCTGTTCGCTGCCTTGTGCCTGTAGCCTCCAGGATAGACTCATGAACCCTGAATAGGATGGATGGATAGATGGATAATTTAGCTCAGTTTGTTGGCACTTTTTACTAAAAAAAAATTAAAGATTGAAAATAATTATTATGCCATTTGGCACCAAGCAGTTTCTGGTTGACAAAGAAACAACTGGAGAACTGTCAAAGTTGGTTCCTGTGGCAGCCATTGATCAATAAATGTCTCCTCTTCTGAATGAACACCTGAACACCCACTAAATAACATTCTTCTGCCTCTGTTGTACCCAAGAATTATCCCTGTCAGACCAACAGGCCGCCAGCGATGGAAACTGCCAGTCTACAGAGTGGCGCTTGTAACCAGGGAAGAGATTACATACCTCTTACTACGAGTGACTTTTTTCTGCCATCACATCCAGCTGTGTAAAAGACTAGATGGTACATTTAAGTCTGCCGTTAATTGCACTGGGGTGTACTTAATATGACTGTATCTGAACATGCATAAACCCAACACAAAACATTATTCAAATTACATGTTCATTTTCTCTCTGTGCTTGTTTTATGCAAAAAGAGAAGTAAGTACAAACAGAGAATTTCAAAGCTAAATAAAAAGGCCTTTTCTTTTTTCAAAACTGAAAGATACTGTGTGTAATCTGCGAGAAATGCCATATATGCCTGCAAATGTATGACATGTAGGTGCCTTTAACCCTGGGTCTTTTGATATTGCTTGTAATTTCAGAAAATAGGGCATTAAATTGCTGCTTATTTAATGGTTTTCTGTCCTTCATAGTATTACTGATAACCCCGTCTCATGCATTAATTTAAATTCATTTAATCAAAAAAGAGTCAGAAATAAAAAAATAAAAATGTACTGTGCTTAGAAATGCTAAAATTGCTGCTTCATGTCAACAGCGTTGAATAGCTAGCAAGCAAAAGCTTAAGTATGTATAATATTTTTCAGAAATGTGTAGTAGCTGAACTCTTGACTATCTTGAAGGGATCTCACTGAATGAGAATTGAGGATTACCATTGTGCTGCCTGTATGAAAGTCCACTAGGAATGTATACTCAGATATACATGAGAAATATATTTTACTGAATTCTATAAAGAGCATCCATAAATATTAGCTAGAGACCTAGAAAATAAAGTATCCTTCCATTTAGGGTGAAGGTGTGTTCATCCCACATCTTCGTTTCTGAAGGAACACAGACAACCAAACTGAAGATGTAGAATAATACCTTAAATGCACTACCAAATTAAACACTATTCAAGTTTTTTTGCAACACTTAAGACTCAAATTAAGAACAATGTTTAATTAGCACTGCATGAGCCTAAAAAATCATAATCATAAATATACTGCAACACTTCAGTTACCTTCATATTAGTCAAAGCAGGTTAACACAGTTAAGGTCATGGAAACCAGCTCATGATTAAGAAATTCAATCACAACTAAAATGTAGCGGTGTTTTCATGAAACAGATAAATGAAGTGTTCTGAGGAATGCATTCTGAGATTGTTAGCAATTTATTATCTATATATATATATATATATTAAAATGCAGTACATACAGAAAGTCATCAGTTAATTTCTTAAAAGACTTTTGATATAGTGATTTTTTTAATTTCGAAATAAAGCATCATTATTAATATTGTTGTCATTGTCGTCTTTGTTATTATTATTATCCATCCATCCATTTTCTATAACCACTTATTCCATATGGGTCGCGGGGGGTCCGGAGCCTATCCCAGAGGCTGTGGGCGCAAGGCAGGGAA
>JAAGVU020000113.1:28119620-28133549 GCA_011763525.2 Mormyrus iriodes
GTGTGTGTGTGTGTGTGTGTCTCTCTCTCTCTCTCTATATATATATATATATATATATATATATATATATATATATATATATAAAATATATAAATGTGTCTTATTTGATTGGTTGCATATAACTAAATATGAATGCAATGCAATATAAACTCAAATACAGATATCCACAACACACATCACAGAATTTTGTAATAAAAAGGTATTGCACTTAAAATTCACAAAAAAGGCACAAATATCACTACAGAATCAAAAGATGTGCACAGTAGCAAACAGTGGGAACTGAGAAGACAGCGCCTGAAGCTGAAGCAATGAAAAATATTTTATCATATACCCGTACATAACCTGTAATGAAAAAAATGTATTTGTTTAGAAATATCTTATTGTTATTAAGGGTACTCACCAGCTTCGAAACTGAAGATGTTTGGCACGCGGTTTGAAACTGTATAAACATTTCCGGAATTCTTAAACTTTTTGTCTGGCTATAATCAACCACGATATGGGGGTCTCACCGTAATAATTAGCCACTTTCCTTTGTCATTACTGCGATTAGCTAATTCTGATGAATATTATGACTAACCATTATGACATATATTTCTTAAAATATTTTGAAAATACGTTAATGATCTTTCACATTGTAATCTTTTTAGTTTTAATCTTTTGCATGTTTGCACTGCTATGTTTCCCTGTGTATGTCAGCAGTGTACGTACATTGTGCATGTGCCTGTGTAGATGCATGTTACTATCTTGATAACATGTCCTTTAAATAATAGTGAAATACTGTGCCATTGACTTTATATCAGGTTTGCTGGTCAGAAGTAGGCTTGGGCGGTATCTATGTTTTTTATACCGTCATACTTTCTAGACATTTCACCCTGGTATACGTTCTATGATGGTATTTAAAAACAAACAAACAACGTAAATCATGTAAGCTACTGTAAACTCCAGAATCAGAGATAGCCATCGAACAGTTAAAAAGATCACCCTTCATTTACTGGCACCACCATCACTGCAAATCTGTGGCTGCATGCACATTAGCGTTTCACATATGCCATGCATGCTGCAACAGTTTGCAGCGCATTGACAATGCATGTCGTTTTTTGTGGCATTACCCTACGCATGTGCATTATTCTTTGACTTTTTTAAGTTAAGTGAGGCTCCAATCACTCCTAATGCTGTGCAACAATACATTGCCTCAATGCCGCATCTTCATATCAGTTTCTTAGAGAGAGGAGCGTCTGTATTTTTTATGGTGTTAAAAATAATACCTTCGGGATTCCTAAATAACAGGGTATACCGTAATACCGTCATGCCGTTGAAGCCTAGTCAAGAACCCAGTCGCTTTCCGCTGCCTCAAAATATCAATAAGGCAGCAATGCACCTGACTCATTTTACGATCGACACACCCATGGGCACTCTGATGGGTGCTAGTACATTTGTTATTTAAATGTTGTAGGCACTGGATGAGAAAATGATTATTGCCTCAGGCTCATGCTAGCAAAGACACTGGAGTTGGGTCTGGTGCCGCTTTGCACCCGATGCAAAATAGGGCCCTATGGGAAAAGGGTACTGAAAAACATTACAAATTCAGTCTTAAAGACAGCTTCTTAAAATAAGTTTGTAAACACATACAATATACTGTTGATGATAAGAACAAATGCCTTACTGTGTTGACAGTGAACTCCATTGAAGCCAAGTAGACAGTTGCACACATATCCAATAAAGGTGTCTCCTCTGTAGGTCTCACTTATTTCACATACTCCTCCATTGTGACAAGGGTTTGGTTGGCATGGACCTTTAGGAACAAAGAAAGAAATTATTATTGCTATGGAAATGTAGACCTTAATTCCAGATAAAACATTCAGCATACAGTTTATCCGCGTTTTTAAGCATCCATCCATCTCTAACTTGCTTCTCCAATTATTGTTGCTAAAAAGACATTGACATGAAATAATATACTTAAAGACATTTTACAGCCATTCTCTAAATTAGCTTCTCAGTGGGTAGCACTGTTGTGTCACACTTCAGGGGTGGGACCTTGAATCACAACCCTGTTTTCTGTCTGTGGAGTTTGCATAGTCTCCTTTGTGTTGTGAGAATTTCCTCTGGGAACCTAAATCCCCCCTCCACAGTTCAAAGACATGCAGTTAAACTAATTGGTCTCTCTAAATTACCCATAATGTGCCCTGCAATGGACTATGCTGCCTGGGATGGGTTCCAGGATCCTTGCAACCCTGACCAGGATAAGCAGTTGGGAGATGGATGGATAGACTGATAATTGAAGCATGAAACAACATTTCAGTAAGGTTTTATTTGTACTCTATCTTGGCTCAAACAGCATAATGCTTTTATAGTTGTGTCCAGTAAAATGCTAGCTTGTCTAGATCACAGGTGGCTAATTCTGGTGTTTAGGTGGGCCTGTGTCAGCATCTATGTGTTGATAAGGGCCTCTGTGTCAGGGAGCCCATTTTATTTTATACTCAGGGCTAGACTGTCACTGTCGGCACAATTATCAGCTGATAGACAGTTGTTAAAGGTGTAAATTGTTCACTCTTCAAATTCACTGCTTGAAAGGTACCTTGCACTGAAGTACGGGTTGAAATTTTCTATGACATTGTCTAACTACTTTACCTTTGCTTGATATGCAGCGTGAGGCAAATAATAAAAAAAAAAAAAATCAGCAATTATTCTCAGCAAGTGTGCAACAGTAAGAGGTTTATCAGAACACTCCCATTGATATGTATGACTGGGGTAAGCGTACATCAAGGAAGGTAGTAGTGAAAGGGCCTATCTATGGAGTTAAAAGGCCCACAAAGCTTGATAGCCTGTTCCCAGATACACTGCAGGTGTTGCTGGCTTATATCTGGGGTCTGCCTTCTTCACAACTTCTAGGCTGCTGAGGTGTATGAACCTATTGTTGTGGCTTCCCAGATTCAATGGAAAGCTGAATGATTGTGTGAGAAACCAGACTATCTGCCTGCTTCACCATATATTTACTTCCTGGACAGCCATCTGTTTATGTGCAGTGAACACATATTTTGATAGCATGGAAAAATGTATAAGCACAAAGTAACTACAACTGGTAACACTTTACTTGAAGGGGCACAAATATACTATTACACTCTTAATTAATCATGAATTAATGCTTACTTAATGTATTAACTCATTATTAACTATTAACGAACTATATTTGCTCATGGTTTGTACCTGAGTATAACTGTGTTATTAGTAAGTTACTAAGGGACTGTACTGTAAAGTGCTACCATTTGTGCCGCCTCAAGTAAAGTGTTATCCTAAAATCTTATGGGTACAATAGCAGTTCTCTTCAAGGAATCTGAATTAACACCTTATTTTTCTTAACCAGATATTTGCCAGTACGTTACACTATAAGAACATTAACAGACACTTCAGATATAATTATCAAGCATCACACAACTGTTGTGTGTTTGGCCACTCAAGGCAATCAGACATAAAGCATTCAAATTAATATTAATAGGTCATAAATTAACTCAGCCCTTTGTAATACCATGTGTCTGCAAAGTCAATGGAAAACAGTCTCAGCTCTAATTACAATAATCACAGTGTTTTTGGGTAATTCGTATTGCAGTCTTTGTGGAAAAAAGAGCATAAATGGTGACTGGAATTTTTTCCCTGCTTGGTCATCCGCTCTTAGTCTCTCCATTACCCCTGTCATACCTTAATAGATGCTGTCCATTAATTGTTTAAGTTGTTCATTTAGAATGAATTACATAATGACCATCCATTGTCCAATGATACTACTATGATTAACTTGCTTTTTCTGTTATTACTGACAAAGTCAAAAAGAAACTTGAAATGGACAATACAAGGCATTATATATGACTAAACAGGTTTCATGAAACACCACTGACCTGTCGCATTTTCTCTGCCTGTAAGCCCTAAACCACATAATTAACATTTCGCTGCTGAGCGATTCAGCTTTTCATAGGTTTGTGAATATGTCACTGTTCCTTTCATGAAGACAAGCCCAGGATTTAGTAAATCCTTTCATTCAAGATATTAAGTAATCAGATAACTGTGATTTATAATCTGAAGGGTAATCATGTTAAAAAAATATGCTCCATATAATGTCACCTAGCAAGCTTGTTAACTGGAATGCCAACAGCACAGACAGTACCATTAAATGAAGTTTTCTTGTGAAACAAAATAACTTAGTGGGAGGACTGAGGGTCACTTACAAAACTACTGGTATTTTGGCAATAGCTTGTGGGGAATGGTGCTCACTCCACAGTGAAACAGTTTAGTTAGTTTTTTTCTTTTCTTTTTCTATATAATGTTTCCTGTTGTGTGTGTGTGTGTGTGTGTGTGTGTGTGTCTGCCTGCCCGCCTGTGCAGCTGTTTCCCCTGATGAGGTAATGCGTCTCCGTGTTTCACTCCACAGCTCCTACGCAAGGTTGCAGCCAGATAGGCCAGAGCCCTCAGGAAGTCTATTGAGTTTGGCAGAGACCTCCTGTGGGTAATAAGAAGCTACAAGCACCCCAGCTGCACTACGCAGCGTGCTGTAGGAGAGCTCTCTTCAGAGAATGTAGCTGGGTACTGCATTGTATTTCTACCTGGTACATATTGCAATATAGTCCAGTGAGGTTTAACAGAATATCGCCCCATTCTTCTGCAACATTAGACCTTCAAATAACCACTCCATGGAAATTGAAAAAGAAAAAAAGAGAGAGAATGAAAAATACTACTCCAAAAAATCATCCTTCTACCTTGTCTGTATTCTGCTACCTTGTCCGTATTGAACAATACATTTTCGCATAGGATAAGTGTACGTTGAAGTTCAGCATCCCACAGAAAGGCTTTCAGATGGGTCATAAAATACCATGCAAATGTCACAGGTAGCATACAGAGGATACGGCCCTGTGCCAACCGTCCACATGTTAAAAGGCACAAGAAAGATAACTGCATAAGCTAGCCTTCAACTACAGTCCCTGATTATGCTTAAAGGTCAATGTGAGAGCGCTGGAGTGTGTAATGGACCTGAATCTTTTTGCCCAATACCTACCCTCAGCTTAGACATTTTGTACCTTCACTATGGCCTAATGAGGCCAAGCCAGCCTTTTCAGTAACGAGCTGTATGATTACCACATCAAATGTAATTATGTACACTGTGCTGCATTGCAGGGTGAACAGTCTGTAAAAGGTCACACGTCAACATATTATATTTTAATTAAACATTTCTGCCCCCCCCCCCCCCACACACACACACAGTTTGGGGTAAGTAACACCCGACATGATGTAAACATCTTAAGGTTTCCCCAGTTTGCCAACGGTATATTTCATGTTATATCTCAAAATGTAAAGTTCCCCATGGAAACCTATTATATGAGAGTTACATTGCGAAAATGAGATTTGGCACCAAACTGAGATACTGCTGTATGCCCTGAATACCCATCTTGTCCTGATGGATTCAAAATCAATGACTCGAGTCTTATTAAGATTCACCCCCTAACAGTTTACACTATTACTCCATCTGCACATGCATGTCTCTTCGAAAATGACTTTGACATATGTTTAAGTGAGAATTTCTGCCAGAATTTGTCATTCAAATCCAGAAAATTACTTCTGTCCAAAAGAGTGCGTTTTGCATGCATATCGATTGGAGTATTAGGAAATTTCTGCCATAAAGCTATAACCAACATATGAAATAATCAGTCTTGAATGTCTTTAGTAATGTCTCTGTACCTCTGTATCTCATTCATTAATCCTTTTAAGTTATGCTAGTTATCTTTCATCAAAAACAAAGCAGACACTGCCATCATTTTTTCATAATCAAACCTTTGAACCAAAGTTAAAAAGTTAAGATTAACCAGTGCACGAGGTATGCACTCTGAATACCCTCCTTCCTCCTCTCATTAAGGTGCTGCCAGCAAGCCCGGTCCTGGCACTGACTGATTCCTCAGTGGATCCTCTAAGAGACATCCTGCTTGTCTCTTTTGTCACTTAAAGTAGCGACAAATTTATGAAGAAAAAGGGTGGTATTCATGGTATTGGATCAGAACAGGTTCAACTTTCTCAAATTGAATTCTGAGCCCATTCCATGGTATCTTTACTCTTTTAAGGAAACTTGCTTGTGTATGATCTGATTGTAATAAAAGATGTCCTTCCTACCAAAAATATACTGTATCTCCAGGCAGGTTTAGTGGTATCATTACAATTCATATAAACCAGATCTGCTAGAGTTACACTTCTATTTGCAAACGTAAGACAATTCATGGGGGAAGAAACAGAGCAAGTCGCAAATTCATCATAGCCATCTAAATATATTTGGACTGCGTGTCTCTGGAATCTGAAAATGTGCAAATCTGCTTATCTGCTGCTGGTTTGTAACACAGTGTTGTTTAATGTTATGTTTAATGTCATTAAGTGAAACGCCTGATTATTTGAATTACTCTCCTCTGTGCACAGAGATTATAAACTATTAATTATAATATTTTCACATAACTTCCTATTGAGCTCTTTATCAAATAGCTCTTTTTAATCACAAATTCAATAAAGTAATTTTAAGAATCTTAAACTACCCCCTTCTGGGTCAATTAATTAATTATAGAGTAGTGAAGCAGTTGTTAATTTTGTCTATTTATTTTTTATTCTTTTTAGAAATATAGCACAAGGTACTCCAGTGAGCACATCATTCAGCAAATTAAACCTGACAAATTAATTATAGGTTAAATGTAAAATCCCACTGTCAGTCCCCCACATACAAAGTCATAGCACCAAACGTCTTGGCAAAGAAATGGATGGGGGTAACGAATGGAGGGGTAGATAAAAGAAATAAATACTGAGAATGTATGCGAAGGAAGTTTTAGAAGCATGCGAGTGCTGCAGCAATTTCCAGGCCAAGAAAAATCCCACCTGCTGAAGTAGGATCCTCCCCATCTGCTGCTGTAAGACAGAAAAGAGGATGAAAAAAATTAATCATTCTAAAACCAGTTCATTAAACATCAAATCTCGAAGTAAAGATGTGGGCCCAGAAACAGGCTGTGTTACTTTGCGTTTTATTAACTGTATATTATTGTATAGCACACTGAGTGTTCATCATAGTGTATAATGTACGGTGCAACATACTGTATTTGTACAACAGTTAGTTCCGACCAAGAAATCTGATTGGGCAAGAGGTGTTCTATGAGTGTGGTTATCAGAGTATAAGCGCACTCGGACATTTCACATCAGCAGTATCACTCCGCTTTACCACTACATATGCCTCATTCCCACCAGCACGGAGCCGGTGCCGGGCTGATTCTGGCTTAGTTACTTTTGAGAACCTGTCTGCGTTTCCACCGGTTACAAAAATTAACATAGGCGGAAGTGGGAGGAAGTAAAAGTGCAAATGTATTCGGTTTTGTTGGATTTTTTTTTATCTGTTTCGGATTTTAAGTTTTTATAAGCTATCAAAAAGTTATGGTAGTACTATGGTAACAAAATCTGGGTAGTGACCAAAAGAACGATGTCACGGATACAAAAGGGGGATATGAATTTCCTTCGCAGGATGTCTGGCCAGCCTCAGCCTAAGAGCTGGGGTGAAGAGCTTAAACATTTGAAAGGGGCTCAAAGTGGGCCGACTGCTTCTCTGCATCCAAAGCAGCTAGTGGAGGTGGTTCAGGCATCTATCTCGGATGCCTCCTGGACACCACCCTGGGGTGGTTCAGGTATCTGTATAGGTTGTCTCCTGAATGCCTCCCAGTGGTGATCCGGGTATGCCCAACTGGGAGGAGACTCCAGGGAAGACTCAGGACACGCCAGATAGATTATATCTCTTAGCTGTCCTGGGAACGCCTTGGTATTCCCCCAGAGAAGCTGGAAGGGGTGGCTGGGGAGAGGGAGGTCTGGGCATCACCTCTCAGACTGCTGCTCCCATGACCCAGAACCAGAGAAGCAGCAGAGAATGGATGGATGGAGGGATCCAGTCAGGTTTCCTTGACATTTTTTCCCCAAAATGTTTTTAGAGGGAAAACACCAGACTCTTATTAAAATAAAGTGCAAAGACGTTTCCACATTCATAGCACAAAAAAAAATCTACTATAGCATGACATGCTTGCTCTAGTCAATTAATTTCAGTATTTCACAGTGTGCAGAGTAGACAAACGCTACCTATGGACTGTGAAAATAGGGTTAGTGAAAAAAACAATCCATAAAACAAGCATCAGAAATGATCTGGGGAAGGACTAAGAGCAGAGGCTTTAGTCTACCCTGGTGTAGCACTTAGTGTTAAGGTTTGGTCACTTGTCAGGCCCAGGAGAAAATCCAATACCTGCAGATGTAAGTGGCAAGAGCTGCAAGAATTAAACAAAGCCCTGCTGAATCAAATCCCTCCTTTCATATTTTTGTTTTGGAAGTTTTTTTCCTGAAATGTCAATGAAGGCACCCAAGGTGACGAGAAAGTTTGTCTCATGACACTAATTCACTAATTTGTCTCCACACTAAATCGAGTACCTTCTAAAAATATTTTGGGGGAAAAAATGTCAAGGAAACCTGACTGGATCCATCGATCCAAAACTTTTTATTCAACACAGAGTCATGCATAACTCATCCATACAAACTCTTACATCTTGTGACAATACAAGATGCAACATGTAAGAACACAGCATATAAAAATTTAATGCTGTTTCAAGAACATTTGCTGATAGTCCTCTTATCTCTCTCATTTTAACACACATCAGTATGCGCGCCAATACAACTCCCCCTCCTTGTGTATAAAGCGGTCAAGTGCATTGACAAGATATTGACAGGTGTTATGTCATTTCCCTGCTTCATAAGATTTTGCCAATGGTATTAAAACGTATAGCTACGTCAATAAATGTATACCAATCTGGTCAGAAAATGCTGCTGAGAATAAAACATTTTAAGGTTGTTGTAAACCATGTGCTGATATTTTGGTAAGGCATGCAATGTCTACACAAACAGTTAATTTATCTAGATAATAATAAGCTCCCTGTAGCATTTTCTGACAGGGTGCCTGCTATCAAAACTTGCTTCCTACAGAAAATGTCGTTGTGTCAGCAGAAGAATGGCTGTTTTGGTAACACATGCAGTTATTATGTATGCACATTCATTCGGTGAAATTAAAATGATAAGATACAAGTTTCTTTATTGCTTTTGAACTATGCCACTTTCTTTTCAGTGTTATTCAACATAAATGTGCAATGTTTTTTACAGTACTTTTATTATAGCAAGTACCTTGCTTATTGCTATAGTACTATCCCATTATTCACACCAACAAAAATGTATTCAGCATTATTGATTACTCCTGAAACAGCAAAAATTGGCAATACAGTTTTTCAATTGTTTGTCCACTACATCAATGGCATGTCATACAAGATTTCGAAATGAAACTATGACAAATAATAACAATGGCAATTCATACAAAAATTTAACAGGGTGAGTCAAGTCCAAGCACATTACATGAACAGTCCTAAACAAAGCTTGTATCCTATACTATCAGGGTGTAAAACTCCACCATGTCATTCTTTTCTTTTCATTTGCTAAAGCTTGATAAAATGTCAGTTGGTAGTTAATAATCAGTAGTATGGGGCCATATAATGGCCTCACACCTCTAAATTTGGGGGGTTGCATTCTATCTCTGCACCATGTGTCGAGTCTGTGTGTTCTCCTTCTATGACACAGGCACTTGGGCTCATTAGCCTAAAGCTAGGCTAATGAGCATCTCTGAATTGTCAGTAGAGTCAGATTGTTTGTGTGTGCTCTGTGATGGACTGGCATCCCATCCAGGGTGTACCATAGCCTTGTGTGCTCTGTGGCCTGGGAAAGGCTCCAGGTGGCCACCACTACCCTTCCCAGAATAAGCAGTTTAGGGATGAATGGATAATCAGTAATAAGTGCATTTTTATCTACAGGGTACTGTAATTCCACTTACTGTTTACTGCATTTATATCAAGCATATTCTCGAAGAGGCCAATAAGTAGGAATACCCTAGCAGGATCTACTCCCGATGTTTGGGGCGCTAAGAAAGCAGGTATTATCATTTATAAGTATGGAAAAATACATGCTGCTTTTCGTGGATTGCTTGTACATAAGGCCAAGGATAAATGGTAAGTCAGCAAGAAACCAGCTTCATCTCAAACCAAGAAGGTGCAGGTGCTGACATGAGCCAGACGTGTCATGTTGCAAAAGGCGTGTTATGAGAAGCTCGGCTCAGAAACACCTCTATGATGTGCATCATCAACACATAGCGTGTGTGTATGTGGGAGCGAGAGAGAGACAACCTAATAATATGGCCTCTAGGACCCCCGCAAATTAAGAGACTCATACTCTCCTTTGAAAAGGAGCAAAAAGGTATCACAGCATGTTCCTGTCCCCCACACATTTTGGCATAACTTTCTCTGAACAGTATTTCCCATATACTGTCCATTTACACTTCAATATTATTGAAGAATCCATCCTATGAAACATAGGGTGTCCAAATAAGTGGGTAGCACTGTTCCCTCACACCTCCAGCATTGGGGGTTCAAAACCCATATCTGCTGTGTGTCTGTGTGTCTGTGTGTGTGTGTGTAATTATTACATTATGGGGACCAAATTTCCCCACAATGTGGTAAAAATCTGTAACTTTTTACCTTGTGGAGACATTTTTTCAGTCCCCACAACAATAACCTCAATTTTATAAAAATATGCGAACGCAATCAAAAAGCAAAAACAGTCCAGTACTTTGTTTGCTTACTTATACTTAAGATTAGGGCTGGGTAGGGCCTAAAGATGTTTTAGTTGGGATTAGGATTATGTCGGGTTTGCCAACTCTCACGCTTTCAGACTCTCATGCTCACTCAAGAAATCTTAAGGCAAATCTATATTATTCCTTTATAAACCTATAATTACCTACATCAAGAGTGCTGGGGTGGTTTGCCATCCCTACAGACTATTTACAAGGTAATAGAACTTACATACATATAAATGTATGTGCAGACTTATCTGAAACTGAAAATCCAGACGGCTTATTCCAATCGGCTGACCAAAGTTGGCAACCCTGGTCATGCGTGGAGTTTGCATGTCCTCCCTGTGCTTGTATGTGTTTCCTGTGGTTACTCTGAGGGACTGGCATCCCATCCAGGGTACACCCCTGTGTTTTTCCCAGGATGTGCTCAAAGCTGACCATAGCTGGGCCCTTAGCCAGATAAGGATACCGACGGATGACAATATAAAGATTATATAATACAATCACAGGACGGGTGTGAGTGCAGCAGCACACACTAATGAACACACATCATGTTTTATCTATGGAAAAATGTTAATTTCTCTGAAAGTAATACTTAATTTCTTTAAATCATTTTAAGAGACAGATATTGTACCGTTACAAGAACAATTGCCCAATTTCATAAACGGTTTGGATAAGTCAGATAACAAAATAGACTAAATGGAAATTGCCAGACACTCTATACCACATTGCTTCGGTTACAAAAAAATAATCATGCTAAATTACTAATAGAAAACTTTAGTTTTCACAACACAGACCATAATCAATTCTGTGATGTCGGTGATCATATTCCAGACCACCTCTGATTCAACGGTGCAACAGCTGTAATAAATTTGCAAGACAAAGTTATTTAAAGAGAAATTTGGTTTTATGTGTAACTTGCTAAGATGTGGTTACAAGAAATGGAGCAATGACAACCTTTGGCTTCATCAAGTGACTATGACAGCAAGTTTAGGATGACCACCAACTCCATGTCAGGGAGGACACTATGAGCTACTTCAGGTTTTACAAACTACTTAAAAACTGAAAGGCTCCTGTGGTTGGCTAATTAGTTCAGTTCTTCTTATACTTTGACTGGTTTGTTTCCTTGATTGAAAGACTCATGCAGCTGTTTCACATTAACATTAGTGACACATGCATGATTATACTGCGACTGACCAATCAGCACACAGCAAAAACTCAGTGCTTAAGTGAAATCCAGGTCCTTTTAATTTAAATGGTAGTTTGCAAACCCTGTCCTAGTTCATAGCGTTCCCCCTGACATGGATTAGGTGGTCACCCTAGGCAAGTTAAAGATCAAAGTGGCTAAAATGACGGCTAACCAAGACATAGTTCAATTAAATAAGTAATAAATGCCACCACAAAAGAATTAATATGTAACTAGCAAACAAAGCATTAAATTAATACTTTCCATTGAGGGGGCAATTCCTAAAAGTGGCAATTGTTATTTTCTGTGTTTCTAAGACAAGGATACTTGTTATTTAGGACAGGAATAGGATGGTTTTTCTTTATTTTTTTCAGGGTACCTCTTGCCTTTTTCATTCCATTTTCCATTCCCACAACACAGGATTTGTTGTGTAAAAAATCCCAGCCAATTCTGACAAAAAAACACATAATGGTCCATGTCCATGTGATACGTACTGGAGGTAATCCAATGCATCTGCGCAGGCTGAGCTGAAAGACTTACCTACTTAATTGGAATTATGCTCATTTGTTGTGTGTTACGACTGCGTGTAAGTGGCTTCAACTTCATTCCATTTAGTCTTTGAGTGTCCAGTGAAGTGAACGTGTGTGTTCTGAGAGTGGGAGGCCATCCCACTAACAGAACCAGAGGTGGATTATCAAAAGAGCTCTATATTTTAAACACAACACCTGATATCAATAACGAAGAGAAATGTCTCCACCAGACAAGAGGAACATGACAGAGAGAGAGAGAAAGGGGCTGTGAAAAAAACAGCCTTGTGCTTATATATTAATAATAATTATTAATTATGGCAATAATGTTTCTGTAAACACGTCCAAAAGAAATTTTCCATCAAGTTACACCATATTAGCCCATGTACCAGGGGTATAGCAATCATGGTCCTGGACTAAAGTTTATGGACATTTTGCTGCTCTCTATAAATAGGCGAGTCTGTAGAGAGGAGGTTAAATTGGATCATTTAGGAGAATAATTAGTTCAGTCAAGTCCTTCATTGCTCAGATAGACCAAACCCTTCAAATTCATTGTACCTAAAGGGAGCTCGGTTAAGGACCCCTGACACAGCAGTGGGGCACTCAACACAATATTAAGTGTTTTGCCTTTACGTTTAACCTATTTGTCTTAATACCTGTTTTTTCTCCTTATTCTTCATCTTTCCTTTCAGTGGTTTTACCACATATCATGAATTTTTTGATTACACTGCAACTGTGAAACACATTTTGAGCGATTTGAAGTATTATTACAATATTATTATATTAGCATGTTGCAGACTAGTTATCCTCTGTTTTTTTTCTCATTTCATTCGCAATAAGCACTAAGCTGTGGCATAATAAAAAATGGTTTTAGTTTTTATTTTTATGCGTTGTAAAAAATTTTAATCCACTGCAAAGTACATAAATTCACGTTTACTGATATTTTACACTGAATTAAAACACAGCCATTCTGCCAATGCTGCTACACAGCCAATGACATTTATGGAAAAACTGTTTCCAAGTATTGTATTATAACAATTGTATTGCAAAATTTTGGCAGAGACACCCATAGTAAATAATAAAATCTCTTTGATCGATAGAATTCGCTATACGAAAATATGGGACGAATCACATCTTTTCATGGGTCAAAAAGGAACATGGCATTTTATTTTTCAATAGGAGATGAGAACAAGTGGCGACTCTATCCCCAGTGCTCCGTAACCCAGAGGACTACTGGTCATGCACTGGGGGTTGGGAAACTAACTGACACCATCTCACCTCCACCTCATCTTTAACCTTAAAATTTCCCTGTTTATGATGCCCTAAAACTGTATCAAAAAACCTCACCCCAAAGCTCCGACGTGAGCCCCTCCTACAAGCCAAAGACATGGACTTACCGTTATAGCAGTCCACCCTTAAACGGCAAGCAGACAATGATATATCCCTTGTGTATTTTACTTCTTCCGTTCTAAATTCTAGAATCTATAGAATTTAACCTCATTTTGAAAATGGAC
>JAAGVU020000113.1:28139856-28157463 GCA_011763525.2 Mormyrus iriodes
AATGAAAAAAATGAATAAAACATATTGCGTCCTCCGGTGTCCTCTCCAGGATGTTCTTTCTTTCTTTCTTTCTTTCTCTCTCTGTCTCTCTCTCTTTCTTTCTTTCCATCCTGCATAACTGAATTAAACCCAGGGTCACCATGACCCTGACTGGATAACATGTCATTAATAACAGAAGGATAGAATGAAAACGTTGAAAAAGGTAACACAGTTCACATGGCTGACTACAGCTTCCTTGGTGTCAAAATAAACATTCTGGGAGGTTCATCCAGTCCTATTCTATTGGCATATTAGCGAAAGTGACACCTTTAGCAAGAATATTTGTGACGTGATGGGGGGGGGCAAGAAGCAGTTTGTGGCGTGGTGGGAATTCATGAATGACAGTCTGAATCTGTCCCTTTGGAAGTGCCGACAGTCCCATGAGATATAAACATCACCGGGAGGGAACAATAGCTGCCCAGTTCCCGCTAGCAGCCGAGCAGCTCAACGGATGCAAAGACGACGAAACTAATGACGCTCACGCAGCAAGGCAGCCGCAAGGATACGCGCCACCGTGAGCCAGAAGGAGGGCTCAGTGGGACGGGATAGTTTGCAGCCACGCTCAGTGTGAGATGGGCCTGATGGGCCAGGCCGGGGGCCAGAAGGTAGGGGGCAGCCCACTCATGCAAGCCAGCATCATGGTGTTGTTGTGGAGGTCAGTAAGTGACAGAGACATACACAGTGAAGACTGTAGGACACTCACATGCAAACGATTCGTCAGCCTGCGCGGACAGGCAGGGGGCGCCGTTCTCACATGGGCTTGGCTCGCACACCTCCCCTGCAAAAACAGAACAAGTGGCAACCTTAAGACTACGGCCGGCCTTAGGACGCCTAATCTCACAGCAATAATAAAATTAAGAAAAGGCTGTGTTAGTCGTATGCCTGTGATATCATGTTCCCAGTCAAAGTACGTCCACTAGGGATGGGCAAATTCACCTCAGGCTTTATACGTTATCAAGCATTTCAAATGTGGCCACGTCATTGCGTTATGCAAATTAGATCTAATTCCCACTGAATAACATTATTGAAAATGTGGATCTGAAGTGAGAGTATCAGAATGTAATTTTTTTTAATTATTAAATTTTTTGGAAAGACAAAGAAGGCATGGTCTTACAGCTATTATAAGTCTAAGCGGTATTCCACAAAATGAATAAACAGATCCTGAGTAATTTTATCAAAAAGATTGAAGTAATGAAAAAATGTCTATAATGACTACTTGTATTAGTAAATAACTGAGCATCGATTTGAACCTCATGACCAGGATGTTAGAAGATGGATGGGTGGATTACAAGGAAATATAACTGGGAAATATAGTATGTGTGTGTGTGTATATAATTAGATACTTTATTGACTCCCATAGGGAAATTCTCTTTTACTCCTTCCCTAACTTGCTCTCTGTAGGTGAGAGCAAGCTGGTTGTGAAGGGCAGCCACCTACAGCAGCATCCAGTGAGCTGGGGGTTAAGGGCCTTGCCCAAGGACCCACAGATGTGCCAAGGCCAGGCTCAAACCAATGACCTTCCCATCACAGGTACAGAGGCTTAGCCCACTGAGCCAAAGGCTGCCCCCGCCCCCAAAAAAAGGGGAGAGCGCGAACGCAATCTTCCACTACCAGAAATTATGCAGTCACGATTCCCACATTTGGAGAATTGGCAGGGGTCAGCACAGCCGCAGTGCAATGGCTGAGCCTCACTCTGGGTGAGCCACCTTCATGATCATGGTATGTCCCCCGGCAGGTACGTATTTGTGTGTGTGTGTGTGTGTATGTGTATATATATATATATATATATATATATTCTTTAATTCTGGTTGGACCATTGTACTATGCAACATTTCTTCTTATTAATATATAATATTATATATTAACAATATAATATATTAATAATTAGCATAGTTTTCTCCAAATTAAACAGGAGTGGCTCGTTTAAGCAAGCGAAAGATGCAGGAGGTCCTCGCCGTCTCAGGGACACCGTTAACTACAATGTTCCATGGGTGCACACAAACATATGTTTCCCTGGTGTGAAATTCTGAAACGTGGAGCTGTCACTTTCTTGACAAAGCAAACAAACGCGTGACAACACCCCCACCTTCCCAGTGGTGTGTCCCCCTCCCACCTCCTACCTTTCCTCTAAGCACCATAAACCACCCCCCCAACAGGTTTCACACGCTCCACTGTCTTCCCTCCGGCTCTAAATGGGGCTCAGAAATGTATGACGTTCCACAACGGCTGCTAAGGAAGGCACACTTTCTATTTTTACTGCACTTAATTAAATTATTATTATCTGGAATCAATCCGTTCTCTGTTCCCTCAGACCTTGCCTATACAGCATCAGCTACTTTTACAGTAGCAGCACCATTGCGTAGCTTGTGCATTATTATGCAGAAACAGATGGTCAAATACAGCCCGTGATTCTGTCAGAAAATCTTTTGGCGGTGTGGCAATACTGGGCCGAGGAGGGGGTCTGCAGAACATTTACCAGCGTCATTATATTCCTTGTGACACTTGAGTCGCCCTTCTCATGTTTATGCCGCCAGTGTCTCAGGCAGTGAAGGGATAGGCGACGTATTCTGGAGCTGCACTGTCAGTCAGCCTGTGAGCTCCCTAATTGACCAGCTGCAAATCAATTCCCTTTTGTCACAGCCCCCGGAAATTGTCCTAAATTACCCCTCCCCCCCGCAATAACAAACAAGGAATAAGCTGGTTTCAAGAGGAAATTGTATATATGTGCAGAACACCAACTGTGCAAACTTCCACTGTGGAGATTGTATTGAAAATCAAATCTAGTGGGCCTTATTGTCAGAGCACCGGCATACAGCTATACAGTGGCGGGAGACAGAAATCCCCTAGACCACGGCGGGGAAGACAGTGAGTGACAATAAAGAAGTGCTTCACAATATTTCAAAAAGTGCAAAAACACAGATATGGGCAAGACAATGGCCCAGAAATGAAGATGATATGTATATGTAACATATGAATTAAAGGTTAGACTACTAAGTTAATGAGACTACATTACAGCTAATAAATCTAAAAAGACAATATATAAATTTTACCAAATATATTTAAAAATAATAAAGCCACCTAGAAATGTCACTAAAGCTAAAATCTGGATTCAACAAACTACCACAAACAAGCAGATTATTATTATCATCACCATCATCATCATTATTAATAATAATAATAATAATAATAATATGATTATGATGATGCTGAAAAAAGACAAAAAGTTTTGTTTTAAACATAGAATGTCTAAATATGCTTGACACATCATTATATTGCATTGTCCCTCAAAGTGATAAATCAAAAATGACAAGCAAAAAATAGGCAATAGGAGGCAGAATTGAAAAAAAAGTTATAATTACATGCACCGAAAATCTCGGCGTGTTCGTGAACTCATACCTCAGCAAGAGTCTCAATTCAGTTTATCTACACGCAAATAAAAACCAAGATGCAGTAGAGCAACAATTCAAAGTGTGAAATGTGCAAAAGTCCTTCCAAATGTGATTCTTTATCTTATTTAAAGTTTTGTTTGCTTACCATCTTCATACTATTCCGCTTCATAATGGAAGTGTCGCAAAATTGCATTTCCTCAATCCTCACCTGATATTTTAAAGAACAAACAAGAGTAAAAACGTGGAAGTCGTGAGTGCTACTATGCCTGTGTTGTCTATTACACTGAAACAAGTTTCCACAGAAAATCACAGAACTGTAATCATTCTATTTGTCGGCAGAGGGTGGGCCTCGTGTATGCTATTACAGCGCTACCCTACACCACCAGTAGCTTTATGAATATAAAAACGTTATATAACTTTCTAAAACTATAACATTTTGTTTACAGATATTTTTATCTCATTTCACCCCACGTCTACCACAGATGCTTGGTCCTGGGGAGTTTTTGCATGGAACAATTTCCCAATCACATTTCTCACTCAGAGACCTCTGCACCTCAATGGGGGGTTAAACACTTTCCCAGCAAGCGAGCAAACAAACACACTCGGTGCAGTCGCTCTGTGCGGAGTGACACCTGTATCTTCAAGGCCGTCTTTGCGGTTACCCTTGGAATGGAGTTTAAGAAAGCCACAGCTTGGCTTTCTCTTTTTGTTACATTGTGATGCTGTCCATTTGGCTCCTAGGGAGCCCTTCTGACACCTCACAATACTCACATCGCCCGCCAGCCTTCAAGAAGCCTCCCCCACAATCCCACTGTGATTTTACCTGCCAGGGCTGGGATTCAACTGATCTGATAGAGAGTAAACCTTTGTTTTCTACAGAGTGGGCTTCACCACGTGCTTCACTAGGATTAAACACAAACGCATTTGGCAGGGTAAAAATATCACACGCATGCCACAACATGAATTTGGTTAGCGTTCCTGTTTAGCACTTACGTATAAGTGCATGAAAATGTTAGGGCTAATTTCAGCAAGCAGCTAAAGTAATTATTTCACCAGAAGTTTGCTTAAACATCTGCAGAATGTGTTTTAGTATGATGATTTTCAGTGGAATTATATGTTTTTCCTCTCAGAAGTAACTGGTATATTTGAAAGCAATGTTTACTAATGCTAATATTTATGTCATACTGACTTCCAGTTGGAACCCACCCCTCATCAGCAGATATGTGTACCAGTGTTTTTTTTTCACACTTGTTAATTTTTAACAGAAACATAATGCCCCACAACACATTACAGAACACGTGTGAACTGCTATTATAAGCCATGTTTTCCGAGTCTAAAAGCCTTCTGAATCTAAATAATCCCCACTAATAAGATGAAAACTTTATAGGAATGAATAAAACAGCTATAATGAATTCATTTGATTTTCTGAAAACAAATTACCTCCGAAGTGTTGTCAAAAATAATAAAAATGATGATGAATGGGAGTGAGAGGGAGGGAGAGAAGGAGACAGAGAGAAAGATGGCATTTTGTCCGGTTGCCCCCTGCCTTGTGTCCTGTGCTTCCCAGTATAGGTTTCAGGCTTACCATGACCCTGGACGGATAGATAGATGGATGGATGGGTGGATGGATGATGACAAGAATATTCGATGATAAAAGAAAAATAGACAGCCGTAAAAAGAAAGGTTGCGTTATTGACAACATTACACCAGGTAATCAGCCAAAATATTAAAAGTCAGTATATGAAAAAATACTGCCATGACTGCTATGATAAGTATACTGCAAATACTTTGTTTATCCAGTCTGCTAATATGCAGGCCAACGATGCCTCAAGGGAGGAAGTGTGGAAACCTGCAGGCTTTGGCCTACAATGCAGAAAATGTCCTTTTAGCATGCATGTAAAGTCAGTGGCATTTCGCCTTGACGGGATTTGGTTGTATTTTTAAGTTATCGCAGTTATTTTCAGTATACTCCCCTGCTAATACTTCAGCAGGCGGCCTCATTGTCTTTTTGGTAATGCACTGCCAGGCCAGAGCACACATTTGTTTTCTCACAATGGGAAGCGCTCAACAGCCAATAAGAAAACCACACAGTTCCGGAAGACCCTGTATTTCTCAGTCACAAGCCAGATTAATGCTCATTTTGCTTCAACTTGAGACAAAATATTACAAACTGATGATAGATGTGCGATGCACATCAGACAAGTTTTTCACCAAAAAGGTCCTCTGTAGATTTATTCTAAGAAACAAAAAATAATGAAAAAAAAATTCGTCCATATAATTTTTGTTAATAGCCATTCCTCATATGAAGTCCACACTGTATCCAGTACAGCATAATATAGCTGCTTAAGGTATAAACTCAGCTTTTTCACCACTGATATCCATCCCACCATAAAATGGGATAAAATACATGCATCAAAAATCACATTTTCCTCATCTCAGCATTACATTTACTTACCTTATGATATAGTTTTTTTTTTTTCTCCATTAGGAAGCTTTTAACGCATGAATTACGGTTATGTAACTACATGGATGAATTCTGAAAGTCCTGCTCACAGTTCTAGTTATGTATTGTTACTCTAGTGCTGGCCTTGTTTGCTCTGTAGCCCCCAGACACACCTGTAGCCTCTCCTCTTCCTCGTACCCTGGACTGATACGCAGTCACTACCCAAATCCACTTTAAGACTCTTATCCTTGCTTGCTGCACCTCTCTGCTACCGCTGTGAGTCCTGGAGCGCCCCCTCCTACCCTCTGGGGCTTAACACATTACAGGGCTCTGTAGCCCTAAATCCTCAGGGGCCTTCTGAGTCATGGAGTCGCTGGGCTAGTATCCTCTAATGCCAACTCTTAGTTGCTTTCAAATTGTGACCAGACATCAAAACCACACCATTAGTTTGCACTTTTCAGCCACAAACCAAAGCCCCACCTCTTCAGACTGTGCTTCTAGAATTAAAATAGCCACAAGATCCAGCCAGCAACTGTTTACATGCCAGTTATTGACTAGACTTCACTATATTGAGACAGGGGATTGTAAAAGATCCGGTGAAGTAGTGTATTATGTTTATGGAAATTGTGAAATGTTCAGGATTTTATAATGGTTGCTAGTACTTCTTGAGCTATGGCAACATTAGCTAAATAGTATATGCAATGCAGTTATGGTCTTTAATACACTAAATTAACATCTACAGGCAGTTCTCGAGTGACACAAGCAATATGTGCCACAAACCCTTATGTAAGTCAAATTTTACACAAGTCAGATTCACCTTCCCATACTATTCAAGACACCTTATTGCAAAAAACACACAAGCCAAAAATAAACTAGAAATACATACTAAAGAACACATCAAATATTGAAAGGATAGTGGGTAAATTTACTTACAGGTATATGATGCCTTTTTGGGTTATCGCTTCTGTGAACTTTATGTATCACAGATATTATTTTTTAAGTCTGGGTGTAAATACGTCAAGAGCTCCCTGTATACCGTTACTTGTCAAATCATTCATTCATTTATTCACTTTATGTATTCATTTATATATGTATTTATTTATTTAAATAATAAAAACATTCAACCAATAGAATGAGCCTGATGAGCATCTCAAGACGCATAAGTCCGGGGATACAAGTCAATATCAGGGCAAATACTCTAGCTAATTTGGAGAGGCTGACACATTGTGCGTTTGCTCTTGGTGCTTCATGTATGATACAGAGGATTTAAACTCAATACACAGAAAGCCAGAGCTGGGATCCAAACCCACAACTTTGGAGACAGAAAGTGACAGTTCTACCTACTGAGTCACCATACTGCACTTTAATGCAACTTATGCACAGTCATTTTGAGTTCCAACATGCCTAGTTGCAAAAACTTTGCATAAGACAAATATATTCTCCCACTCCAGCTGTGTGTGTGTGCAGTTTGCATGTTCTCAATCACAGGGTTTCCTCCGGGTTCTCTGGTTTTTGACTCCAGACCCCTGCAACTCTGCATTAGACAAGCAGGTACAGAAAATGCTTGGATGAAAGTGTTTTCCCTCTTAAACAGAAAAAGTATTTCACAACTGTTTCATAAGGAAACAACATTTAAAATGCATTATATGCAATACTTTAAATAACACTACCATACAATCACAGTTTTTTGGCTTTATGGGGATGATGATAAGTTACTGCAGAGAAAAAGAAAATACACATTGCATTTGAAATACCTGGTAATCGTCTAAGTTTAGCTCTCAGTATTAACCTCAATCTGTTTTGGGGAGATATTCACACTTTTAAACAGTAGCATTTAGACTCGGCATGCCTATCCACCAAACTGCTAAATTTTTTAATGTGTCAAGGGAACTCTCTCAAAAATCATGACAGCATATTCAAAATGCAGACAAAATGCATTAGGATGAAACCAAGATGGATCATAGATGTTAAAGGAGAACAGCTAAACCCAATAAAAGTATGGCCTCAGAAATCACTACTAATCCAAATCAGCACTCAGTTTAAACAAAAACTGCATGTTATGAGCTTGACAAAACCAGAATTTGTGGGGCTGCAGTTTAATGGCTGTTTAAATCCAAGGCCAATGATGCGCAATACTGTGTAAAAAGCACAGATCCCTGGGCAATGAAAAAAAAATGGTCTCATGAGTCATTGTTCATCCTTTTTCCTATATCCACAAAGGTTTACATTGGAGAACGCCAAAGGATGCTTTCCCTCCAATCTCAATAGCTGTTGGTATTGGGCATCTCCTGGGATTCATTTGGTCTGATAAATGCTCTGCATGGTCATAACAGGCAAGGTATATGAGGTAATGTACGTGGACCAGATGTACCCTCTGGTGCAAACAATGCTCTCTCATGCTCTCTCCATTTTGCATGAAGATAATGTCCCCATACACACTGCCAAACAAATTCAGCAGTGCCTTCATGAACTCCAGGCTGAAGTCAAATGCCTTCCGTGGGATCCTCAACCACCTAATTGAAACTTGATTGATGTTTTATGGACGTTCTGGTGTGCAAAGTAGTTTTCCACCCCCTTCATTGCTCAAAGAACTGCTGGCATTTATTCTGAAAGAATGGTCCCATACCTGGTTACACACAGTTCAGGACCTATATGGCAGCATTACAAGAAAGACTGACACTGTTCTGAAGGTAAAGGGTGATGCAGTTTCTTATTGATTAATCCTTGATGTTAATATATCATTAGGTGTTCCTGTAACTAGGGGTGTAAAGGTACACAAAATTTGTGGTTTGGTACAAGCCCCAGTTTTGGGTTCACGGTTTGGTGCAATTTTGGTACAGCGGGGGAGTTGTTTTCAAATGATTTATTATTAACACTGCAAGCACAATAAGGAAAAGTTGTAAGTCAAAGGCAATGCATATCAACATGTCTAAATAACAAGACTTAAGTGATGCTTTGTGCCCTAAGTAATGCTTTAGCGCTGCAAAAATAAATACCTAAATCAGAATAAAATAAAAAATTGAAACAGCATAAACATAATGAACTAAATCGTGTGTTCTCTACTAGCAGGTATGGTCACATATCTGTAGTGATAAACACCCCAACTATAGCTGTCACTATTTTTTAGCCTGGTCTGAATTTCCTGGTAAAAAAACAGTCTTGGTCTTATAAACTACTCTCTCTCCAAGGATGGTGCAATTTATTGGGAAACCAAAATGTTCCCAAACTGTCAATTATAACTGAGTGTAACCAGCATTAGCGGTAGCCATCTCACAGCCACAAATAGCATAATGGTTTCCGTGGCGAACATCTACTTCTGTTAGCTTCCGCCCGTGTCAATGAATGTATTCATTCATTTAATTTGTGTACTGAACCAAAAATGATATACCGAACAGTACACAATGAATATATGTTCTGTTACAGCCCAATCTGTTGCTTTGGCCCCCATATATATGTTTATTATTTTAAAGGGTACAATATGAATTATGTAGGATTATGACTATTGATTAATAGACCTGCATGATGTGCAATGTTAATATCGATATTGTATGTTTTGCACGTGCAGTTGCCACATCGTAAGGACCAAGATAGTCAGTTGGGTTGAGACCATCCTGACACATATGACTAGCAGCAAAACAACCACATGCAACCATCAGCCCATCCACTGGGCTGATGAACTATTATTCATCTTCTTCTGTCTGTCCTTATCCACTGGATCATTCTTTTAAATGAAAAATAGGCTGAGTTTCGGCTTAGAAATAAAAACAACCAGAATGTTTCACTGAATGTAATGTTAATTCACTGCTGTTGAACTTGTCAGTGGGGGGAGTGAATAGGAAGGGGAAAGGTGTAACACAGGCTCACATAGGATGATGTCTACTTCCTGGGAAGGGCTATAACGGTACACATATTGCTCATGTGCTGTTCGGTTATGTCATTTTCAGTTCAGAAAGCACAATGAAAATAATAAATACGTTTCGTGACACAGGAGGAACCTAAAGTCACAAGTAGGCTAGATGTTCAACATGGAAACATTATGCTACATTATACTAATTGTGGCTGTGAGTTAGTTTCAGCTAATGCTGGTTACAGTCGGTCGTAATTCTAAGTTTGGGAATATTTTGGCTTCCCAGTAAATTACACCAGCATAGGAGAGAGTAAGACCAACATTGTCTGATATACCGCACTCGGATATGTTGCTGGAAATGCATATAACATGCTAACTCATTGGATATGACATCATCCAAGGGTGTGTATGACAAAAGCAAGGCAGAAACAGCCACTGCACACTCCACATGGCATTTTACCAGAAAATCCATACTAGACTTTAAAGAAAGAAATCACTAATGTGATTTGATATATAACTAATGTTATATATTAAATTCAGGCCTATTGACTTTGGTTTACATTGTTTCAAATAGTGTTTGCACCAGAGGTTGAAATAACTGACAGCCGCACTTACATAGATGTTAACCAGCCTATAAGAATGCAGACAAGCAGCCGTGGCTCACGGTAGAATACAGAGACCATGTGAGACGCTGCAAAAAATCAGACTTGCTGCAGTGTGCACAACGTAACACACAGCCCTGTACTGTAAACAATCTAATAGATCAGTTAGCCAAATTTTAATAGATGCATTATTAAAATTACTTCAGTTTAATCGAGTAATTGTGACGGCCTAGACTTATGGGGTAAAGTCAGTAATTGATTAAATGAAGATCCAAAACCATTTCACATCATTCCGGTTAGTATATGTTCCCATTTTATTTTGCCCAGTACCTTTTTGAGTTAAAAAAGGATGGTGCCTAATATTATTGAGATTTTGCAGGGCAGAAAACAATACTGGAATATTGGCAAAGGATACGGAGTATATTACATGGTATCTTTGAAAATTAGACATCAGGTAACATCAGGATGCCTTAACAGTTACAAAATCAGTGCATGTTTGCACTGATTAGGCATAACAAGGCATAACAATTGTTTATGTGCTATAACCTAGACCAAAAGCAATTTCGTGTATATTTTTACCAGCAGATTTGGTCGCAGACCAAAGGCTTTTGACTGAAAAAAATGCCAATTTAGTCACTTACTAGTTTTCCAACTTTTTTCATATTTCATATCTTTTACACATGCACTGTGTCCCTGCAAACTAAGCCTAATGGTATAAAGCGGTGCTTCTCATCCTTTCCAGTCATGCAGCCAAGCAATTCATCCTTCATTATCATTCATCATATTGGAGGCTTTGGGCACATTTGGCGACCAGGGGGGTACCCCTCGGTACATTTTTTAATTTACCTACACTATATACATTTTTCTACAGGTATCCCCCGCTTTACGAACATTCACTTTACGCCAGCCACTTTGCTTGCACGGAAGACCTACATAAGCACCTCTATTCGCTAACTGCAAGAAATCAGAAGAGGATTTTCACTTTTATGAACAAAAGGAGAAAAGCGAAAATAGCATTTGTTTATCAAGGAGCCCATTAGAGATATACAGTCATGCGTCGCATATTGACGTTTTGGTCAGCGATGGATGCAACGATAATCCCATAAGATTATAAAGGAGCTGATAAATTGCTATTGCCTAGATGTCATAGCGCAACGCATCATATAAAAGTATAGCACATGCAATTATGTACAGTACATAATACTTAATAATGATAACAATTAACAATTGTTACTGGTTTATGTATTGACTAACTGTACACTGTACTTAATCGTTATTTAGGCTATACCATATAGCCTAGGTGGCTAGTAGGCAATGATATCTAAACCAGGTTTGTGTACGTAGACTCTACGATGTTCTCACAATGACGAAATCACTGAACAACGCATTTCTCAGAACATATCCTCGTCGTTAAGTGACGTATGACTGTATTGATTCTGGTAAGTGAAACTACACTGTACGTACATTATTATTTTACATATTGTTTGGTTTGGTAGGTTAATTTTTTGGTCTGGGAACACTCAAAAACATTTTCCCATATAAATGTATGGTAATTGCTTCTTTGCTTTACACCATTCCAGCTTACGAAAGGTTAGGAATGGTCTATTTTGGATGGCGGCGGAAACCAGTATATACAAATTTTTCTTGAAAATTCCTCGTTATTTTTTTACTTCAAACCAGCATTTTTGCTTAAAGGGGCAGTTCACTCTAAAACTGAAAAAAATATGTTTTAGAGGGGCTTTAGTGCTATCCATTCATGTAGGTTGTTCTGCTGGGTGTTGTCTGGTTTTGTAAATATTGGCTGTAGAAATGTCAGGCTTCTCTCGAATGTAATGAGAGTGAATGGCATTCTTTCTGCGGCGATTAAAGGGCCAGAAAAATACATTTGGAAAATACAACAGCAATGTCTCTGACCAGAAATTATGACCCGGTTATTGAAGATAATCCACAGACTTTGAAGTGAGCAGTTTAATGTACGTGAAGTATTTTCTTTGACTTAACTCCACACAGCAGTCGTATCACCGCGGAGAAGATATCACCAGGGTGCTCCTGCACGAATCTCCTGCGCAGTGACTTGACCGGAAATTTTAATTAATAATCCATACAAAAATAAACTTCTGCCTAATAAACTTTAAACAGCAAAAAGTACCATCACAAAGCTAACGTCCTTTTACCTTGTTTATTGACAACATATCCATTTTAAAAAGATTTTGCAGCTGCGGACCTGTCGCTTTCTTCACTGACACTTGAAGCTTCCTCTGAAGGAGCTCTCATCTCTTCCACGATATTACCAAATCAGTAACATGCGCATGCACACTCAGCTAATTCAACCAACCTCGTGGTGCATATTAGGGATATGCAGAGCATCCACTATTTGTATTTGTATTTGTAGACCTAACACTGCCAGCGAACTATAAATTGGTTATGTTAATATCCTCCCGGTCAAGAAAGAAATTAAATAGATGCAAGTATACATATAAATTACCGCTCTATTTTCCAACTGTGTGACACAAATGGTGACGGAGAACCAGCGTGTTGGTGAACTAACCTATTACGCTGCAGTTAAAAATTCGTAAATTGCATGCATAACGGGAAGTGTTTTTTTTAAGAGGCTGCGCAAAGTACAAATTTTCTTGAAAGCATAAAGCGGAGCTTCACCACGTGCTCATGTCAATGCGCGCCCTCCGTCTCCCGTCACGTGAGCACGTAAGCAGTAGGGGTGGAGCTTAAACACAAGCATGCAGAAATACGCACCACACTGCCACAAACAGTGCCTATTTGATTTTACGGTATTTTTTCCGAATACAAATAAATCGCAAACAAATCGTACAAAATAAAATATTCATAAAAATCCAATATTTCTGCTTATTGTATTCAGATTCGGCTCCACCCCTAGTGCATATGCTGTCCTTTATTAAAGGTTTGCCATGATTGGCTAGAATCACATTTGTTTCTGTAATGTGACAGGTTGGTGTGTAGACCAGCATAGTTCCTTATCGACAATTTATCGAAGTTTCACATTTTTTTTGTCGTTCAAATTCTATATAATGATAAATTGATATGTCATTTATATCACCCCTATCAGTCCTATCCCATCGGTAAATTTCAGCGTCCGGGAAATTTTCCCAGGCGATTGGGGTTGCGTCCGTGCGGCGGTTCCCTGCCATTGAGAGGCCCGCGGCCCACCAGTTGAATAACCCTGATATAAAGGGTAGGATCACGGAAACATTACTGTTGCTTTAAAAAAAAAGAACAAGCCCTGCTTTCTGGTTTTTATAACCATTTTGAAGATTTACTGAACCTGTAGCAGGTAATTATTATTTAACACGTTATGAGTCATTGCAAATGAAAATCACAAGGCTGCATCCTCTTCTCAAAAACATCAATCAAGGGTAAGTGGCACTAAAATAAAGAGTCGAGTGTGAAGTGAACAAGGGATCTGCACATGGTGTTAGAGAGCAGTTGAGTCTAGTACATATCTGCCTCGTTTGCTTGGGGGGGGGTGGCATTTAACTACTAACAGACTGGACCTCATGTTGCATGTTCCCGTTTTGCTGGGAAACCAGGAGATTGGCTAAGCGACTCCAAAATGAGAGTACACCTTACAGACTGTGCTGAACGCACCAAACAAGATAACTGATCGAAACTGAGGATCATATTTATATATCAGCGGACAGTTGAAAATGCTTTAACCAGAATAATTTTGCTTTTTGGCGAGGAAAATGTCTCATATTGTATTATAAAAGTGTTCAGACCCTGGAGGAAATCATTTTAAAATGAGAGTAATGACGTAGCTGTACTGGATTAATAAGGTCTGGGGATGAAATTAATTCCTTCAAGCAGTCCAAATATGGCCAGTTGTTAAAGTGCTGATGTAAGGGGCTACAGATCAGCAAAGTTGCTGTGTTCTTCCTCTGAATAGTCATCATTGGATGGTATCCTCCTCAACACTACCCAGCGACAAATTCCGAGGCTCTAATCTTGGTTTCTTAACTTTGCCTTACGCGTGAAGAATGATGTGAGTGCCTGGGTCTTATTCATAATGTATATTATTTCAGCAGTACCATCTCAGTGGTACCTTTTTCCCCCCAGAATTTATGTTAGCAACAGCGCTAGCAGAGGGTGGGTGTTAACGAAGCGGCTGAACGTGGGAGTGGGTGTGAGATATATGTGAAACTGTCAAGCCTTTATTGGACCTGTGGGGTGTTGCTCTCTTATAATGGTGGGGAGATACATTTAGCATCCGTGTTGCTTGCACGCTCATTGTTATATGTTCCCAGAGTGTGCACCTAAATGTGCAATGCTGCAGGTCCTGATGTTTGTTTAACACCTTCTGTGTTATCGATTTCTGGATTCTTCATACCCCTCTAATGCACTCGATGATAAACAGATTAGGCTTCGTACACCGCAGGTCGCATTGTCCTGTGCAGTGGAAGCAACACGGTTTTCGGATAAATACCATGTCTTCCTTTTTCATTTGGGGGGGGGGAGTGATAGATAACTGCAATCTGAGCTATCAGTTTCAGCCTACGCTAAGGCAGACAATGAATCATTTGAGAGCCCCCATCTGGAAAACAATTTTTTTTTAAACTATTTGTTCAGTGGAAAAAAACAGTTGTACTTTTGTGTAAATTTTCTTCATCTGGACCACATGGGTAAATATCCAGCTGAATAAACTGGTTCATCAAAGATATGATGTTACACCACATTTTCATTAATGGCAACTGCATATATCATACATAGGTGAATGAGAGGCACTTGACACCATGAAGGTGTTATTGACCTATTTTATGAAGTGCTTCTTACTTTCACTAGATATTTGGGATGCCCAGACAGTCCAGATATTTGCTCCCCCCCCAAGCTGGGAGGGAGCAAAATTGTGAGCTGTCTGGCAGGGAGCTGGAAGGGAGCAAAAATGTGAACCGTCTGGGGGTCCCCCAGGACCTGGTTGGGAAACACTGCTTTAAAGTACAAATCCTAATGCGGAGCCTTGACATTAATATTTTAATGTATGCTCAGACTCCAAGAAAAGAAATTGTTCCTTAAGCCCAGCATAAAACATCTCATTTGTATGTATTAAAACAAAAAAAAGTATTAATGACAAAATGTCTACAATGCATAGGAGATGGAGAAGACAGGACTATTAAGCGGCTGTTGATGTATTCCAGGGAATCCACATTTTCACTCAAAATGTTGTGAAGATTATGTGCATGAAATTGATTTTAGATAAGCTGCCGTTTATTTCCACATATTTAACGGCCTCAAACCAATATCAAGGCAAGAGTAACTCTAACAAAGTGGATGATGGACGACTGGTTTGCGAATGTATGTGTATGTGTGCAGTATATTTATTAATGTATATAATATGTGCCTCTGAGTGTGTGCGTGTGCAATATACTTATAAATGTACCGAATACATATGGGCGTATATTGCAGTGCTATTTGTTTGATCACAGCAAGTGTCTAATGTAAATAACTTCATTAAAATGCATGAAAGCGTATGCATACTACTCTGGATTGCTCTCAAATACACACAGAATAGGTTATTCTCCCTCAACTACACTATTGATTGCAGCATTCCAACAATTAATCAAGGGGAAACTTTCTGTGGGAGCGAAAAAAGAACACATTAAAATGTTTAATTTATTTGCAGTCAGTAGCAGCATGATTGGAATTTTTGACATTAAGACAATTTATAGCTATACAGTTATTCCATCCCTGCTCGTCTTCAGCCCATATTTCCCCCTCTGTAACAGCAGCAGGCCAATTTCAAACAAATCCGGATTAGCATTTTAACATTCCCGCTCTCATATATGACTGGCCTGTTATCTTGTTGTGAATGTGTATGTGTGTGTTTGTTTTTGTTTGTTCATGAAATTAAATTTTAAAAAATAATGTTTTGATGTGAAAACCAAAAACGAAAAGTAAGTGTTAAAATGGGGTTTGTACCGTGGCTAGACCGCAACAGCAAAGGGCAGGAAAGTAACACCAGTGACAATCACTTCAGAGAGGAAAAGGCGTTACTTTTTTTGCCATATGAAGAATATGCAAAGTAGTTATTAGCAGAGGGACCTAAACAGAATGATCATCTCTTGTAGAATGCAAAAGACGATAATGAAAGCATAAAAAAAATCCCACTGCTTGCACTTATGCTCCTTAGATACCCCTCTACTTCTGTGTGAAAAGGATACTGGAAAGGTTATTGAATTTCTCACTAAGGGCACAAGTGAAAACATGCTGGGTGTAATACTTTCTATAAAGTTACATAGTAAACTCATTCTGTGCCTCACACCACCTAAGCCCCTCCTGCTCAAGATGAAATAGGAGGTATTGATTTTATTGAATAAAATTACTTCACACAGACAAATTGGGTCTTAAGCTCTAAATATATTAAAAATATGAATACAGACATGCACATGAATTTGCATGAAAGAACTAGTGAAAATGTCATAATATGCAGCCATTATCATAACCCCATGTGTGCAAAACAGTAAATTGCTTTAGGATGTTTTTGGGACAAACATTATATTTGATTAAAGAAATAGTGTAAAAATATCCAGAATGCAAGAGATTTTAATTCCGTACAAGTCGCAACAAATGTGACTATAATACATAATTAGCAAAGCCAACAGCATCTCGACAGAAGCAGTAAAACAGCACTTGGTATTCTGTGGAGGTCTCCACATTTATAGACCCACAGCACAATCACGTCATAAAGTTGTGTTCATGCCTTTGGACCTTGCAGTTCAATTAAAATCCTAACTGCCAAAGGCATAGTCCAGTTAAGGCTGCATGGAAAATGCCTGTAAGAACTGATATGCCCAAATACAGGGTGTAATAGAGGGGCCAACTCGAGGATATTGTCTACGCTTCTGCAGATAATTCATTTCAGGTTTCAAAGAACCCATTAAATGACTGGTGCTTTGAGACAAAGCCAGCAGTGACATTGAATCGGTTAACTTGGCGAACTTCTAGGGCTACCATTCCATTCCAGCTGTTCGCAAATATTACAGCCACAGTTTCTCTGATCTTTGCATTTTTGAGCTGATGGCAACTAGAGCTCAATGGTAAGACCAAAGAAGATGGCCAAATCTGAACTCGCTATGATGCTATTGGTATCCGTTTTATTCACAGATCAAAGCAAACAATATTTAAATTAAAAACCTTAATGGTTAAAATGAACAAAAATGTATGTATGTATGTACACTCGCCTAAAGGATTATTAGGAACACCTGTTCAATTTCCCATTAATGCAATTATCTAATCAACCAATCACATGGCAGTTGC
>JAAGVU020000113.1:28167784-28214073 GCA_011763525.2 Mormyrus iriodes
TATGTGTGTGTGTTAAACGAAGCCTAAAAATGAATTACTTTATAACAACTTTACCTCAATATGTGGTGCAGTGTATATGGAGGATAGTAAATAATACATTTGCGCTATTTCCTGATATTTGCTGTGCAACATGTATTATTGTATTATAATGGTTAGTATATTTGCAGCTGGGTACTTTCTGCATGCAGCACTCCAGAGATTTATAGACACTTATAAGATTTGATCTGCAAGCCTTTGAGTTACCGGCTCACTGTATGCATTTGAGGTCATAGATAAAGACATTTTACTCAGCAAAAAAAAAACAAAAAAAAAACAAAAAAAAACTGCGCTGTATTCAATTAGTGACGATCTTTTACAGTGACGAGGACACTTTTTATTAATAATTTGTCGAAGATCATTTCGGGATAGGCTTTTCTTTCGTTCTTTCTTTCATTTTCTGAGGGTATGGTGTGACACCCATCTGGCCCATTTCATCCCAGTTGTCCCCAGGTTTTTCATCTCACATTCAGATTCAGACTGTTTTGAATCTGTTTCAAAGTATGTCTTAATGAAGTGCATTACCTCTAGCCACTCAGAAAGGAGCCAGAAGCGAAAAAGAGAGCATGCATGAAAAACCAAATTAATGACTCTTGGAGAACAGACACTGAATTAATTCCAAAGAGAATTTTATATAATTTTATTGTCTATTGGATCATGGCACTACATAGTATTTAGCTTCTGCTTCCAACACTGGAGTCAATTAAAAGAACTTAGTATTCTCCCTCCAAAGTCTTGCCTTGCATGGTCTTCTTAAAGCGACTTGTATGAGAGAAGGTGATTTACCTTGAGATTAGCAAAATTATTAAAGCAAAACAATAACTATACACAGACTAAGATTAAAAGTAATAAATTGCTTTTTCCACAAAGAAAATGGTTTTCTGTCACACGCAGTTAAATAAACGCAACTTGTTTTGAACCTGTAAAAGAAACGTGCAGCCATCAGTAAGATTGGAAATATATATTAATGAAAGGGTACATACCAAATTCATGCCCAACTTAAACTGCTTCATGAGATGCATTGCAATTGTCCCCATTTTCATAACAACAAGCACAGCCTGTTAGATTTATTTTCAGTCGTCCTTGTTATTTTGGCAAAACAGCCTACTGAGCCAGTAAACCAGACCTGAGGTAGTAACTGAACTGAACTCAAGCACACAGCTGGTCACCAGGCCAGTAAAGATTATTTTGCTTTCCACTGTGGTGTTTCATTGTCAGCTTTCCACTTCACAGCTACACACAGTGCCGTTATTTGTAAGGCAGCACATTGGGCTAATATCGTACAGAAACTCCTGGTAGAGCATTTAGATGCAAGGCATTGTCTTCACCATATGCCACCAGGGGGAAGTTAATTGATGGAGATCTCAGGGAGAAGCTCTCTAGATGTTAGGTCTTTGACTTTATCCATCCAGCATCCATAACTGCTCTTTCAATATAAGGTCACTGTAATCCTGAAGCCTTTCCCATATAGAGTAGGCTACAGCACCCTAGATGGAATACCAGTCCATTACAGGACACATACTGACACACTAAGGGCAATTTAGAGATGACAATTCACCTACCTGTATGTTCTTGGATTGCGGGTGGAACATCTAGACCAGTGTTTCTCAACCCGGTCTTCAGGGACCCGTAGATGGTCCACATTTGTGCTTCCTCCAGCTCCCTGCCAGACAGTCAACATTTTTGCTCCCTCCCAGCTTGCAGCAAAAACAAGCCCTTTATGGGAGTCCCCAAGGATCAGAATGGGAAACATTGATGTGGAACCACACAAACATAGGGAGAACATGCAAAATCCACACACCTACACAGAATCTAGGCCATGAATCAGACGCATAAGCCTGAAGGTGTGACTTAACACTGAGCCACCAGGCGGCCCCTGCTTTAATATGTGGTAAGATAGGTTGATATAGTACTCTCCTTTTGCATTTTAACACACATTTGTACTAAAAGTATTTCTTCCATTGTATCTTTGACACTTTTTAATTAATCCCAGGTCTATAGAAAAACTAAATGTATAGTAATAGTTATGTAATAATGGCATGTGATAATGACAGATATGTTGGAACATTTCTTCAAATCTGCTTATTTCTTCTGAATCTGCTTATAATTTTATGTTGTTATCTTTTTATATTATACTTTTCATGTTGTATTTTCATTTACAGATACCTGCAACATCTGTTATTAAATGTGTTTTTTTGTCCAACAGCCCACTTATAAAGTTGCCATATCCAAAATATCATCTTGATGATGTCATTGTTTTACTTTTAGTTTCTATTCTTTTTTATATGCAACAGGAATGCTGCTTGGAGGCTGTGAGGAGGCAGAGGGTTGTCAGGAGTTTGTGCTTCTCTAACAGGGTAGCAGTTACTCACGGTAGGGATGGTGCCTGAAACCTGGATGCAAGGCAGGGGGTGGTGGTGGCAGTGAAAGCTGACTTAAGGTATGTTTTTCTTTCCCCACAGGAAGTGACAAGGGCACACAAGGGATGGCACAGGTAGATGAAGGTAATGGAAAACAAGACGTCAGTGATTAAGGACATGAACTTGTGAAAAGATTGCTGGTCTAAATACCCGATGGGTACCAGTGCAGAAGGCATGTAACAGAATTACTCAAATAAAATATTATTTGTTGCTTTTAGAGTTGGTAAGAAAGTGCATAAATAATAATAATCATAACAATACTAGACAACTGATATAAAATAATTTTGGAAGTGAGTCATAGAATAGAAAAATTGTCCTTTCACCTATCCCAACTTTCTCTCCATGAGACACACAGACAAATTTTGGGGTCAGAGAGCAGGGTTAGCCAGTGTGGAGCATCCCTGGAACTATTGGGGGTTAAGGGCCTTGTTCAAGGGCCCAATGGTGACATTACTCTGCTGACCTCCCAACTACAGGTACAGAGACCTAACCTAATATACAATTACAATCGTGCAAAGGCTCATGGGAAGTCACCACAACATCGCACAAAGATGCGGCTTGATATTACAGATGATGTTTATTACTCATTTTTCCGGGTAGTTTTCAGAATTGCAAGGGTGAGCTGGCTTTGGTGTAGTACCTGCAGCTCTGCAGATGTGAGCCATGACCTCAGCACAGAGACATAATCGTGAAACTGCATCAGAGTTAAGTGAGCTCAACAGCCACAGCTAGAAAACCGGGATGTGCTTTAAAAAAATAAAAATAAAAAAAGACACCTGGTGTTTGAGAAAATCTACATAATTGCGCAGACATGAGGCACAAAGTCTTGGCAAAGTGACAGAAAAATACAGTTTCAAGATTCACTCTCCAGTTCCACAAGCTTGATGAAGCATGGCGTAAAGGTACACATCTTCAGTGTGTCCCCTGTCTTTGACACGAGCAGTGCTTCCTCCCTTTTTCCTGGGCAGAGAGGTGTAGGAACACGTGTCAGCATTATTGAACACAATGGCTCATCTCTGTCCTAGCTGCTTACCGAAGCACATGCGCCCTTTGTTCCCTACTTCAGATTCAGGTGTGACACGTTGCTGTGTCTTTCCTCCCCGTGTCACGCACCCGCAGCCGTGTAGTGTGTCGTCACGCAAACAAGGAACTTGACCCATGAAGAGGATGTCAAACATCCACGCCGTCACCCCTGTACCACTGATCCGAAGCCTTATAGCACACTTCCTCAGACATGTCAGACTGTGTGCATGAACGACGAGAACATTTTGAGTGCCATCCTGGAGTGCATAAATATGTTCCCACAAGTGTCACTTCCTGAAATAAAACACACACTACAATCGTAGATCTCCAGGACCACACAATTACAATGTAAACGCAAATTCTTCACCAGCTACTATTTAAAACCCTTTACTTATATGCTACAAAATCCAGTCATGGGTAAAAATGTAAACAGGCTAAGAATGTTCGACTTACCAACTGTTTCGTTATAAGAAACGCACATGCTACTTCATGACGCTCATGAAAACATTACGCACCTTCAGAGGTTTGTCAGCTTGAGGTACAGTACTGTATATTGTTCCTTTTATTATTACTGCATAATAACAATAACACAATTATTATTATTATTAGTAGTAGTAGTAGTAGTAGTAGTAGTATGTACTGTATTATTACTTTTCTAACTTACCTAAAAATTTGACTTAAAGACAGACTTAGGAAACTGATCTCATTTGTAACCTAGGGACTGCCTGTAATGGTCTAGCCTTCAAAGATGCTTCCTGCTGAATACTAAAGACTTACGGCCACCACGCGTGATATGGGAAATATAAGTAATGGACACTGGTGTGAAGCTAATTGCTGAGTCATTGGACCACCCCTTTATTACCTAATGCAATGGATATACATAATTTATTCTTTGCAATGAGATGAACAACAAAATTAAATCTCACTATTACCTGCTGCTTTTGAGCTAGCCCATAATTACTCACATTATGTTCCACTCTACCTACTGAGACTGATGATTATAAAGACCAGCTATGAAGGTTTGACTAAAGTGCCTTTTGGTTGGTTGTGGCTGGCTGAGGCCAGTTGTACCCAGCTGTAACGACAGGTTTTGCTCTAGTAATTGTGCTGGTTCTGACATGTGTTCCTTATGTTCAGTCAAATGCATGTGCAGTGAAACGTCTGCAGCTACTCTTAGCTTTGGTTATGTTTGAATCATTTTTTTTGTGTTCACACCTTGCTATTCCACACACCAGCAGTGTCTATCTGAATTTTTGGGAATAACACTTTTGTATCAATTTTTCAAAGCTAAAATGACAACGACAAGAAAGTGAAGTACAGTATTGCCTGTAGCTACAAAGAAAATGAACGCTGCCACATACATGCAGGAAACACTTGCACACTAACTGAAATAATCCATTTATCTCATTTAATTTGACACACAGCTGGCTGTACCTATCATGACAGCCCTAACAAAGAAAGCAGGTAATGTAGAGCGATGCTTCCATGTATCAACATTGACACGCTTGGCAAAGACCATTAGAGGGCCGATAAAACAACATGGAGCCTAACGCACATGTTGCCTGGCTTCCCCTTCAGAACAGAACACAACCTGTACACTCATGACAGGAAACACTCTTGCTGCCTTCTGAAATTCATCTATTGGTCTATAACTTGTGGGTCATTGTGGGATGACCTCTTGCTAAAAAGTGATCATTTTTCTAGTTTTTGGTTTTAAACAATACACCTGATAGTTACATTTTAAAATACAAATACAGTTGAAAAATCTAGATTGTTGTTTATTAATGTTGTTTATTGTTGTTGTTGTTGTTTGGTTTCGTCTTCTTGCTGTTAATGTAGCAACATCATGATTCAGTTAATAGACCTGTGGCTTTACACCTCCATGATGAAGGATTCAGTTCCCAGCTGCCTCTGGGTGTTTGTGCAGGTGCACTGCTGCCCACTGGCCATGACTCTATGAGTATATATACACCCTGTGATGCACTGGCAGCATGTCCAGGGTGTTCCCCTGACTAAACAGGCACACCACTCAATCTGACTCTGAACTGGACATGTAAACCAATGAGTTTTACATTAGTTCCCTAAGAGTCATCATTAACCTATTAAAAGAGGGATTTTCAAAATCAGTTAGACTATCCACCAATACAATTTTATGGACGTTTTTGTGATTTTATTGTAAGTGGTGTATATCTCGAGGTGCATAAATATTGTCCAGTGCAGTAATTCTGCACACTGCAGAGGAAAATATTAACGTCCAGATTCATACACAAACAGCATATAGATGATCATGTTATCCAGCAAAAAGGCACGTTTTATGTCCATAATTGACACGAGGAATCTCCCTTTAGAGAGATGCATGATCAATAAAACAAGATGTTATATCTCTCTGATGTTCATTTTCATTTACATTTACAGCATTTAGCAGACGCTGTTATCCAGAGCGACGTACAACAGTGCTCGGTAGTCCATGACTATTCTTCAATCTTGTAAAGCTAGACTTAGATAACAACTGTCAGCCGACTAAGTTGCTGCCAGCTTGGTTACGCACCTAAAAACCCCATATTTAGGTTGCACATACGATGGATTTGAAGTTTTGTTTTATTAATTTTGACAGTTCTTTCTTCCATTTCCGGCTCAGGACGCACTTACACATCCACCTGTGGAGATGCACTGGAGCAGTACGTGCATTTTAAAGGTGAACTGCAGCACAGGCACCAACCAAAAAAGGAGAGAGCGTGTGCAGGGCGCGGTAAAGTAACAGTGCTCATAGGATATGGCAGCACAATAGCACACTCAGCTCAGCTCAAGTTGTTAACGATAGTTAACGTCCCCTCGGAAATTCCAACAGGTAAGTGTATTTTTCATCAAACCACTGCCTCTTCACAGGTGCACGTGGATATGATGTGAAAATGAATCACACAGCGTGCATAAAATTCCCATTGCACATACTTGCCCTTGTTAGCCAAGGTCCCCTGACACTGCTTTCCATCTGCTTCTGACTTCCGAACAAATTGTGGAAATGCAGGAATGCATCTTATAGAAATGTGTATGTACAGCTGTTAATGTTCACTGCCTGTATAGAAGTAAAAAAGATATGAATATGAATATACAGTATATAAAAAACTCACAGAGATACACAAGCAACCATGCACAAACAGACAGTCATTGCTGCTGTTAACTCCATATAGATAATATGAAGAAAGATCTCCCTTAACTGTGTGACAAATGCAGTAATTTAGCAATACAGCTATTATAAGTACTGTATTACATTGCAACGTAGCAAAATTTGGCCGTGCATTGTTTATCTCAAAGCTTATGTTTTTGTCAGGGGATGAAATTAGTTCATTGTGTCTAACAAATGCAAATAGTTTCCACTTCACATTAAATCACAATAAATAAAACATGGGAATTAGCAAAGGTAATGAAATTAGGAAATCTGTTCTAGACACTGAGTGTTACAGGTATAAATTAATTTTTGACTTAGAGCATGGATTTCATGCAGTTTCTCAGAAGGTCATCGTTAACCTCAGATTTTACTGTGATATTAAAAACAATATTATGGCATTAATATGAAAGCTGTGCTCTTGTTTCATATATTTCATTTCGAAATCCCTGCCTCAAAGTAGGGCACCTGTATTGTGAGGAAGAGAAATCTTTTTTGGTTTCTGGTTTTTTTTTTTCCCTTCACATCCAAGTCAAGGTGTCTGGAGTTGGTGGATGGAATTACCACGGTGCTGCAGTTGGGGAGAAGAAATGGACAGGAAGAAGCGGCGTGAATTGGTGCATAATGAATGTGAAGTAGGGGTGGCTGTCTTTTGGGGGGGGTTGGGGCACAGCAGCAAGCTGTTGCTCATTCCTAACTTAAACTGCTTTGAAATGAGAAGCAGAGGATTTACTCCTTGTCCTTGTGGCATCTCTTGTATTGCTACACTTCCCACTGTTTCTTAAGTAGGTAATTAAATAGATTTCAAGCAAAGCTCTGCCCAGCCGTGAACATAATCCAGCCTGCTCGCCTTTCATGGACTCACAAACATACTATGTTTATTTATATATACATAGCTCCTGACATTATAAACACAGTCTGCCTGCATATAGATGCGACAACTTGTTTCAATTAATTTGCACAAGGGTGTGTGTGTGTGTATGTGTGTGTATATAACAAGTATATGTTATGTCTGATAGAGGAGACCCAGCAACATGCGTTGTTGAAATAAAACTAAAACTGTGTTATCACAAAGGGTATTTATAAGAAATATTAAATGTTTCTGCCTGTGTCGATTCAATGACAGTCAAGACCTTATGTGTTTATGTATTAGCAGTTTGAGGTTATATTGGCGTAAAAACTAACATTATGATAATTCTGTTGCTTGCTGAATACATAAAATATAGACAAAGTACAAAGTATTTAAGTTACGAGTTGCAGCCACTTACTCGAAGCGTACCTGGACAGATACCACATCCTGTTATCTGCGTCGTACTCAAAGGCTTGCTGGGACGCCCAGGGCTGCCATACTCTCAGGTCTCTGAAATCGTTTTTGGCCCAATGGCAGGGGGATTAATCTAAAGCAGGCCATCTTTAATCCTGAATAATTCATCATCTTAATCACACCCTGGGTTTCGTGTATGTTAGCGTAAACACCTATATATTAATTTATTTTAATTTAAATTATATTTCAAGAAATACAGTCTCATGACATTGAATAACAAAGAAAACAATACAATAGTTATAAGTTCAAATATCACGGCAAAAGGATCCTTTTGCAGTCGGAGTCAATGCTGTTACCATCATTCATTTGCACACCATATTTGCTCCACCCCCTTGACCTTACACAGCTGAAAAGAATGGCCATTAACTCGCTGTTGATTTCTCCTTGAATATTCCATTTTCTCATAATTAATATTACCAAGAGAAAGCGAACTTGCATCCGTTGTTGTCTTGAATGATAAATCACAGTTGTGTAAACTTGAAAGATGGAAAATGTAAACTCTTCATTTACTCATGGATCCAGTCTCCACTCAGACCGTGTGTACGTGTTGAGAATTTTTATAGCTCTCGAGAGAAAAAAAGATATTTGTTAATTTCTAATAGTTTGGACTCAAAATTTACTCATGGAAGCATAGCTTGAAGGCAGGAATAATGGGGAATACATGTACTGTAACCAAGATTCAAACAAAACGTCCTTGTCAAATGACAATTCAAATGAATTTCTGGTCACAGAAGCAATGTTTACTAATGTTTATTAATACATTAATTCGAAGAAATCACCCATCTAATTTCGATTAATGATGACTGCTTCAGATGAAGGATTTTTGTGTAATTTTGTTGCAAATATGCTCTTTAATCATCATTTCCATTTCAATCATGAGAATCATGCAAAAAGGTGAACTCGGCTTAATGTGAAAACCCATTGTGGAAATCCAGCTGTGAAAATACTGCACCATTCATGGTAGGGAAAATAACATGATTGTTAAAACAGGGAAATGAAATGGGAAACTATCGTTAACAGATCAATGCTCATAAATAAATCGGAATGCCAATATTGCTGCGGACGTGTGGCTGTGAGGCCTGTGATGGATTGGCATCCCATTCAGTGTGTCCCTTTGCTTTCTGCTCTAGGCTTCTTAGCTTGAGGCCCATCAGCTTCAGAACCCCTCCCACAGGGTTCTCGATCAGACAGCAGGACATTCTTCCCAAGCAGCAGTTCTATACAAAACCCCCTATTTCTCCCTGGTTCAGCCACACTCATATCTCATGAGTGTTTCCCGAGTTGCTGCCTCAGCTCTCAATCATGCGGGCAGACAGTCAGATACCCTTCCTACCTAGTGTCAGTTTCCCAGTCACAATCAATACAAAGTCTATGTAGCATTAAGGCAAAATGCTGAGCATCAAAGAGAAGCTAGTGAAGGAGCCAGAGAAAAAGGATAAGGACTGTTTTGTTTGATTGCCAGTTTTATCTCCCGCTTGTGTCATGTCAGTAGAAGCGCTCTGCAGTAATCTGACCACTCCATGGTATAGGCAAGGTAGATGTACACATCACAGAGTGCAAATTTCTTATTTATCTTGATTAACTACAATATTTTGATCAGCATGGTTGCTTAATGGGGGCGGTATGGTGGCACCATGCGTGTGGAGTTTGAATGTTCTTCCCGAGTCATTGTGGGGTTTCCTCCGGGTACTCCGGGTCCCCTCCCCCGTTCCAAAAATAGGCTGAATTAAAGTTGCCAAACTGTCCATAGGTATGAATGTGTGTGTGAATGGTGTGTGTGCCCTGCAATGATTATTCCCTGCCTTGTGCCTGTATCTCCTGGGACAGGCTCCGGACTCCAGCAACCCTAAATAGGACAAGTGAAATGAAAATAGTTGCTACCTTGTTTATATAAATAAATATACCTATCAGCCATAATAGGACAAGTAGATACAGAAAATGGATGGATGGATGGATGGATGGATGGATGGATGAGGTTGCTCAATGGTGGCACTGTAGCTTCACACCTTCAGGGCTGGAAATTCAATTCCAGGTACTCTAGTATCCTTGCACCATCCAAAAACAGGTGAATTGGAATCTCCAAATCCTCCACAGTGTGTGCCGTGTGAGTGTGTGCCCTGCAATTGACTGGGATCCCATCCAGAATGCTTCCTACCTCATGCCGTGTGTGTCCTGGGATAAGCTCCAGGCTCAGTATAAATCGACTGGGTATGGATGGATGGATTGTGGCATTTTAAATGTGCCACCTGATGTCACAAAAAAGTGCAGTTAAATGTAACTGCAAATTTCATTCTTGGTAAACAGATCCATGAGGCGCAGGGATTGGAGTGTGGAATGGGGGATTTTGCAGGATTTTTATAGGATAAAAATAGGTAGGCGAACTGTGGAAACATATAAACTGTTGCTTCTCTCTAACAAAAAACAAAAAAAATGGTGTGTCCACCATCTGTTTTGCTCACTAAGCACAAATTAATTCGATCTCTTAAGACGTGATTGCAGGCGGTAGAGGGGCTTGTCCCCTGACCTTACACCTCCTGAAAAATATACACACTTTCTTCACATCTTTACTACAGCCATCAGAGGTACTACCTCAGAATATGTGGGGGTTCATCATTAATAAACATAGTTCAGGGTTCCTAAATTGAGGTGAATTGCCAACTGCGAATTATTCAGAGACCTACTCTTATGTTTTGTGTACAAGTTTACCTGAAACTTAATCTATAAAATACATATAATTGTCAGGAACATGTTCGGTGTATAAATGAAAATGGGTTCAAAGGTAACTAGTTTAACTTTGACAGCAGTTTTTTTTTCTAGGAAATGCTAAACTCACAGTCTGAGTACAGTACAGCTGAATTAATGGCCCTAAATTGCCTGTAAGTGCCCAGTAATGGACTGTCTCATCCTGGATGTGTCCCACCTTATACCCTGTGCTTCTCAGGACATGTTCCAGGTCATGGTGACTCTGGCTGGATAAATTGTTGTGGATTGGATTGTGAAGTGGATTAGATATTACTCAATCAACCGACTCATCAATCAGCTGGCCTAAAAATGATTTATTTGAGTCAAAGGGCATTAACCGAAGAAATTTAAAATTGAGATTCAGTACAAGCCATGTTGATTTTAGCCAGTTTTATCTTAGAATTGTGTTGGATTCAAATGCTTTTAATGCCCCATGAAATGCCTTTGATGAAATAAACATGTTATTTTTCTCAGACTCATATATTATAGAATACTACCACCCTGTACCAAAAACAAATAACATTTAAAAAGAACAATGCAAAATTTAAACTAACATAATGAATTATACTTTGTGTAATGCTTTGGTGTGTTTTCGTTGAAAGTAAAAGATGACCATTTTATATTCTTGAAATATTTTCAATAGATTTCATATAAGCAATTATACTAGATTCACTGGAAAATTCACCCAGTCTCATCCCACTGGGAAATTTTAGCACCACTCTATATGCGGTTAATTGAAACCACGTACTGGAAGATTTCATTTGTTCACTAATATGAAACTGAATGAACAATTAATGCTTTACAAACAAATAAAGTGAATTTCTTCACTGGAAATACAGCAGTGTTTGCTATAATTAGTAGTTGGCGAAGGCTACAGAACCTTGTATATCCTTGCTATTACTTCTGGCTTTAAGCTAATGCATGGACATCGGCTCTGCTGATATAGTCTTAATTGCACTACAGTTCAGAGATTTAAGATTTAATTAAGAAGCACATGGGGTCACAATCTTTTTTGCACAGAAACTATCCATATGTGTATAGTCAAATCTGAGGGACAAAACAAGGCGTCTGGCCTAAAACATCTGCAGAATAAGTGAATGATATAATACCCGGAATTTGTGACCATGTGGTTACTTGAATCAGTTGTATCATAAATCCACTTTATTAAAAATCGTTTGCATCTGCTAGGGTCTTACATTTTATGTGTGTACAGCAACCATTGGATTCAACACGGAATTGTTATTTTACCTTTTTCTGCAGGAGACAGACTGATGCACGCAGCATTTGGTTCACATTAGAAGGTCCTCCAAAACCTTACCTGCAACACATTATTAGAATACAGTTATGCATCACTTAACGATGGGGATACGGTCTGAGAAATGCACCATTAGGCAATTTCGTCGCTGTGCAAACATCGTAGAGTGTACTGTCCAGTGTACATCAAACCTAGGTGGTATGGCCTACTACACACCTATGCTACAATAAAATGAGAGGTATTTAAATGGATAAGATGACACCCTGCTCTTCCACTTTGCGAGTTTTGTAATTATGGAAAATAAAAATTGAGATTTTGCATGCTAGTACAGTGCAAAAGTCTTAGGCAGTCAAAGGAAATGATATTAATATAATGTTCATGTTGGTGTAAAACTATGATATTATGTCTGTCATAGTGTGTCAGCCTAGCCATTTCAATACCTCTCTTAATGTCACCCCAGTATTTGCAAGAATTGTCCATCCATATATATATATATATATATATATATATATATATATATATATATAGTATATAGTACATTAAAAGTATACAAAATACATAAACCAGTATCATAGTTATTATCATTACCAAGTATTATGTATTGTACATATTTGTATGTGCTATACCTTTATGCGACAGGCAGCATAGTAGGTTTGTTTGCACCAGTATCACCACAACAATGTGACTGATGTGTTGCCCTATGATGTCACTAGGCAATAGAAATTCTTCAGTTCCATTATAATCTTTTGGGACCCCGTCATATATGCAGTCTGTCGTTGACTGAAACGTCTTTATGCGGTGAATGACTGTACGTGTTTTATTGTAGTATAGCAGTAAAAACCACATGACACAGAAAATTTGGAAAAGTGGGTCTGGATTTTTATTGCAAGGCATTTGCTTTTCAGAGTGAAAGAAGCTGGGGCAGCGGCCAACACAAGAAGTTACACAAGAAACAAAACAATTTTCCAAACAATGCAAAAAGAGGCCATTTTAGTAGAGAGAGGAAAATGGAACAAAACTGCTTGCTGTAGAGTGAAGCCTCCCTGGGGTCTGGGCTTACTTACAAAAGAGAAAAACATTTACATCTCTATAACCAGGGAAAAGCTAGTATGGGGTAGGGCCCACTTTCTCCTACAGATGCACTTCAAGGCAAAATGCCTAATGTCCTTCTGCACCAGCTGTTATTCTAGCACTCCTGGCCTTCTTGTTAGGTTTGATGAGTCTGGCTATTTTCCTCTGCCTTCTCTCATTAACAAGGTGTATTGGGCCACAAATGCCATTGACTGGATGTTTTTTTGTTCATCACACCATTATTCACTGTAAACTCTACACATTGTACTGCACGGAAATCCCAGGAGAGTGGCTGTTTTCTGAGATGGCATCAACAATCACATTCAACATTCGAATTCGCTTAGATCACACATCTTAGACATTCTAATGTTTAGTTGAACGATATACTAAGGCAATACAGAAATGTAACCGAGATTTTTTCAGTGTTACACTTAATTTGTCAAAACTAGCCCATTTCATTAACGATTTTATGGTGCTGCCACTCTGTTAGGAAGCAGACAATTGGTCAACACTTTACTACAGTCTGAGCCAACTCATCACCCCCCACTACAGCTAAGCAGGAGGATTTGTATCGTGACAAGGAGCATTTTGGGAGTTTTTAACCATGAATTTCCAAGTTGTTAGCTACGCATATTTTTCGGTGTTGCCTGATTATTAATTATTATTATTATTATTATTATTGTTGTTGTTATTTTTATTCAGTGGCTGATATTTAAACATGCATCTGTGTTCACTAGTTGTTCAATGCCAACATAAGTCATTTTCTTATATGTCATTTATTTATTGATTTAACTGCTGCAATATGCTGCAACAAGACATCCCTAGTATCTTTTTACAAGCTATCCCCAAACCCAATCAGTGCCCATTCCCATTCACTGTCAGAGCTTTCGAATCGCCTGTCTCTGTAATGTGGTTGCTTGCAGCGGACTGTAAAATTAGCATGTTTATTGCTCATATTTGGATTGCCACACTCATTTACATATCAAGAACGGCTCCTATGCACCCGCAAGGTCTGTCTTAACAGGGACCAAGTGCATAATATAATTACTCTGAGAATTTGATGTGGTATGACTTGGTCAGGCTTGAAGAAAGTTTTAAAGGATATTTACGATTTAGAGAGTGCACTGGTAATATTACTATATCATAAATTCTTTTCCTGGATTTTGAATCGCATTCATTTACATGTATATTTGATTATATGGAGATGGGCTTGCCCTAAAGGTGAAGTATTTTTTAAGTGAACTCATTTAACAGGTCTAATGGAAGGTTGTTGTCGTTGCCTCTCCTTCCATCTTGTATCATGGTGTTGAGTGATACATGAGTTTTGGGATTTGAACCACAGGTGACAAGGAAGCTACCCTCAGGAAGACCCCAAGGAAGGATTCATGCAGCGCAGCAAATCAGCAGGTGTGATCAGGTTAGCTTATTCAGGAGCTGGAGGAGCAGTATCAAACCCAGAGTCCAGCTGTGGCACCCTGCGGGCGGCTTAGAGGCAGTGAAGTCTGTAAAACTGAGAACAGGCACGACGGGGATGGTGTGGAGTTGTAGGGAGGTTATTGAGAAGCAGGGGGTCAAGGCCAGAAAGACAGATTAGATGCATCAAACCAAGTGGGATAGAATCAATTAAAAAAATAGGAAATTGAAAGTCTAAAAGGATCCATGGGAGCCTGTGTTATAAATGATCTTCTAAAATGAAGGCATGTCTTCACTTAGAAGAGCATCTAGAGAAACCAATAAAACTTGGACTAGGCTGAGGATTTGAGTTACTCTAAGGAGGTACTGTTCTCCCGGAACCCTGACTTGATGCTATTGACATGTGCGCCTATTGACATTTGAAAGCATATAAATCATTTTGGATCTGTCAATAGTCCGTTAACGGGTCAATTAACTGTTGTAATTGAAAATTAATATATATTTCAATTTATCTTCAAATTACTTGTCCTGCTGAGGTTCAAAACAACAAACAAGCCAACCGGCTCAGCTTCCTCCACCAGGGAGTGTCCCAGGTGCTCAGAGGCTAACTGATATAGATGATTGCTCTAGAGTGCCCTGAGTGTGCCTTGACATGTGCAGGAATATTCTCTGATAGAGGCCAGTCATAGGGTATCCATCCAGGCTGGCTCCTGTCAATTCAATGGTGACTCTCCCAGAATGCTTAACTCTTCAGATGGCCACACTGTGTGAGACAGGCAACTCTGCAGCGGTACCTCATTTTATTTGCTTTCTCCTGCAACCTCATTCCTTTATTCAGATAATGACCACAGAAGAGGGAAAGAGATATTAAATTTCCAGTAGACTACAAGCTTTTTCTGATGACTCAATAACACAGATTTGCGCAGTACAGAATCGCTGGTGTTTGTCAAACTCACAACCCACTTTGCCAACAGATTTTGAGGCACTTAAAATACTCGCCTCCCATGACACCTAATGGGAAGAACCCACGGTTTTTTGGAGAAGTACCATAGCCTTAGACTTGGAAATACAAATTTTCAACCACTTTGTACTTAGCACTGAATTGCTCGAATTTGTTTGCTGGTTAAATTATCTAGCAGCTTGGCCTAGGCTTTCCCAAGGAAGGCAACCAGTGTGGTTTCTCTTGACACAAATCCTTGTCCCTCCTTTTTATATAAGGACCACTACCCCTGTTCAGAGGTCCAGAAGAAATGTGCCCTGCTTCCATGCATTATATTGCCATTATAGAGGAGCCTGATCACCATAGTATTTGTAAGGTACCTTCTGGTGTGAGGACACAATCACTGGGTTAAGTGCTCCTTGCACTTCCTGAAAATCTCCTTAATGTTGGCACCTCCATGTTCCAGCCTGGAACAATTTGACTGTCCCCCCACCTTTCCTTGCCAGTTCTGATGGTCCATGGCACTCCTGCCACTTCATGGATTCTCAGATCATGTCCCATGCCTCAGTTTTTGCTTTTATGACGGCCTTTGCTCTAGCCACTGCAGCCCTCCAGCACATTTATGCTCAAACAAGATAGATGTATCCGAGAGCCTTACCTAGAAGGCACGGTCCATTATGAGATCCAAAGATTGCCACCGTAACAAATAAAGACTACCCTTTGGCTATAATTTCTTGTAGAGGCATGTACAAATTAGATCTTGAACCTGGTCCATTGATATTCAATATTTCTCGGCGGAAGCTGAAGTCTAGCCAGAAACCTAATGTTCATATCAGGCCATAAGTGCTCTTCTGTACCTGTCAGGTCCATTTGGTTTCTATTGTGTGCTAAATCCAACTTACCCCTACAAGGTGATCAGATTACAATACTGCTCCACTTGCCTGACTGTTCAGAACAATTGTCCTCAAGTGAAACGAAACTACCCAGGCTGATCATTAAATTCTGGAACTTTGGTGTCAGGCACTCTTGCGAGCAACCTTGTATCCCCATTTAAAGTATATGTATAATGACTTCCTAGATTGATGAGTACTTTTTTAACAGCCAAGTAATGCTACTCTACTTTATACTTTAGATTTGAATTCTTTCTTTCAATGCCTATAATGCAATTCAGATTTTATTTCAACAGATAGATGAGTATCCATGAGCATTCGTCTTTGAAATATGTTCTTCCACTTTGTAAGTGTCCTAGTTTTGTTATTGTGGTAAATAGAAATTGAGATTTTGCATGCTAGAACAGCGCAAAATTCTAAGGTAGTCAAAGAAAATGACGTTTATATAATGTTCACGTTGGTGTAAAACTATGATATTATGTTTGTCATATTGTGTCAACTTAGCCATTTAAATACCTCACTACTGTACCCAGAATTTGCAGCAATTGTCCAATAAACCAATGCATCTTTTGACTTGGCCACTGATGATTAGCACATGAGTAGTGAAAAGTAGTAATATATAGAGACAACTGTAATATTTTAAGTTACAAATCACTGGGCAAATGATCATTTTATGAATTTTAATACTGCAAAAGATACAACTTTTTAAATATCACATGACAGTGTCACAAAGATAATGTGTATGAAAACAGTCGGGGTAGGAAAAACAGCATGTTTCTTAAATTTTTTGACACTTAAAATACAAGCCAAATACAATCATGCCCATATCTAGCTTTGTGGACACCAAGGTCATGTCCTTGTTTTTTTCCCTGCATTTTTTTACTGGGATATTTTATTGAATGATGCGCTGTGAACAAAGCTGACCGAGTGATCATATGTCAGTGTAATTAAATCGGATTGAAGCATATAGACACATAAAAAATTCATGAATATTGGCTACGGACCTGATTACAACCAATCTATTTGCAAACAACCTAGCTAACTATTAAATTGCTAAGAATTTGTTTGCAAACAACCTAGCTAATCTATTCAATTGCTAAGATAATTTAGATTTTTAAATGTGTTAAACAAACCTGAGCTTCAACACCCAAATATAATACGTAGCGGTCTTGTTTCAGAGAATAGAAACTGATTGCATGAGGTAAGATTATTTAACGTTTTTTTTTTTTTTTTTTTCTCAGAAGAAAAATTTCCAGTTAGGAAATAGTACAATGAATCACATTCTCAATAAAATTTTCATTTAGTCCAGATTAAACCCACCATTATTCTAACAATCAATAGAGAAAAAGGCAAATGATGCTTTTCTGTATAATCTTCAGTTATAAGCAATTTAATTGCAGTTATTTGCATTTGTTTCCAGTTATATTTTGTAATTAACAAAACAAAAAGGATTACTCAACCAGAAAAATTTTTAGAAATGAGCATCTCCAGCTAGTCAATAGATATAATACCCTGACTGATTATGAATGGACTTTTTTCTTGGTAAGAATTACATTGAATTCACTTCAAACCCATTCCCAGGACAGAAATATATTACCATTTAAATTATTGCTGCCTCCTTTTGGATGGTATGCAGATACAAGGGATAGATAGCACTGTCACCTCACACCTTCCAGGCTGAGGTTCAAACCTTCTCCCCACGACCTTGTCCTAGATAAGCACTTGGAACATGGACTGTACTTCCTGCTACAGTAGACCAACTAGCCAAATTCTCATTTCATATACTGCATACATCTCTCATTGTTAAAGAGAATCTATGGTGACTGCAAGGTTTAAATACTATCAAGCATTGCATAACACACTATGTATATCCCCAGATTTATTAATATTATTCATCTTTTAATGGGAGAAAATATAAAAGAGCAGCATAAAAAATGTTTTGGATGACCACGATTAGAAGGACATTTATAATTAAAAACAGCACTTCATTTTAGAAAAGCCATAATTACCATTACCAAATTCTATTTGTATTTTTGTTTGTTGAACATAGTGGTTTGATATAACAATGGAACATGACACATATTGATATAATGTAAACTTGAAATCGTAAAGCTTTATTAATATTATTAATATTATTGTCATCAACACTAACAACAAATTATTATTATCGCTGTTGTTGTTATCAATAATAATGATAATAATAATAACAATAATAATGACAATAATAATAACAATAATAATGATAATAATAATAACAATAATAATGATGATGATAATTAATGCATGTGCTTGACTCTTGGATAAAGAATTCCAATTCAGATATTGAGATTGGCTTACTGTTTCTAGCTAGGCATTATTCTTTTAGTTTGAGTGAATCCATTTAATGCTGTATTACAATTGATTTCCCAGGTTATAGATAGGGCTATACTGATCCTGTTTTATTTCCTACAGTAAAATACAGTCTAGTGTGTTAAATCAATTAGCAGTAGGTTGAACCGGGATTATGCTTGTTATAGATTTGCTATTATAATTGATAGGTAAGTCAATGATAGCATATCTTCCATCTCAATCTATAATGGTAGATTAACTGACCCAAGTGAATAGAAGGCTAAAGTCATTTGAACGTAATTCTCCATGTTCTTTTGCTAAACTCTAGCGTGTGCTAATCCTGGCCAGGAAATGCGGTAACACCACTATGCAGGAATCTGCTACAATAACTTCAAAAAAGTGATAATGACTCAAATCTAGTTATTTGCTGGGCAGACAAAGCATACATCAATTACCATTCAAAGCAAAGAAAAAGGATCTATCTGGCCACTCTCTTGCATATCTATACAAAGCACACCAAATAAGATACACGCAGTACGTGTGAGTGAAATCTGATTACAGGTTCAGGATCTGTGGACCAAATCCCTGACTATCGTGTGGACAGTCCTTAAATAACAAAACCAGTGAAAGACTTCCATATAACAGTGTAAAAGCTGGGGGTAAAACAATAATACAGCAGTGGAATAATAGTCATTCATCAATAATAGACATTTATTTTCCAACTGTTTGTCACTTATAAACAATCTGATAGCTGGTTCAAAATTGAATATGAGAATTAAGGTTCTTTGTACACCAAAGGGGCAGAGCCTTTCAGAAAGGCAAGACTTTCCCAACTTTCTATGTCATTACAGTACCAGTCAAAAGTTTGGACACGCCAAGCCACCTACAAAGGAGAGTGATACTGTCACATCACATGATGTGGCCACCTAACCTCAACACAACAGAAATCGTTTTAGAGGATTTTGACTGGAGATTGGAGGAAAGGCGGCCAATGAGTGTCCAGCATATATGTGGGACCTCCTTCAGGATGGCTGGAAAAGCATCCCAGGAGTCCACCTTGTGAAACTGGCATAGAGGAGACAGTAGGGTCGGCCAGTCCCAGGAATAATTGTGGTTAAGGGCCTTGCTAAAATGCCTAATGGTGGAATCACTCTGCCGACCCACAGATTAAAACCGGCAACGTTCTAAGTCCGAGCCCACAGAGCTGCCCCCACCCTTAATACCATATATGTCATTTTATAGTTTTTATATAGTTTCCTTTATACCGAAAATGTAGAGAATAATACAAATAAACCATTCTATGGACAGGCATGTCCAAACCTTTGACTGGTACCGTACAATGATATGCTGTTTTAACACTGAAGTACCAGTCATACTGAGACCTTTCAAAGACCAAACACAAGCATGTATACCACTTCCGGTCACATAAAAGCATTCTGAGTGGACTGAGTGTGTGACCTGGGTCTGGTCTGTTAAGAGAAGAGGGAAAGAGGAATAGATGGAATCTATGATAAAAGGGTCTGTGAGAATGGCTTTGTGAGCCACTTCTAGCTTGGTGGGAGGATGGGTCTGATGGACATACTTGAGTGAAATTGTGAGTCCAGTCTCGTCTGAGCCAACTTGACGCTTCTTCATGAGGTAAAACGTGATACAGGCCCAAAGGGATCCAGGGTCATTGGTAATGCCCTTATCGAAGATGACTGCATTTTGGCACAGGTCTTACCTGATTAACCATTCAGGCCCAAAAGAAATTCCTAAGTTTGTTATGTAACTCAGCACTTTCAAGAGTTGCACTTGGAGAGGGTAATCAATGAAGTATTACAATGCTGGAGCCATTATTATTCTGGTACAGACAACATATTGTATCTTCCAGCCTATTAAATAAGATGGTTACATTTGCTGACTATCTGGTGTGGCAGATACAAAATGGATGTCACATGATTCACAGAGTAAATGGGGTGGAAATCACACAGTTTCCATAACTGCATCACAAGTGGACAAGATATTTGGCTGCACGTGTAGCGAAGGAAGCCTATAACTGAGAAATGCGCTAGCAGGACTTGTTTAAATTGAAAAAAATTAAACATTTGACGTGAAAAAAGTTGGGGTATGCTAAATTTAAAGTCTTTGTTATGCACAAAACATGCAAGTTTCAATGGCAGCCTTTGGGGTCAGGGATAGATTAACTTCTCTGGGGCATTAAAATACAAGGAACCAAAATATTTAAACATCAAGCTCTACTATCAAGTTCCACTTAAAGTAGCAGAGTTTGTGCAAGATGCTTTTCGGAAGGGGACCTCTACAGATGTCAGAGGTCAGTGAACACTATTTTTAACACTCTGCTTTTGGTATTTTTTACAGGTGCTGTCAATAACATTTAAGGAGCTTTGTGCTCAGATATTTATGCAAGTCAAGATAAACACAAGAGAACCATTGATAATACAGTGACAATGACTGTTCCAACAGAGAATTAATTGATCTACCACCATTCTGCTACCAACAGTTACACATCAGTTAGCCCGCAAAGATACCATTTAATATTTTCTGCTATTTCATTTCAATGAAACATTAATCCCCCCCCCCCCATCAAATAAACTGCCTGTGACAATCACTGGTCAGGACAGTGACAATGTGACACGGGGATTCAGCAGTAAGCAAAAGGTTTATTTGCACTTTTTTCTTGGGGTTCAGTGGCGATGGGACTAGAGCTGGGCTAATAAGTACAGGAGAAAGCAAGTCGGTTTACTGATGATAGGGGCAGGGATAAGAAAACCACAGGATTGGTGGGTTGTGATTAAAATAGCAATCACATTCCAAATTACATGTACCTTTTAAACATACTTGTTGTTATACTAACAATCTGCTGGTTGGTGTGAAAGTCTCTGAGCAGTTTTCAGTAGTGGGCAGATGTTATCTCTATCCCTAATAATTATCTCTAAAATCTAATTTTACCTTTGGCATGACTGATGAGGGCAAAATGATACTAATTGCAAAGCATAAATAAAGAAACTATATAAATAATAAAGAGACTAATTACTGAAAATGCCATGATGTCAGGTTTCAAATATAGCCTGGGTCAGATATCTAGGATTTCATCTACAGACTATTGACATAATGGCGTAATGTGGCGTGGTCTACCTGAACAGTTAAGACATGTGAAAACATACAACCACGTAGTGAAATGTAACCTCACAAGTCATGGATTATGCATGGATGCATAATTATAACTAAATTTGGTCCCAATTATTAATTTCACCTTGTTCCTTCCTTAACCTGTGTTGGTATAAGGGTTTCCCATAATTATAATGCAGATAGTGAGGAATTAATTCAAAAATACAAAAGACTGCATATTCATTTTAATTGATGACTGTTTGTATTATTCAAAGACAGTCTGACTGATGCACTTTCCCACTATTTTTGGGCAGTCCTATTCAAATGATAGATCTCCTGCTGAAGTGTCCACATTTACTTTTATCTTCAACATTTTTTTCTTTAGATATTTTTAGTTCTGCTAAACCTTGTTCACTTTTTGCACTTAGCAAACCTTTAGATTTCCCTCTTTATACTGGTATAGTTCACCTCAGATATGTCTTAAGCATTACCCTTCACCTACTAATCTTGCCAGATGTGCGACGGATAATTATATAACTGAACAAAAGTGATTGAAAAACTCCATGTAATGAAGCATGAATTGAAGAATGCAATATCTCAATTAATTTATCCACATTATGCAGTGATAAATTAATTACAGCAATAACAAATTTAAATATCCAATAAATTCTAAATAAGAGCAATTAAATAAATCACACACGAATTCGCTTAGACTTGATTACCAGGCCCTGATGACCATACATTTCATGAGTCTTTGCTTCGTATTTGATTTTTCACATGCATGTCGTGACTAACACCACCACCTCACACCTCAACAATTTGGGTTTAATTCCTGCCTCTGTATTTTGTTTGCATGTTCTCCCCATGTCATGTGGGTTTCCTCCCAGTGAAATACAGTTAGACTAGTTAACACCTCTAAATTGTCCATTAAGTACATGTATGTGCAATAGACAGGCAACCTGTCCAGGGTGTAAGCCTGCCTTGTACTGAGGATAGCAGAGGCATCAGGACTCATCATAAGACTGTGTGCTGGGTAAGTGGTTGGATGGTGCTGGAATTTCTCATTTTATTTTCTTTAATTAAAGAGAATTGTGACCACTAACTATTGCATTTTGTCATGACTTTCAAATTCCTTTATTTGTTTGTGATAAAATGGCTAGTCAATCAACCACACTGGAGGGACAGGGTGCTTACCTTTTGTGCTGCTCCCATCTGTCTTTCTTATTTCTTTTTCCATGGAAGATCAGAAACATGCTGACCTGATTTATATATGGTGGAAGTAACACATACGCTTTGGCATTTGTAAATTATTGCACATTTGACTGGCATTTGCTTTTTGTTATGCTCCTAACTTCTCTTTCTTGTGTACAAGTCTCTGTGGAAAAAAAGGGGCTGCCAAAATAATAACATTGTTAAAAGGAAGGTTCTCGTTCAATCCTTTTGCCATGTTTCTGGAGAGGAGATACAAACTCAGGAGCTGTGTCCACCTACACACACACACACATTGTCATATCACATTATCCATCAGTCTGCCCCCATATTTTTTCTTTTCCACTGCTTGGCTGCCTTGAGTTAATGCTATATCTCATCAGAGCTGCATGGTGTCCAAACACTGTCATCACAAACAGCACAGTCCATGCAGCTCATTAGATTTCTTTGGGTGACGTTTGTTTGTCAGCAGAAGATTCATCTTTTCACATTATCTCACTTGTTTTTTTTTTTAAACAATGGACTAGCCAGTCTTTTTCAATACCTGTGTGTGACTGCTGCTTCTTTGTTGAGAGCTTCCAATGACTCTTTTTTAGATTTATTTTTATTATTCTTGCTTTTTTTTACCTTAACTGTGCTGCACACTTTAAGCAGGAAAAATTTTGAATTTACTGTGCACACTGAGTACTGTGTGAGAATTTGTGAAAGATCTTGGTTTTTAAATATTTAATTAAATCAAATGACACAGAATAAGTGTCTCAATCAACAGGGATGCTAATGGCAGAATTGCCAGGAAAAACACATAAACAGAAAGCTAGTCTTACATGAGCAATGCATGAACTGCACTAAAATGCAGGTGTTATTTTGCGGTTCTGTCACACTTCCCTTGTACGGCATGAACAACCTTGTTGCTGGTATTTTAACGTTGCTTAGCTGACATGTTCTTTCAAGTGACTTACGGTTCATCCAGTTTATGTGCCAGTATATTTCCTGTATAAATTCAGTGTAACCTTTAAAATTCTTGACCTTTGCAGAATATTTCTGCCTGGTTTGGGGATGCCTTAAATAAAGATCTTCTTAACCAGATATTGCACCTGTATTCGTCAGGTAGCCTTATCTGAAAAATATCCTTTAGTGAAGAAATGCAGTTCAGTTAGACTGAAAACAACAATATGCAGAATTCCATTCCTATTTTAAAAATTATTTCGTTACTTCAATATATGTTGATTAAATATATCACTATATTGTTGGAGACGTATTTCCAACTGCTAAAACCGCACAGTATTTTCAGGAGCATCACATAGTACTGTATGTGTTCGTTATTATAAACCGTTGTATTTTGCCCAAATTTTTTATATAATAGACTTCATGGTAGTCTGTTCTTCAGTACGAGTTGTTCAGAAGTTGGGCATTCCTAACCTGGGGACCGCCTTTATCTAGCACCAAGATGTTAGCAGTAGATCCTTTAAATCCTTTAAATCCTTTAAATTGCCAGGTGGGGCCTCCATGGATCAGATTTATTTGTCCAGCACATCCCACAGATACTCAATCAGATTCAGATCTAAGGAATATGGATGCAAAGTCAACATCTTTAACTATTTTTCATGTTCCTCAAACCATTCCTGAACAATATTTATGGTCTGGGTTGTGCATTTTCTTGCTAAAAGAGGCTACTGCCATCAGGGAATACCATTGCCATGACGGGGTATACTTGATCTGCAACAATGCTTAGGTAGGTGGTACATGTCAAAGTAACATCCACATGAATGCCAGGACCTAAGGTCTCCCAGCAGATCATTACCTAGAGCCTCGCACTGCCTCCACCAGCTTGCCTTCTTCCCATAGTGCGCCCTGGTGCCATCTCTTCCCCAGATAAACGACGCATATGCACCCAGCATTCCACATGATATAATAAACATGACTCGTCAGACCAGGCCACCTCCTTCATTGCTCCATGGTCCAACTCTGATGCTCACATGCCAATTGTTGACGCCTTTGGTGGTGGACAGGGGTCAGCATGGGTACTCTGTCTGATCTATAGCTAAGCAGTCCCAATGGCAGCAAGCTGCGATGGACTACATGTTCTGACACCTTTCTATCATAGCCAGAATTAACGGATCGGACCTAACAGGCTAGCTTTCACTCCCCAGGCGCATCAATGAGTTTTGGGCACCCATGACCCTGTTGCCGGTTCACTAGTTGGCCTTCCTTGGACCACTTTTGGTAATTAGGTTTCGGTTGCATAATAGGAACACCCCACAAGACCTGCCATTTTGGAGATGCTCTGACCCACTTGTTTAGCCATCACAGTTTGACCCTTGTCAGAGTTGCTCAGATCCTTATTCTGACCCATTTTTCCTGTTTCCAACACATCAACTCCAAGAACTGACTGTTCATTTACCTAGTATATAATGGCACCCTTGACAGGGGCTATTGTACCAAGATAGTCAACCTTACTCACTTTACCTCTTAGTAGTTTTAATGTTATGGCTGATTTTTATGTTACGGTGTGTGTATTTTTTTTCTTCATGCAGACTCTTAGTCATTATGCTAATAGTTGACTTTTGCACCCTGGACGACACAATGTTTAAAAACAAATGTCCAATGTAACAAAAAGGGGATTGTGAAGGTTAATCAGAACTCTAGGAATAATAAATATTTTTTTCTCAGCTTTAACCTGTAATTAGAGACTCAGAGGAAGAAAAACTTCAGTTTTATATCCTTATGCATAGTAACTGACTTTAAACCATTATGTTTTTATTTGAGGTAGCCAGTGTTTCAAGTAAATATCACCATGTCTAATGAAAACAACCAATGAGACAGAATATAAATCAAAAGGAAAGAGATGTGTTTAATTACTTTGCAGTAAATGAATATGAATAATGCGGGATCATAAATGAATAGGACATGGAGAATGGTACCAGGGTAATTCAGCCTCTGTGGTTGAATAAACTTAATTAGGCAAGTGCAACAATTGCAATCATATATAATGGGATTAGCACAATTAACCCTAAATGTTTATTAGAAACAATTTTAACAGAAAGAGGGTTACTGCTCGGATCTAGCATAAGGGGGAAAAATAGACGATGAAGAAGAAGAAGAACAGAATGTGTGTCACGCCCTGCATTCCCGCCCCCTCGTTTTCTCCCCAGCCACACCTGTTACTGATTTGTCTTACCTTTCGTTTCAGCCCTCGTGTGGATCACCCCAGCTGCCGCTTTTCTGCTCCCTCGTTAGTCCGGTATAAGAATGCCTTCCAGTGCCTGTGGACCGTGCTGGTTCATCTTACCTGCTCCTTGTCTCCCTGTTCTGACCCACTGTGGTCCTTTTGAGTTCGCATTTGTTATTCGACTTCTTCCAATAAAGTCCCTTTTCATTTTCCTGACATTTGCTTTTGCCTCTGTCTAGAGCCCTGCGCGGGACTGTTTTTTAAATCCCGCTCCTGCTGAATTTCTGACCATTACCGCCCGCATCCGCAATATATGTGTCCAGCCCCGCCCGCACCCGCAGACCCATTATTTGATATACTGTACGATGAAATACGTTTACATGCATCGAATGTTTTATTCCAGCAGAACAAGAAATAAATAAATAAAAACAAATTGAACAAAAACCTCTCAGCGTTGAATCGCAAATACACATGCAAACTCAGGCCAAAAACTATTAATGTGCCCGCATACACTAAATGCCCCTCCGATGGTGCACTGGACGCAGGTACTCAGAACGAACCGCACAAGCTTCCACAGCGCAGGAAAGCGATTTAAAGCTTTTCCAGATATCAGATTTTCCACTCTTTTCTTTAGTTTCCTTCTTTCCAGTTTCAATTTTATTACCAAGATCAGTTGCACTCTCCATCCTGCCAACCACCTTGGTACCCGCTGTCTATTTTTAGCCGCCCGCTCCGCCCGCGGCAACCTTAAACCCGCCCGCTCCCGCAAAATTTGCGTTGTGTCCTGGGGGATCCGCGGGATCCTCTGTCCACACCTCCACGCACTGGTAACAAGAAGGAAAGTTTATTTGGTCTCCACCTTTCTTCATGGTGTCAAAGAATTTTCAGATCCGCATAGTTGTATGGTTCGGCAGGCCTCTGCGCTTCTAGCCTCCACTCTGTGTCTGTCCACTTTTCTTGTTCTCCCTGTGTTCATGTGGATGTTCTCCAGGTACTGCAGTTTCCCCTCGCATTCCAAAAACATGCAGACAGCTAAGTGTGGTAGTGTATGCCTGCGATGGACTGACATGCTGCCCTGGGTGTTCCCTGCCTCAAGCCCTCTGCTACCTAGGATAGACTCACCACAGCCATCTGCTGAATATGCATTGATGGAAGATGGATTGACTTTCTCCTTGATGACAAACAGTTTTCATATTAATGCACCTGAATAATTCCTGCTAATGTTGATTGTCTCGCTGAAGCAAGAAGAATTCAGCATTCTGCTTGCAGGCTGTAGGCTAAGAATGGCAGGCCATACAGCACCTGGCTCCTCTGATCAGATGGAAAATGACTGCAGGTTAGTACTTTGAAAACATCTGCACCACAAACCGTTAACTAACTTGTTTGCTTGCACTGATTACATTTCCTTTACATTAATGCCAAAAATGAGTTATTCATTTTGTTTATTGTTTTCCATTAAATGTTTAAGAGTAACACAGTTATTGGTGTAGGTGCCTGAGCCTGAAAATCACTTTCCTCTTGCTCTTCCAGGCCTTGTCCAAGCCTTGATTTTTCTTTTGCTTTGCACAAAATGGAACTGATTTTTATGTATTAAAAATTGCACCATGACCCTGACCAGGATATGAAATTAGAAGATGGATGGATAGATGGATATTAAAAATTGTGCACATGACAAAATAAATCCTCAAAAAAAAAAAACACACCAAAATAATGAGCGTGACTAAACACATGCAAATCGATCTTATCATGCACCTTGGAGGATAAGAAAAGTAATACTTGCAAATCCTTACATAACTCTCTAAAAAGTCAAGTGGTCTCTGTATCTGGCTATATTAAATTACTTTGAGCCAAAAACATTCATCTTTACCTAAAAATAACTTCAAAGCCTGCATTCTTATATACTTTCTTACTATTGAGGAAACTTGACCCGTGCATTGAATTTGGCCAGGTCATAGTCCTCAGCATCGTTTGAAGTACTGCAACCCGGTCATACATTCACCTGCAGCCAAATCCGGAGTGTCGAGTCAATTTAAGCACACATTCTTTGCTGCTACTGGCTGATGCTAACAATTATCGTCTGTATGAAAGTGTAGTGTGCGGTAATAAGCCATTCAAGGTCAGAACTGCCAGAATGTCTAATCGGGGTCTTATTGCAAATTAATTTATGTACGTATAACATAACCTTCCATACACTTGACGACAGACACCTTGCCTGAGAGGGGCAGATTAAATACCCCAACTTCCTACTCTCATCAATTCTTTGAAACAAACTCATTAAGTATAACACTGCATTAATTTATATTCAATGAAGTAATTGTACGATGAATGACCTTTTTTAAAATAAGGCGGTGAACACTGCACTCCTAAAGCTGTAGGATTTTTGAGAATCAGTGTACGAAGGGAGTGAATTATTTGCATTCTCATTCCTTCGCTGATCTGTCGGATAAAGCTTTCATGCTGCCTTCAGTGGGAAACGTTGCTGGCTGTCTGTTTTTCAAAGCTACTGATTGTGAAACTGCCTGTAAGTGAAAAATGAAAAAACAGTCTTAAATATTTCTAATATGCTAACTTTCATGCTCCAACACCTTCCATTAAAATGATGCCTTCCAACTCCTAAGTTATGATTAAACACTTTTTTTTCAATGTGTACATTCTTATTAGTATTTCAATGGCACTGCTAAAATTAGAAAGAGCAAGGAAATTAAATCCCTATAAAATGGAGAATCATTGAAGCATTTTATGAACATAGCAAATGCTAATGGAGATAATTTATTTCTTCTCTTAAACCTTGAACCCACAGTATATTTTGTGTGGTAGGAAATATGTCATGAAAATATTGAGCTTTGCTAAATCTTTATAGTAGTTTGAGCTTTAAGGCCTTTGACAGAAAATTTTATTCATGCGTATCTGAAAATCCATTCTATACTGATATTAATACCACAATGTCAATACTTGGCTATATTAATTGTCCTACTACTTGGATATCATACTAATAAAACCCATTCTAAAGTACAACTCAGACTCAGAAGTTTCTGTATATTAAGCAATGCTTCAAGTGCTGAACTAAGTATGGAAATCAATATTTCCAGTTTTAGTTGGCACAAGTTTTTGGTGGAGTTTACTGTACACAATCTGTTGTATGTCGGACTTTAAGCTACAGAAAGTACTACCAAACCTACGATGTCTTTTTTGTTCCTTATTTATCCATGATATCTCCTTTTTTAAAAGATGGTACGGCTGCTGAGCTGTCCCTTTCTTCTCTGACATCGAAGTTAACTTTGACGGAGAGTTCAGCTCTTCCACGATATTACCAAAGCAATAGCGTGTCAATCAAACTTTCTGTGCCTTTATTGCAGTGGTGGTCAGTCCTATCCGCAAAGGGACAGTGTACATGTAGGTTTTTGAGATAACCTTTAGGTCTGCTGTTCAAATCCCGGTATGAGGACTCATCATCCAATCAGTCCTCTAATTAGTAATCTAATTGTTATCTTGGGAGTAAAAACTCACATGCACAACGGCCCTTTCTGGATAAGATTGGCCAGCCCTGATTTATTGTGTATAGGTTGTCCGTTCTTAAAAGGCTACCATATGATTGATAGGAATTGCTTTCAATTTTCGTGATGTGATAGGCTGATCTGTGTTATCAAGCAACGTTCCTTATCAGTTTATCGAAGTTTCTCATTTTCTGATCGTTTAAATTCTCTATGACAATAAGTCAATAAATCGTTTATACCGCCCACCCCTAATATTTTTTTGACTAAGACTTTTGCAATGTACTGTACATATAACTGATACTGGTGTGACATGTAGATGAGCAACATACCACCATACGGATTGGTTGATTCGTTAAAATTATGCATACATGACAATAAATGATTGATGGTTTTTTTTTGATTTACTTCTTCCGTCACTTACAGTTTTATTAATATATGCACGCTATTAGTTTTTTTCAATATATAACATTTCTCCATGTTTGTTTGTTCGTTAGCTTTCTTGTTAACATAATATGTCAATATGACAATCATGACTTGGTCCTGAATAGCTAACAGGAATCCTTCAGTCTCACTGAACAGATCCCCGTCGGTAAGTCAGCTGTTTGACGAACGTTTCTTGCCATGAGGCTGGCTGAGTTCGTAGGGGTATCTGCCATGGAGTTCTTTCTGGGTCCATTTTAGCTTTTTGAGGTTTGATGTTGTTTCATTGTGCGAGTTGTGTAAGTTAAGCGGTGTGTAGTCGGTGTCTACATAGACTATAGCATCTTGTATTGCTGATATGTTCAGTTTTGTGTGGAAGAAGCTTCTCAGTGTATTTATCTGTTCACTGTGAACGATTAGTATTATTATTATTATTATTATTATTATTATTATTATTATTGTTGTTGTTGTTGTTGTTGTTGTCAATACTGAATGCATTCCATAATCTAATGCAGTGATCCAGTAATTGCGTCAAACATAAGATGAGACCTCATTTGTTTGGTTCATTGGTGATACTTCAAAGACAAAACATGACATCTAGTATTAGCCATTTTGGGAAAAACTGCAATTAGCCTCCAAAAAATATAATGATGTTCAAGTTGTCCCGTACATTAATGATATTTCTTAAGCATGAAATTAGTGTTGTTTTTTTCATGGAAATGCCTTTGTTGTCTTTATAGTCAAGGACTGTTCATCATGCTCCTGGGAAGTCATTAATTTTCCATTAACCATCAATAAAATAAATATAGAACGGATGGCTCTGACCTTCACAGATTTCTATTAAAAATGCAAATTATTATTTGAGAAAAACAAACACTTGGTTTCAATACTAATTTTAATTATAAGCCTCACGACTTAATTATAAGTTGTTTAAGAATGATTTGATTCCTTGTAACGTGCATTATTAATTATTTAAAAAGATTACTCATCACACCTACACATTACCATCTCCTTGCAGGGGACATTTTGTACCATAAGCAATTAGTGAACTTTACCTTTCCTCTACCTTTTTAGCTGTTTAGCATAAATGTAACTGCTATTCTTTTATCATTCATTATAAGCATCACTGAAAGGTATTTTCTTACTTATCTTACATGCTAGCCCACTATAATAGAATAGCTTTTAGTAACTATACAGGGTATTTACTGTAACAATACATATCTTGCTTAAAATAACATTAGAACCACTATTAATGATGCCCAGATTTGGCCATTCCTATATTTTCCCATTGATTCTACAAAGCAACATCCATGCATATTTTATGGAAGATAGCTATAAATTATATTGATTGCATATGGTTCCAGAACATTAACGCCCGTTCTGGTGAGAGTTCTTTCTATAATACGTTTGTATCTGCTAACACTGCACACTTCACGTAGGGACAGCAGTATTTCTATAGATTTCTAAGTGGATTTGTGTCTTGACCTTGACTGAACCACTCAAGGACATGTATTATTCTGAAGCCACTCTGCTTTAGGTTTGGCCTTGTGGTTTTGAATAAAATATGAAGCAGCTTCACAACACAAATGGTCTATAAAGTTCTGCATTTTTTATTTCACTTCATGGTCAGATTAAACTATCCATTCAGATAAGTGTAATTATATATTTCATTTTTTGTAAATGTAGATTTCTTTTAATCCACTTGACTTTTCAGGGCTCAAAAACAAATCATAAGCCTGTTTAATACAAAGCACAATTTGCTTTCCGTAACCCCTGATCTTATAGTGATTGGTATATATCAAATACTCATTCTGGAGATTATAGTGCACTTAATTAGCTGACAAAGACTGATATTATGCTACATATTGAGGTAATTTGAATTACACACTTTTGATATAAAAGAGAAAGAAATGGAACAAGAAGAGATACCTGTACCCGACTGGATACTATTTTACTGTCAAAAATACTCATTGCGTTTTCTGTTGTCTACATTTTTCTTAGTCCTATGACTTTTTTTAATCCAATGACCTTTAAAATAAAATGCCTGGAAATATTTCATATGTATGAATAATGTCTCAGTATTGACCAGGGAACCAAGAGGAGAGGCATAGAATCAGAAACTAGAGAGCCAAAGTAAGGAGGAAACTGCAAAGTCTGGAGAGGAGACCTTCAGACTGAGGAAGCAGAGTGCTTAAATGAGGATGTGGGAGGGTATATGCTGAAATTGGCTGGAGGGGGTTGTTGACCATGACTGTGGCTGGTAACCAGCTAGATTAGATTATGCACTGCATGTACCATCCATCCTCTAAATGTTTATTCATCGCCCTGTGTTTTTAATAGAGAATTAAGGTGTTGCAATGCATCTATTATGAAAAATAATGAAGAAAACCAAGGCAAACAGGTGCAAAGCGTAACCCAAAACTATAGTTCAAAACCAGCCAGAAGCCTGTTTTTGGACTTCATCTTTGCATGGTTCCGACTATGTTATTTGATAACATGGAAGCTACGCTTTTGTGCAACGAAAACGAATACTGGTACGATGAAACTTCACAAAGAGTTCACTGAAACCAGGTGTTTTTTATCTTTGCCTAATGGGTCTAGCTAATGAGTTATAAGTGTGTCTTTCTAATGAGTTACATTTGTGTCTAGCATTCAGATGAGATGAGAACAGAAATTGACAGTGTGTCTCTGAATGGGTGCAGGGTAAGGTGCAGGTGTGCTGACTTTCATCCTAGTGTATAGTTGGCTTGGAATGCTGGCCTAGTACAGATTTAAACAACGCCCAGTGTATCCATCCAGGCTTGACTTAGCAACTAGTATGCTTTTCATACATTGTTTATGCTCTACTTAACAGCATTTCAATTGTTTAATATGAATCAGAAAATACCAGGGAATTTATTTTATGTAGTGGTAGAGCTAGAAGAGGCGACTGTGCTACAGAAGTTCTTGCATTTTTATCGGCCACTTGAAAACTAAGCTTTGCAAAAAAGCAAACTCTTGCTTCAAAAAATTGTATCCAAAGCAGTTTCTTTGCAAAGGCTTCTGTTTAAATTGCTGCATTAGCACACAAAGGTAACCCCCGGAAACGGGATGTGTACCATAATTGAGTTACATCAAAATAAAAGTGTTGCTGTTTAGGTTTCCTTGCCATACCTAAGGGGTGCTGCCCTGGATCAATGTGCTTAAAGAATAATTAATTCTGGAGAAAAAGTCCAGCTCAGGTCTCATCATCTGTTAGTGCCACAAAATGGGCTGAACTTTCAGTCGCCTCATGGAAAAGTGGAAATGTCAAGGTTTACATTATGTAAAGATTACCGAGGAGGTGACCGTAATTACGCCCAGCCAGGGCACTCAGGGTCTTCCGTCTGTCATGCTGCTCAATTGATTAAAGCCATTGTTTGGATATAAAGGGCCATCGCCTGGATTTTGAGGGCAGAAATTAGCCAATGACCAGAAAGTGGCTAGGCCAGTAAATTATTCACACCTGGACTAATCACTAAATTATTCATAGTGTGCAACACTCATAGGGCATGATTACATACCTCTGCTCTGAAGTGACCTACCGTCTCTCTGCTGCTTCAGGGAAACAAAAGAGACTTCACTAAAAATTAAGGAAGCACTCCAGTTTTCATTACATTTATATCCCCAAAGGGTACGTCGATCTGTCTTATTCAGCGGAAAATTCCATTTTTGAGTCAACGTCCCGAAGCACATTATTCATAAAGCTGTCTGACGGCTATTCTCATAATTCCACAAGCAATGATATTCTGAGAGTTAAGTAAGTGTTAATGACAAGCTGTGTAATGCATGTTTTTAAGTGCATGGCTGTGGAGGCTAAAACAATGCAAAGAAAAATATAATCGGTCTTTGTTGTATTAATTTCACTTTATGTACCCTCTTGTATTTGTATGTGTCAAGGGCAGGACACGACTTATTTAGTGTTTACCGATTATTAAAACCAGCCTGGTTATTTTAGTATGTGCTGTGCCAGCCAGGTACAGCATCCCTCCCTACTTTCCAAGAGAACATTATAGGAACCATTTTTGGGCAAATTGGCCTATAGGGAACAAGCAAAGTGCCAATCCTTCAGGGTTGAATGAAAGAGCTTCATTTTCCAGAATTCCTCAAAAACTATGTTGAACATACAAAATGCAGTCAAAAAGGCCATGCTACTACTGCTTGATAACCATGATTCTCATCTTTCTGTCTTAATTTTTCCAAAGAAAATGGCATTTTGAGGCCATTGAGGTCTTTTCCACCCCATTGTTCTCATTTGCTGCAACCACTCGAGAGACATGTGAATTCAATTTGTGATGCATGGATGACTGCAAATTTTGCATTTTTGATATCCCAGGTATCGTAGCTACACCAAACCCCGTGGCTTTCACCTCAATATGTCAGCATCTGACCCTGCCCTTTGTGTTTCTTCCCCGATTGGCCAGCAGACGTTGCTGGCCATCCTGCTTTCCCCTCCCTGTCTTTTAGCTTTTAGTGCTTTCCCTGCTTCCTGGACTGCCACAGAGCTCAGAGGGTCGAGTGTACAGCTCACAGACTGTTAACCCTCATGTCATGGGTTTGAGGCTGGCCAGCATCATCTGTTATTAGTTTTTCCGTTTATCCCTTGTTTGTTATGTTCTATTTTGGTTTCCTGATCTTATGTTTGCCCTGCATGTATCTAGTCACTTTTGGTCCTGTTTGACTTTTGGTTCTATGTTAATTAGTCTTAGTGTAGTAATTCCTAGTGTGTGATTAGTGCTTCTTAGTTTCAGTGTTTGTAGAGTTCCTAGTCCTGTGTCCATTAGTGTAAGTTGTCCCACCTGTTCCCTGTTTTCCCTGCACCCTTGCTATTGGTTAATTGTGTTGTGTGCCACACCTGCCCCCTCATAAGCCCTTAGTTTTTTTGTCTTTTCCTTAGTCAGTCATTATGTTTGTGTTACTGCGTGTTGTAGCCTGCTCTGTTTCCTAGTCCTGCTCCCTGTGTTGCCAGGTTTCCCTAATGGTGTTGCTTTATGATTTCTTTGAGTTTGTTCTTAATTTTTCCTGTATGTTTTGACCCCTTGTTGTCTCTTTATTTTGTGGTTTTCCCCAGTTGTGTTCAGTTTTCTTAATAAACTCCTTTTTGTCTTGGAGCCATCAGTGGATTGTCCACCTTTTTTCCTGCCAGCCCCATGCTGTGCTGTGACACCATGAACATATAGGCAGAAATTAGTCAGCTTCCTTTTAACAGCAATATCTTCATGGTAAAAGAGTTTGCTCCATGTATGTAATGGATCGTTCCAGCAGCTCCTTATCCATCCATCTTCTGTACCTACTCATCCTATTCAGGGTCAGGGTGGCTCTGGATCCTATCCCAGAGCCCATGTGTGCAAAGCATGGAACAACCCAGCATAGGGCACCAGCCCATCTTAGAGCACACTTGCACTTGCACACCTATGAGCAGTTTGGCAACTTCAATTAATTAATCTTAATTAATCTACCTCATTTTTGGACTGCGGGGGGCTGAAAACCAGAGTACCCAGAGGAAACCTCATGACAAGAAGATGCAAATTCCACACACGTGGAGCCATGGTGGGCACTCAGTCATTGGTTCCAACAGGGGCGTGACTTGGTCTGAGGCAACAGTGCAAACCACTGTGCCACGCGGCTTTTTAAACAGTAGTGCAAAAACTTCTGCCTCCACTAAGAGGAGTGAAACTTTTCCTGGTTCAAGCAGTTTTCCTTACCTTCTGCATCCGCTAGTGCAGTTGCCTCTGCTGCTGCTGCCTACACCAATGCCAATACCTCACCTGCTGCCTCCTTGAATGGTATTGCCTTACTTTCTGCATCCAGTTCTAGAAGAGATGATACACTTGTTTCTAAGCACACATTCTGCACCTTCAGTAATGGTTTAAAAAATGGCTGTCCAACCATAGAGGACATACTCCCACTCCTTGGTACTGGACCCTGCAAAGATGACAAACATGAAAAATGGAAAAGGAAAAGACTCATTTAGGCAGATATACCATCTAAAAAGAAGCTGGAGGAGGTGAAAAATGAGACGAAACGGGCTTATTTTCTGATAAACATCTGGCTCTCTTTTTTTCATTTCTTTGTCCTTTCTTTTCCCTATTTTTGTATTGTTCTCTCTTAATGATGTTGCAGTGTATCACAACACACCCCTGTAAAGCGCCTTGGGGCGAAGCTGTTGTGAAGAGCACTATATACAATTAAATTGAATTGAATTGAATTAACAGAAAAACTTATCTGGGACCCCACTGAAAAAGATGAAAAAAGGCTAAAAGGTTAAAAGTGCCTTCTGAGTCCTCAGAGGATGACTGCTCCTGTGTGTGGAGTCCTGAAGAACAATGGATTCAGTGCCAGGTGTGCAAGAACTGGGCACATGAAGGTGGTACTTAGAGTTAAATTTACATTCAATTATACAGTTCCACATGCAAGATTCAGTTTGTGAAATGTGTTTAATGTTTTAGCTCCATTTCAGACTTTATTTTGCACACTGCAGAGGCTATTACTTTTAAATGACATAAGTTTTAAACATTTTGTAAATGCCTTCATTATTAATAAACTTTTATATACCGTTAGTCAAAAGAATTGAATTGCTTTGAATAAAAACTACAATGACAGGCAGTTCTCTATTTTTTGATATTATTTTTCTATTATTACTAGATTGTGGCACAGTTACAAAATTATATAAATCTCAGACTCACTGTTTGGAAGCCTGAGTTGTATATATAATGCATTTTTTCATGTTACACGTATTACATTCATCCATCCCTCCATTTTCTATTTTTCTTATCCATTTGAGGTTTCAGTGCACATATCCCAGCCTAATCTTATTTTGATGGTCTATGAGTTGTCAGAATGAAGAAAAGTGTGATATAAATCTATGGTAGGCATTTAGCAGTCATATTCACTGACCTGCTCCCTTTAATTCTTTATTTGCATCTTTTGTGTGTTTTCAGCTTAGAGATGTGTTCTTCACTTGTTTTCACTGGTTCCTCTGTGTACCTGGATTCTGTGCAAGAAACATGGTTTATTAATGTCAGTGCAATAAAAATCACATTCCCTCCAAAGCGTGTGTAAAGTATGACTTATTTCTGTGGCAGCGGCATCACTGAATACATATACGCATAGAGTATATATGGGTATATATATATTATACACTATATGTGTGATGTTATGACAATTAACATGCAAATGGTTTTTAACATTCTCACTTCAGCTGCAGCTGAAACCAGCTATTTATCAGACCCCCTTACTGGGATGAAGCATTACACAGTCACTTTGAGGAAGGATTCAGCAACACCCACTGCGAAAGAATTTATGAGGTAGACTCAGTTCAATTCAATTGTCCCGGCAAATTACAGCTTTGATAATTCAAAGCCAGAGCAGCTTAATGGGTTCTTTTTAAGTTCCCCCAGGGAACTAAACTGACTAGTTCTGAAATTCTGCGTTCAAGATACATTTGCTTCTTAAGTTCCCATTTTACAAACACTGCATATCGCAAGATGCTTGCATGTCCCAAGTAGCCCTCGCATTAATCTGCATTTACACTTCAGCAATTTGGCAGATCTGGTTATCTAGAGAGTACATGTCCAAGAAAATGGTCCAGTATAATGGACCAGTATAGCGGACCAGTGTTAATGATTTTAAAACTTGTCATTCGATGTTTGTCAGTACTTTGAGACCCCTGCCCTACACGGTTTTCCGGTCCATCACAGGGCACACACAAGCACGCACACATTACTGACAATTCAGAGATGCAAATTAATCTAACTTCATGCCCATGGATTATGGGAAGAAACTGGAGAACCTCGGTAATACCTATTCAAGTCAAGGAGAACATGCACAGTCCACAGGGACAAGATTCAAAGCAGACCGCTCAACTGTGGAGATGTGACGCCATTGCAGCTGCCTGATATATTAATCTTTTTTTAAGAAATCACATTTAAAATGTTTAATCATTCATTATAACGAAGCTACTAAGCAACAAAGCTCAGAGGAACACGTGCTGTCATGTGTTGTTTGTTAGTTTGCTTGTACTGACGGCAAAGCCCCTTGACCTTTAGTCTGCTTGTGACCTACAAAGCGCATCGGAGACCCTTGAGTCCTCGGCTGAGTACACAGACTGTGCCATCCAGAGAGATAAGCAAGGCTGCCCATCCCTGTCCACTAACACATGTTTGGCTTTCCAGCAGAGAACAATAATTTGAACTTTGGTTAGTTTTGGCATTAAGGGACAGTGGCTTTTGATGTAGTCCTTCTCTTATTAACCGAGAAATTATTGCAGCGTTAAACTAACCTTCAGACTAAAGTATATTTCATTGTAAAAATGCACACGTGATCATAATATGAGATGTGTATTAATGGATATTTTTAAATTAATGTATTAATTTTATTTATTTGTGCCTCGTGTAGAGTTTGATGTTAGAGATTTTTGCTTCGGCACAGATATTTGTATAGTTTTTTTTCCCCAGAATTTATCTACTAATAATGTTTTGGAAGGACTGTTCTATGAATTTTAGTAATCTCAAAGGACCCATTTATCTACATAACCTGAAAAACCCCACTTTCTAAGCTTGTCTATTAAATCTAATTCAATAGACTGTCACTGATGAATAGATATTTTCGGTAATATCGATTATTAAGTTATTCTGCAAAATAGTGACCTTTTCACTGTACATGCCTGTGTTATTTGCCCATGACACTGCTGCTGTTGAGCTGTATTAGCTGACATATAATCCTGCCTTCTGATTTGCATGGGGTCCACAGAGACTCCTTCACCTGCCCAGCAGTTACAGAAGACATGTTGACAGCAAATTCAAAGGAAGGATTAAGATCTTAATGAAAATGTACTGCCAGGCCCAGAGGTTCTGAGCCACATTTGCCAAAGTCTGCAGCACATAGACAATTATCTTCTGTCTGATAATCTTTATTTGAAAGAGGAGGGTAGAGTATAAAAAATGAAACATTTAATGTACAATTGGAATGAATAGCTTTATTAAATGCTAACAAATTGTTCCCACTTACATAAACCTTCACATCAGAACAGCCAGATTCCCTCTAATTATGTGCTGAGAGAGAAGCTCTAATTTATCCGTGTGTACAAACCAGTCCAATTCACGACTGCATGATCATTTTAATAATCACACATTTCATTCGGATGTTAATATGCAAAAATGATTAAACATGTAAAACAGAGACTTAAACACTAAACAGTATTAAAAAATTTCCTCAGTTCTTTTTCGCCTTATCTTGCTTATTTACTGTGCCACCAGAAGCAAAGGATATAATACACACAATATCTGCAAGCAGCTCTTGGCCTATTTTCAGTGTTCGCCTCTATTAGCCGTGATAGATTGCCTCGCTTTCAGGAAGTCACATCGACTTTGGCTATGAAAGTTAACATATTAATATGCATTGCATTATCTATCTCAGGGGTGAATAGAGGTACTGTTATTGTGAACAAATCAATAGATTTCATAAAACAATCACGTAACAAACATTTCAATAAAAACATGTATTATAAACCAAATAGCATATTATTTCCAAGGGATTCCAGCCCTTAGGCATAAAATGATAAATAGACTATGTGAAGATGTTTGTGCAGTAATCCAAAGACACCAAAACAAAGCAAACTGCCAAGAACATCTGGTTCTTTCACTGAAGTGCGGGTAGGGATAAAAATAAAATATCCTTAAAGTAGTTTTATTAATAGACACAGCTTCATAATAGCATAACAGCAGATTGCACTGTGGTCACCTAGCTTCACGGTTATAGGACCAAGTCAGGCCCCTGTCGTGTGTGTGGATTTCTTGCATATTCACACATGTTTTGTGGGCTTTCCCAGGGTGATACGCTTTATTATTATCTTTATTGTGGGTGCTCAGCGCTTCCTGGAATAAGCTCACAGTGAATCTGGACCAAATCACTAGAAAGGGACAGATTATTTCATGAATGTTTATGCATACCTATATTTCCTAGTTCCATGTTCCGATATCGCTTTCCTATACTTCCACTTTAACTCGCAGTGTTTTTTCTGGCCATTTTGATGGCAGAAAGAACCACAGGACACGGAGATGGGAGTCAAGAACAGATTTTATTTGGTTAGAGGAATGATAGGGAAAAAAACAAGCTTATATCATAAGTAATAAGGAGCAAGAGAGCTCTCCACCTGGTGTCCTCCCTCTGGGACATCCACACCCCATTTTTCAACTAAGGGTAATTCTAAGGGCACAGAGTCAAACTATCGTGATACTGTGTAGCCCTTAGACTTAAACCTGCACAGGTGGCCCTGCTCTTGAGTTAGACTTTTCAAAGCAGATTTTAAGTACAGCTTTAATGAAAAACAAGCACTCAGACATGGAAGCTTGTTGGTTATCATTTAGATGTAGTACATTGTTATCTAGCATTCTGCAGTTCTTGCTGTGTGCTGATTGGTCAGTCTCCTATAATCATGCATGTGTGACTAATGTTAATGTGAAACTGGATGAGTGTTTCAGTCCAGATAAACAAAAAACAGCGAAAGCACAAGAAGAACTGAACTATTTAGCCAAGCACAGGAGTCTTTCAGTTTAAAAGCAGTTTGTAAAACGTGATGTAACTCAAAGTGTCCTCCCTGACATGGATCATCTGGTTACCCCAGTCTAGCACTCAGACATGGCAGCTCATTGGCTACCACTCAAACATGGTAGCTTGTTGGCTAGCAATGGTACAATGGACAATCATGGTAGCTTACTGGTTAACATTCAGACATGATAGCTTATTGGCTAGCACTCAGACATGGTACACTGTCAGAAAAAAGTACCAATTTGTACCTTTGAGGGTACAATTACTTGTCACTGGGACTGTTCCCTAGCTGTAGGTAAATGTACTTTTTACAGAAATACAGAAATGGACTCTGATGAATATTTTTGTAGCATTGGGGGTACATTATTGTTGTTTGTATGTTGGGGAACTGTACCAGGGATTTCTTTTCTGACAGTGTAGATTGTTGGCTTTTCACTCAGACATTGTAGCTTTTTGGCTAGCTTGGTGCCTGATATCTCCATATTGGGGGGGTTTGAATCCTGCCTGTGTGTGTGCCGAGTTTGCATGACCTCCCCATGTTGTCTGGGTTTCCTTTGGATACTATCATATTCTCCAGCCTTGTACCCTCTGCTGCCTGGGATAGGCTCCACCTCCTGTGATTTAGACCATGATAAATGGTTGTACGATGGAAGGAAGTGGTAGGACAAGCTTTTATTGTTTAAATCAGTAAATCTGGATGCTACATCAGTACGGAAAATGAAAAGGTGATTTTAATAATGGAACTGAAAACTCCCATTGTGGGAAAAAGTAGAAAAAATAAAACATTCAAACACCTGTCCCTAAGAAAAAGTGGCTGGCATCCTGCCCTCAATTAAACAGGCATTTTATGAGGTATGCCATTAAGCAGACAGGTGTCTTAAGTAGCAATATGGGCACCAGCTTGCATTAATTAAAGCTGCAAAGTGATAATAAAAGCACACAAGAAATGACTGGACCTGAGTGAGAGCAGGGGGGCGGTGGCCTTGCTGGCTACTGAAGCATTTAAGAAACCTGGTCTCGCAGCACCGCCGGTAATGAAATGATCTGAAAAGGGGGACTGACACTTGTGCCAGCTGGCATTCAGGTATATTGAGCTAAAATCATGCTAAGTTAGGTGATTAAAGGTACCCCAGTGATTGTGTGGGCAATTGTAAGGTGGACAGTTTCATCAAAGCCATCTGAGGTGGGATTAGTTTCTTTTTATTGGAGTGGCTGGGGTCAAATATCCCTAATCACTCAGTGAAACATCAATGGTGCTCCTGCAGCGTAAGGCCAGTTCCTTGACCAAATGGCCAATGGCAGTCTGTCCCCAGCTGCTCCAATGTAGCAGGTGGGCCATCTTCATGAAGCACCCGGGGCTCACATGCCTTTTCCAGTCGAAAGGGCTGCTTTCTCATTATCCACTGGATTAATGGGAACTTCCTGGAAGTCACAGGTTAGGTTGAGGGCAATAAAGATATGTGCTCTGGGGGATTTGGAGATCTAAACCCCCGCTGAGGTCATCATCTGCCGGCGACAAATGGCTAATCTCTGACAGCAGCAGTTCTTAGTAGACCGTCACTGAAACACAAGCATAGACAAATACACATGGTATATGTGTACGCATGCACACACACACACAGACACACACACATTTTTATATCTTTATATCATTCATTTTAGCCTTAAGCTTTAAGCCCAACAATGACAACCTTAACCCTTATCCAGCCCTAACCTTAATCACAAGTAACCAAACAAAATATAAAATTGATGATATTTTTAGTTTTTTGATTGCAGTCATAGATTTTTATAAAATTGAGTTTCCTTTTGTGGGGACCGAAAAACATGGTTCCAACAATGTCCAAACAACTGTTTTTTATTACATTGTGGGGATATTTGGTCCCCATGTCCATCCCATCCCATGTCCCATGGTCCATGAAGTGATTTCACTGTGGGGCCCTTGAGCAAGGACCTGAACCCTTCTTTGTTCCTGCTTTCTCAAAAAAAAACTACATTTTTTGGATGAAAATGTCTGCGAAACAAATAAATTGTAATTTTCTTCATGCCAGCAATGGAGGTGCACCAGTGTAGCCTGTTCTGAGTGTCCTTGAAACATATTGAGATACTGGTGTGGTTGTATGGCATTAGCATAGCTTTCAATGGAAGGCCACTTCACTTTCTCCAAGCAAGGTCAAACAGCTTTATTACAGCAGGGATAAAGTGTGCACCTGCAGAACAGCTGCACGGTATGTGACAAGGATACTCTCATATCATTGCTGGGTGTCTCTGAGACCAAATTAACAAGGACACTGTGAAGCGGGAATTGATAACGGCAAGCCCTTCAGCAGAAAAATAACATGAAATACATTCATGTCTGGTTTTGCCACTTATTTTCAAATGCATTGCAAAAGAAACGTGTCTTCATATCGTCAAGTCGTGAAACCAGCTAATGAAATAAAATAAAATAAAACTGCAAACCCAGTGATAATAATTCAAACCACCGAATAGAATCTTTTCAGGACGGCTTTTTTCCCTTATGTTTTGTTGTTTAAATTACCCTTGAAGCAGGCTTCTGCAGTGTAAGTTAAACTTTTTTTGATTTCATCAAGACATAACTTGTGAGCTGACGTTTCATAAATTCATAAATTCATAAATTTTCTGATGTATATTATAAAATGTTCATTCAGCCTCTTGGTGCAGGACTTGAATATTTATTAAAAAACAAATTCTTTTTTGTAATATACTTTTTTTTAACAGTTATGTAAAAATAAACAGGTTTAATACTTGACAACACTGATTTCTATTGCCTAGTTATGTTTCAATTAATGCCAGTCTTTGAAATAACCTTTATGTGTTTGTACATACACATCCTAAATGACTTTCGGTGTACAGGGTCAAAGTGAGTCTGGAACCTATATAAGGAAGCATAGGGCACAGGGCTGAGGGCAGAATTCTAACCAATCACCAAACACTCACTCGTACCTTATATCACAGCCCATATGAGGAAGCACAGGACACACGGCTGAATGCAAAATGCCAGCCAATCACAGGGCACTCGCTCATGCTCACGCATCATAGCCTAATGGTAATTTAGAAGCACCAAGTCACTGAACCTCATGTTTTACTGCCATGTCAAGCCCACCCACTCATGGCTTCTCTCCTCTGCTCACCCATGTTCAGGAGAAGGGCAATAAACGGCCTTTATTCTGAGAGAGCAGTGGGTCAGCGGAGGCCTGCTCTGCTCTGCTGCCATAGGCTCCCCCCATGGCAAGGGCTCACACAAAAATACCCTCTTCTCACCCTTAACAGGAACATTCACATTGACTATACAGTGCACATTCTGGACTTTCCACACTCCACGGACCACACACTAAGCATTCCCCAGCCAAAAGGCAATGGTGTCCCCAAAACCACACAGGTTACAGCCTTCCCCTAGCACAGTGGAGTAGTTACCCCCCCCCCAGAGCCAAAGCAACATAAAACATGTCTCCAAACTGTCCATGGGAGTGCCTTTCCTCCAAAACCTCCATCAGTCGGCACCACTTCTGCCATTCAGCACCAGCGCTCTAGTCAACAAGCAAAAAGTGTGCATCAGTGCCAGGCTTACTGCTCCCACAAACTGAGTCACCCTTGAGCCAGATAGCAGGACACACTTCCCCTGATCTTCGGTATGCCGAAGCTCCGAGCTGCAGCAGCTTTCCCTGCGTGGCGGCCCAGACAGCTTTCAGCACCAGCTCACTCAGCAGGCTCCTCTGCCTCTGATTGCACTAACCGACTTCCAGCATGCCCAGCTGACCTCCAGTCAGCTTGCTAACAGAGCTCACTCACAGGCTTTTACCACGCCCCTTGGTGACTCCCATGCTAGTGCCCAACATTTGTACTGTTGGGGGAGTCCCTTACAACAACTGGTAGAACATTCCACCTCTTCCAACAACCCTGGAGAGTTGATGTCAACCTGAAATGAGTTTAATAGTAAAATGACTAAGAAATTGATTAATTCAAATGTATGATTTGCTACATTTGTCCAGGTCCAGGGGGTTATGGAGAAGCATAAGGTGTTAACAACATTTTAAATAAATACAAAGACAAAACAATTACAAAGCTTTGTGATAATGCCAGCTTGCAATTAGCACTGTGTTCATGCATGGACTCCTGAGCATCCCATTCTCCAGATTGTGGAGTCTGAGCTCCATCATCAGTGGTTTGTGAAGAGGATCTCTCTGTCGCCGCCCTGCTGCAGGAGGCTGGTGCTACACCAGACACACAGGGCCCAGTTACTTCGCTTTGCATCAACAGTGTAACACCCTTTCTCATATACAGAGCACTGGAAAAAATTAAGAGACCATTCCATATTTTTTAAGAATCTGTATTGTTAAATCTTGGTTTAATCCTGGTTCTGCTGGTACACTGAGTAATGCATTGCTTTCTAGCTCAAAATTTCTAAGACAGCAGTACTCAAGAACAATATGAAGCAGGAGACACTGGGAACTGCCAAGTTCTAGCCATGTAGAGGACAGAAGCAACTTTCTAATATCAGAGATACCCATCAACTTATCCGGTAATGCCTCATGAATCAGGGGGTGACCTCAAGTGACCTTCAAAAGGAATGGGAAACATTAAGTGCATGTGTGAAGTGCAGTGCTAGGACAGTGCGTAACACATTCCTTGCAGAAGGACTAAAGTGCCATAAAGCAAGGAAGAAGCCCTTCATCACTAAGAAGCAGAGAAGAGCAACGTTGGAGTTTAGAAAAATATGTATATTTTACACTGATGCACACCCATAAATTGAGAAATGAGTGAAACTAAAAATGTTGCTGTGGTCTCTTAATTTTTTCAAGAACTGTATGCCATAATAATACAGGCTAAGCTACTTAACTGAGTGCAATATACATATATATATATATATGTCAAGTCTATAGTTTATATTTCATTGTTTAATCTTGTGATTTTTAAAATTGTTGCGTCGTGTATGTAAATATGCATGTGTATATGAATGTATGACAGTTGTTTATGTTACTATAGCTGCTACTAACCCAATTGCACAATGTCAAATGAAAGTCCTTGATCCTTGATCCAGAATTATCGGTACCTGCTTCCAGAATTGCCTTATGGACATTTGCTCTGTGGCGTGATAATAGACGAGGCAAGGAGCATTTAGTAGGAATGCACTGCTGGTCTCTGAGGCACCCAGTTACGAATGGGAGAGGGCAACATTATAGTAGGTAGCATATCAAGCAACTAAATCAAGCTGAAAATCTGGTTTTTGTGTCTTAGCACTCAGCTGAGTGGGTCTCCTCCATAACAGTACTGCCATCTGTTAATTAATATGTAAGCATTGCATACAATTCATGTACGAAAGGTCTGTCTCTGCATGTTAATAAAAGAACAATGAGCAGAAAAGTACAGTCTTCAGACACATCTGCTTATAGGAAAGCACAAATTAATGATATATAAGTCATGTGAGCTCATTAGTCTTATTTGGCCTCATAAGGTCCTTTGGAGTGGTCAAAGTATATGGAGCCAAATCTGCTTTAAATCACTCTCATATTTCATTTCTCATATTTAGACTGCAGGAAGCATGGGCATCGTTAGGCCTATTTAGGGTGGGCTTCAGCCCCCCCAAAATGATCCCAAGCCCCACCCTAAAAATATAGTAATCATCATATTATTTTTAAATTATATATCCATACATTTCATACAAGATATCACTGAGCGCAGGTACGCACTTAACAAATA
>JAAGVU020000113.1:28214173-28227635 GCA_011763525.2 Mormyrus iriodes
TCCAGAGAAGCCAGTGAAATAAAGTGAGCCAGATAACAGCATAATTGCTGTACATGAGATAATAAAATTAAAGAAGCTTGTTTAGGTTTGGTGAAAAAGCAGCCCTCTATTCACGCTCATTCCTTCCTACAACCCTGGGGGCCAAGCCCCCCTTGTCTTTCAATCCTAGTGACGTCCCTGCCAGGAAGAAACCTGCACATTATGGGGAAAACATGCAAACTCCACCCACGCAGAGAAGATAATTGAATTCAGTTTATAATAAAGCAATAGAGACATTCTGTGATGGGTGAAATGTGTACGAATAATTTGCACTCAGTGGACCTGTTCATCAGCTTGATCCTACATACAGCATGCAGATAGAGCCTAGACTTTACTTAATGTTTGGTTAAGCCAGAACATCTCATGTACCCTAATATAAGTAATTCTGAACATGTTGTGATTATTGGTGCCATATGTGATGGTTCGAGGCACCCTCCTGTGATTTTCACGCAGTAGTGTCTCGAGTTTACAGAGAAGGATGCATTGAACAAGAAATACGCAGCCAATGATATTGCTGTGGCCGAAATATCCTTGTTAATGAGAGAGGTCAGAGGAAAATGTGCATGCTTGTTAAAGGTAACAGGAAGGCGTCAAGTGCAAAAAATAACAGCTCAGTAAAACAATGGTGTGAGGACAGGTTTCTCTGAAAGCACAGCTTATCTGTCAATGAAATGCTTCTGGAAGCAGAAGTGGCTCCTACCTGGAACTAACGAGATGTATCTAAAGTGCCCACTGAAAGGGGCTCCAATTTTGTACATCACAACAGAAACATTAATTAAAATTCACTTTGAATTTGAAGTTAAGAAAATGGAATTATTTGGTTGTGTATATAAGGTTCAGACTTACCGGGCACTGAAATGATCCACTTTTTGGAAAGCAGAAGTAATTATATACTGTTTATATTCTTTCATACTTTTATTTGGATGGAGTCATTTTGCATGGGTCAGCGCAGAATGTGTTTTTAGCAGACTGTAATTGTCCTTCTGTACATTTATCAGAGGCTGGGTTTCAATAGTCAGCCAAGGCAATTTCAAAACACTCTTTTCCCTGTTAATAAGCGAGGCCACAGAGGAACAGAAAGACTGTGGATGTTAAATTGTTTGATCCAGCTGACATATATTAAAAAGTGTCAAAATATAATTCACCAACGCCTGCCTGCTGCTCCTTTCTTTATTATGTGTTAATTATTATTCCGTGCTTACTAGTGCTCACCTCTACCATTAGAACAGAATATTCTAATATTCTATATAATTGATACATATCATTTTTTATATATATATTACATATAATATATAAAAAATACTTTAAGTTCCATCCATTTTCTGTAACTGCTTATCCTATTCAGGGTCGCAGGGGGTCCAGAGCCTATTGGCACATGGCGGAGAACAAGCCATGGGGAGCCAACCCATTACAGGGCACACTCACATACCATTCAGTCGCACATGCACACCTACGGGCAATTTAGTAACTCCATTAACCTCGGCGTGTTTTTGGACTGTGGGAGAAAACCAGAGTACCTGGAGGAAACCCCATGATGACACAAGGAGAACATGCAAACTCCACACACATAGAACTCTGATAGAAACTTGAACCCAGGTCCCAGAGGTGTGCGGCAACAGTGCTAACCACTGCACCACCGTGCCGCCCGTATTTTAAATAATTATATAAAATAATATTATTTATAAAATATACAATATAATATTATGTATAATATTTGATATTATTATACTTTTACTGCACTTATTCATAGGTATTCACCGGTACCATTATGACCACTGACACTCCTGCCCTTTCTGCCTTCAGTTATATATCAAGACAAATGTTTTTCATTTGGGCCCTTTTTTCATATGAAGTAACAGTTACACAAAGGGGTGCTAACTACTTGAGGGTATGTGATCATATAAATGAAAACATTTATTCAGTCTCTTCCCATGATACCACCTTGTGACACTGACGAAGAAAGCAATAAAAAAAAGCTGATTTAGAAACAGATGACAGTACAATGTAACTAAAAGTAAGTAAACTAAAAGCCCCTCAAACTGCTGTGAACATGAGTATGAACAGAATATGCAGTGAATTCATGCAGTAGACGCCTCCAATTTCAGTACTTTGACAGCTACAGTAAAAATTTATAATCATATAAATGAACCTAGAGAATGGCCAGAAATCCAGCTATATCGAGTTTCTTAACCTCTTACAGTGGCCCTTTGGGAAATGGTTTCAGTGAGTGATTTCACTGTTTGTATCTTTGATCTTTGAATCTGGGGTACAGAAGCATACTAAAGGAAACTGAAGACAGACAAGTTGAGGACTGGGTTGGGGCCACAACCCACTGAGCTGTGAGTTTAGGGACAAGCATCACCATCCTAGTCTGGGTTACTGGAGGGGGACACGAATTAGAACATAGGGACTTGTTTTGGATCATACCACTGGCGTTTCACTCATTTGACTCTTGAATCTGAAATGCCCCTCCCACTCTCTAATGATCGGAATTCTTAAATGACATGTTTCCTACTTTTATTCCAGCTCTGTAGCTCCTGTCCAACTTTGACTATTTGTTCTTTATAAAAGCACCCAGAACTGCACACTCTCTCTGGCTGAGTGTTCTGATACAGGATGATAATAATCATAAACATGCAGTATTTTCTCATTCACTGCCTTTTATCCCTTTGTCTTATGTACTTTATGCTAATATGCTTTCATTGTTGTGCTTTCTCCCTGCGTAGACTTAGTGCCCCCACAACCTGACTCCAGATAAGTGGCAGAAAATGGATGGATGGATAGATGTTGTGCTTTCTGGGTAATGCCTAGACTTATCACTATTCAGGGACAATGCAACCAATAAAAGCATTGGTTTATCTTCAATCTGTTTATCTAGTCCAGGGTGGTGGTGGGGGGCTGAAGTCTGAAGCCTGGAGCTGGGCATAGCGCGCAAGACTGGGGTACACCTTGGATGGAAGCTAGTCCACAACACATACATGTAAGCGCTATGAGACACCAATTCGTTTGAAGTCTTTTTTCACTGCAGGAGGCAACACACAAAATCTACACACAAAGTAGGGGTGAGATTCAAACACCCAAGCCTGGAGGTATAGCCAAGCCTGCTGTCTGCTGAGCCATGGTGCCACCCAGCTAAAACGTCAACAGTAGAATTATGATTATATTTGAACACACTTTATCATAACAAAGTGGTTGAGAAGCAACTTTATCCTTCCATCTGTCTAAGGAAAGCATTAACTGAAGTATTACATATTCATATTTAAATTGTATTTTTGTGGGAGATTTGTACAGTAAGAATTGCTTCACTAAGTATTGCCTCACAAAATATGGCGGAATAAATGGACTGGGTGTAAATGTATAATTCATTCTAGATAAGTGTATCTGCCAGGAAAGTAAATGATGTATTACAGCCAAACAAATAGTAAAATCAATGATTTGGAGTTCTGGGAGCAGCCTTTCCATTGTTAGAACTCATACTTTACAGAGGATGATAAAGCACACGTCTTTGCGTTGTTTGTTGCAAGCAGTGCTTGTGTGAGCTGTTTAAGTGCTGAAGTGTTATTGCAGGAAACATATTCAGATATGGTACAATCTCAGTGGGCCAGAGCTGTGCAGAATTCCCCTAACTGATGTTCAGCTGGCTCCACTCAACAAAAAAGGATGTGGTGTGTTTTAAAAGGAACCACTTATGGCAAACAAAATGAGCGAAGAGGACAGGGGCACTCTACACCTTGGTTATGCCTGGTCTCTTGCTGAAAGTTTCAGATTACTGTGTTTTTTTGTTCATTTGTTTGTTTGTTTTTCCAAATAAACTTTTCTATACTTTATTCATCTTCCTACCCAGAGAAACCCCAAAGCCTAACCCAAGAAGCTCAGAGAGAAGGCAGGGGAGGCCCAGGGCAGGATGCCAGTTCACACATGATGGATAATTTAGACTTTGCTGTTTTTATGTCTTTGGAGGGTGTGAGGAAACTGCGTGGCTGGGGTTAATCCAAGCAACACAAGGAGAGCTGAGAAACTTTTTTACAAATCATTTTTGTAAATAAATGCCTTCTGTTTTGTTGTAGCTCCAGATATCCATTTTCAGATATCATTTTCATTATCCATTATCCAGATATCATTTTCTTACCACACACCATTAACATTAGTTTACAAAGTCATCTTTACATTTGTCCATCTGACATCATGAAGGTGCAATACAAAAGCTGTTACCTGTAAGCTGTAAGCCTAACTGGATAACAGTAATTATATTCTGTGCATGTTTAATGAGTTTTAAGTAATTTATCATCATGCCAGGTGGGTGGCATACAAAAATGGAGTTTAAATAACAAGAACAAACTGAGAAAAGAAGAACATAAATAGATTTAAAAAAATAATAAAAACACATGCAGAACTTGAATCTGTTTGCACAGTGACTATCCCTGCATCAGGACCCAGAACTAAAACGACAGTAATAAAGACTGGCTGAGAAAATAAAGTTACAAATTTAACTAAAATGACAATGTCTCAACGGAAAAAAAAAAAATAGACTTTCATAAAGCATACCCCTTAATATATGTTCTATCAACAAATTAGGAAAGCAATTGTACACCTGAGCATTTATAATGAATTTTGGAATGGTTGCTATCTGTATTTACCCAGAACACCATGTGTACCTGACACCAAAAGTCATCTGCTTCCAGGAAGCCATATTACTCTATAATCTCAGCATAACTGTGCAAATTCTAATAATAAATGATAATAAAAATAATATTAAAAAAGGGGTCCCGCCTGAGCCAAAGGTAATTCTGTCATGTATACACATAATTTAAAGCTTAACCTGTACACATGTAATTCAATTCTAAAATTATGAAACAGATGGGCTGCTTGTTTAGTCACTGCCAACTTTCCTATGTGGGACAGCCACTTCGTGCCAGAAGACCTAACACATGTGCTAAGACTATTTGGAAAGCGGGTAATTTTGAATATTTTTCAGAACGGAAGACCTGGAATCGAAACACCTGACCTGCTGACCTCTAACTCTCTAACTCTTTCTATAGAGGTCTTATTGTTTTAATATTTAATAAGGAAATGGAGTTGCCTGAGTTTAATTTAACATGTCACAGGCCAGGAGTTTGTTCCACTCTCTCGTTCCTCTACCTTTCCTCCCACGGTCCAAAGACTTACTGTTCAGGTGGATCACTGGTTCTAAATTGCCTCCAGTGTGTGATTGTGTGAATGTGCAGCTCCTGTAACTGACTGGTGGCATGTGGATGATTTGAAGGACATTACAACATCCCCATCACCAAACTGAGGAAATTATTTATGACCTTTTGCTTGGCCCAGTAGAAGCTGTTCCATTTTCTTGCACAGAAATGCCACAGCTAGTGACAAGCTAGAGACCCAAGTGCCCCGTGTGCTGTTTGATTTGTTGTTTTATTTGGTCACCAGTCTTGGAAAGTAGCCTGAGATCTCAAACTATGGATTTTACTCAAGCATTCTATTTCTGCAAAGAGTGGCAATACAACTGTATAGATTATGCAGTTTTAAAATCCATCCTTCCATCTATCTATCCATCAAGCCATCCATCCATCCTTAACTGCTTATTTTGTACAGGGTTGTAGTGAGCCTGTCCCGGAAAGCACAAGATATGAGATTGGGGGCATCCTGGATGGGATGCCAGTCCATTGCAGAAGGTTTGGAATAATTCCATATGATTCTATGTTATATAAGTTCCCACCCAATAAAAATCGTAAAATCTGATGCTTTTCCACAGAGACTGGCTCTACACAGCTCTGATTGCTGCCAATGGTCATCATTTTAAGTATGCCTGCTATCTGCATGATATTATCAGACCCAATGTACTGTAACTGTATTTGAACAATTTTACTTTAAGTTGCAGATAGGCAGTGATTCTTTATTGTTTAAGGAGTTAAATGTGTGCTGCAGTATACGTACGATCTACGTTCTGTCCTTACAAGGACTCTATTTTTAACAGCACATTGGAACATTATTATATGCTACTTAAAATAATTTTCTTCTGAAAAAATTAACCATAACTAGTTTATTGTTATTATTTGTTGTTCATTAGCCGCGGTATGAGCGGGATTAACTACTTTCACACAGTGTCACCAACTTTAGTCAGCTGACTGGAGTGAGATTTTCAATATGAGACAAATCTGCACACACATTTACATGTACGTAACAGTTTTATTACCTTGTAAACAGTCTGTAAGGTTTATGAACTACCCTGACGCTGCTGATGCAGCTAATTTTAGGTTTATAATGGAATAATATAGATTTACTGTAAGATTTCTTGCCTGAGCATGAAAGTGAAAGCGTGAGAGTTGGGAACCCTGCAAAGGTGTGCAGCTATACGAAAAAAATCAATTCTGCATCGCATTGGGCTGCATTATGGCAAGTAGTCATTGATTATTTTTGTTTAACTGCACCGGTTGTCGGTGTTTATCCTTTATGTATTTCAGGACTATATTTTTGTTGGGTTCCACCAAGATAACCATCTGGAATGGACTGGGGTTCCACTGGTGCTTTACATCTTCTGTTGCCTTGGACAAGCTGTTTGGCCCTAACTGTATAAGTGGTTCATAAATAATGTAGGAGTAAAAGACTTGAAAGCTTATATCATTATGAGAAATCTGAGGAAAATTGCCTTAAGACATTGACTTAACAAAATAAATATTCAAATTCCATTCTGACTAGCCTATACAGTATTATCATTGTTATACTATAAATGAATATAATGCTATTAGACTATTACTTCCCAGACAAAGCGTTTATTTTGAAACAGGTGAGTCTGAAACAATGTTCGTATAGAACTACAGCTATTTTAAGACTATATATTCATCCATTTCACTGTGTGACATATGAATTATGCTGCCCCTGCTTGGAAACGGTTGGAAACCAACCTATTTAAAGAACATTTTGCAATATCTGCAGATTCAGGTTAATCCTGGGAGGCTGTGCCATGCACAGTGAGTAGTTTTAAACCAGTGACGTGTGTTCCAGTAGAATTTCAAAACTGTTCAAGATGCAATCACTTGAATCCATAATTTGACTGCAGGGGCTAAGTAAGTAAGTAAATTATGAAAAAAGCCATCAGAAAGGTAGTATGCATGCCACTGTCCGTGAAATATATTTCTATACTTAGAGTAGAATAGCTATACTTTTCCTTAGCTGACACTCTGAACTGTTGTGGATATTGTACTGCACTCCTTGGGAACTGTATGCTGAGTAGGTAGTGTTAAAGGAAGGCAGTGATCTTGAAAGGGGTTTTTACTCTTTTGTGAAAGCGAGGACCTTTCTGTGGCTGCCCCAACCTCCCCGCATGTTTAGGGAGGCCACCTGAATGGCAGCTCTCTGTACTGAACACACATTGAGCTAGGCTGGCTTGTTTGAAGAAGAGATACCTCGGGCCCGTTCCTCACGTCATGCTATAGCTGAATGCTCAGACTCAAGAAGGGTCAGCTGAAAACCGAAACCCTTCCCCTGAATCAGCTTAGGAATGATATAGCTACTCTATGAACACAACTCTGTGGTAAACAACCAGGGATTAGAGTGTCTATCAGTAGTAGTACTCAAAGTAGCAGTAGTAATACTTGTTGTTATTCACTGGAATATCAGACCAGAAGATGGTTACATTTATAAGGTATAATGAAAAACTCAGTAGTGGTTCTAACAATCTTGTTGTCATTCTTGATTTTGTTGATGTCGTTGTTGTTCTTGATCTTGTTGTTGTTCTTCTTCTTCTTATAATAATAATTATTATTATTATAGTATTCTATATTATAGTAGATCAATAATACAAATATATATCATTTTGGAATAAAAAGATGACTAAATGCAACTTTTGACAGAATCTTGCATTTCAAAACAGCTAATTTCAGACGTTTTTTTGTGTCACCGATTTCTAAAACAAGACACTAAAAGCAGATGCTTCAGAAAGCTTGCAAGGTCACTTCAAGGGACTCATTTGATTAATACCAGTGAAAAAAGACTGTGACAACATAGATATGTGATATTGGTAAGAGGGGCGCGAAAAAAAAAAGATAGTAAAAGATTCAGCAACGATTTCACTTTCTTTAATACTGCAGGAGTCCAGTAATTTCAAATCCAATTCTGGCCCTGTAGAGATTTAAAATGAGAAGGTACAAATCAGCTATTCTGTGGCTGCTAAGTTTCAGGATAATCAGCGATTCTAAAATTGAACATTTGCTCATTTTGTGCTTCCCCTCAGTACAACATGATTAAATACATTTTGTATAATGAAAAAACGGGATGTTCGCAATGTGGAGATCTCCTCCTGGAGAGCCCTTATCAAGAAATCTACCCTGACCCCCTTCTCATTTCATCTTTTAATCAGTGCTTTATCACAGACTTCTCGAGGCAATGCTAAGGTTGGGGGGGGTGGGAAAGGTTTAATTTAAATGAGTAACTGTGCAGCCACCCAGCAGGACTGCAGAATTTTAGCACCCGCGAACACTTTCTTATAGTTGGACTTTAAGTTCCTTCCAGTAGGAGGAAACATGCTATTTTGACATATATAACATGCTTAGAAAAGGACTAGATTTCATTATCAGAGGTTTGGCATCAATGAATTGCTTCTGTTGACTGTATTACGCTTTGATAGCTGCACTAAAGTTAACTTGCTCAGTTTTCCTTAATTGCTCCCCTGTGGGCGAGAGATGAAGTCCGTCCTGGATTCTAACGAGATCACTGGGCGTAAGGCAGGTGGATCTGATGCTGAAATTCCCCAGGCAAGACACTGTAGCATCGAGGTAGAACCAGAAGGGACACGCTTGCACGCCTCGCAGGACAAGCCCCAGGAGAAGAATGTTTTTTCAGACTATCCCAGTTTCCTTCAAACACAAAAGGCAAGCATTTGCTTTAGTAAGGCAATAAACTTCAATGCTGTTGTGGCACCTCTGCTAATCAAACTACATGGAACAACATTTTATGAAATCTAAAGTCATTACATGATTGAATGTTATTTGCCTTTGTTCTTTATTTTTCCAGGGATCACATAAGCGACGTATAATAGATGTTTCATGTGGCAGACTCTGATATCTCTATCAAGACAGGCATAGCATACAATGCCATATAGTTGTTAGATATTTTTATAAAAAGACTATCAAATGTACGTTTTCATGCTATTTATAATACTGGCTAACTGATGTGTGACATAAAATATCACATTATAAGTGATATGTAATATCCTATTATTGGTTCTTTCTTTGTCAAAACTGATTTTACATTCATCTATCTGTCCATCCATCCATCCATCCACCCATCCATCCATTTTCTTCCGCTCATCTGGGTCTGAATCGTGAGGGCAGCAGCCCTGATTCCCCCTTCTGAGTCGTCTACCGGGTTGTGAGAATCTCTTCGAGGCCGATCGAAAGTCAATTTCCATGGCTTAACTGAACTCCTCTGACACACGAGTTTTTGTCTCCGCAACTGACAAAGCTGCATTCCGCTTAGCCTGCCAGTACCTGTCAGCTGCTTGGGGAGTCCCACAAGCTAATCAAGCTAAGAAGGCCTCCTTCTTCAGCCTGACGGCTCCCTTTTACGACTGGTGTCCACCACCAGGTTCGGGGGTTACCACAGCTCCGCACTACCATTTTAGCAATGTAGGCATTGGGCACTACTTATTAGAATTCAATCTCTCCAGTCTCCCCCTGAGTGCAAGCAAAATTCTGCCAGAGGTAAGAGTTGGAGATTTTCCAGGCAGGGGCCTCTGCCATACAATAGTAATAAGCAAGTGTACATGGTATGATAACTATCAATTTTCATACCGTAGTATATCATGAAACTGATATACTACTGTAACCCTAGTGTGGAGTTGAGCCCAACTATATCTAGACAGTATCTCCCTACCCACAGCACCAGCTAAGGCTCCTTTCCCCCTGAGACGTTACATTCCATGTCTCACACAGCCAGTTTCCATAGCTGGGGAACAGATTGCCAAGGCCCCTGCTGTCCGACTGCCACTTGATCTACATCCTCTGCAGGCGGTGGGCCCACTGGAGGGCGGAGCCATGTAACTCTTTTGGGCTTTGCGCAGCTGGGCCCCATGGGTAGAGGCCCGGTCACCATGCACTCACCTGCAAACTCCCCCTCCAGGTCTGGCTCCAGGGAGGGGCCCCGGTGCCCGTAATACAGGCGAAGTTACTTGATCTTTGTTCTTTTTGCTCATAGGGATGTTTGAATTGCAATTTGTCTGACTGCTCACCTAGAACCAATTTGCATTGGGAGACCTTACATGGGGCAATTACCCTCAACAACAGAGCTCCTAGGATCACAGAGGCACACAAACCCCTCCATTGTGTACTGTGCCTGTTTTCAGCTGTTCCACATAGACACGCATCTCGTGGGATCACCGAGCACCTGCATCACACCCAGCCCAACTCAAACAGGTCGAGTCATCAGCCTGCGCAGCTGGCTTCTATAAAAGGGATGCTTCAGTCATCAAAGAAGAGGGGAGAGGATGGAGGAGAAGTGGCTGTTTTGTAAATATAAAAAAAGCTCAAGCACAACAGAAGCCATTTGCTTTCCTTTCAATTGAATTTCTTTCCCTGGGTATTTTATTTCCCACAGTATTTGCCAGTAACTAATGTAAGTTTCTAACATAAGGACGGGACAGCTGGGTTTAAGCAATACAGAGCACAAAATAACGGATGTGGTACATTATAAAAAATAAAAATGACAGACTGGTAACTGAAAGATAAAGAAGGCAGGGAATGGAAAGGGGGGACAACTACAGGAAAATAGTGTCCTTGAAGCCAACCAGTTGACCCTATTTTTTCCAAAACACGGTAATCAGTCTGCTCAGGGTTACATGGGCTCCATTAACTCAAGTGTCTGTATCCACATACTAGTGATCTGTCTCCATGGTAACACAAGCGCGCACCCAAACTCATTGCTATATATCTGCTTTTCCCCTGCCTAGTCACAAAATGCTATACAAAATATATTGCCAGGATGTTCTTTTTTTTTTCTCTGTATACGTTGTGGTGGGGTATGAGTGCAAATACACAGGAGAAACAGATATTTCACACGTCAGCCCAGAGATGCTTGTATTTAATGGAAATTGGGGATGGTCACAACAGGAACCAAAGACAGGGGATTCCATGGTTAGCTGTGGGTACGGAGGAACCCAGGGAGGTCTGGGTAGGCAGCATCGGATCAGCCTTTGTAGAACATACAGATGCTCTGCGCAAATGGATAGTACCTCCTTTTCACATTACTGCAGGTGAGGCACCGTGTGAGGCACACGGCACCAGGCAGTGGAGTCCCTCACACTCACTATGTGCGAATTTAAGGCATCACTTCAGCAAGCACATGTTTTATACGTGTGGGAGGAGACTGGCAAAATGCAAATTCCACAAACATTGAGTGAGCGCTACGAGCATGAAACACAGTGTTTCCCATTGTGGAACAGTGCTGATATTCAGAATATTCCATTAGTTGTTTGTGCTTCATAATAACAATTTGTGTGTGGTTGTTAATAATTATTCAGTAAAATTAATACATTGCAATAACTCAAAAATTTGCTAGACTGCTAGACTGGTAGGTAGTTTCTGCTTTGTTGTGGTTTAATTAAAGCTAAATTTTAAAATGAATGGGAATTTAAATATAAATAGTTAATATTTGTTATTATTAAAATCAAAATACAAATGAGATTTTGATGATAAATTTAAACCCCATAAGCATATTGTTGCCAGGAAAATGCTTTTATAATTAATATTTCTGAAGAAAATATGCACTGAAGACCACAGGGCAATTGTTCCAATAAATATAATGCCTTTAAATCCATGTGAGTTTTCTTTCCTGCTTTAAGCATATGGTTGCGGGAGTGTCCCATCCTGGTGACGGCTATGGTAACTCCCCATCACCGTGAGGGGCTCGCTGTGACGGGCACTGACTCTGATGCATGTTTATACGCTCCATCGCCTGCTGCCGAAGGTGGCCTGACAGCAACCACACGTTCAGTGTGGATGGATGGCACGTCAGAGATGTACACCGCGCTGTCAAGTGCTACACACTTCAAAATGAATAAACAAATAAACTCTGTTCATGCTTGCATGTTGTTGTGTAAGTCCTTTTAGTATTATAATAGGAGTATTAATGTAGCAACATCTATCTATGTAAGATAGCCCAAACATATAGCAATACCAATAATAATAATAGCAACAACAAAGATTATTATTATTATCATTGTTGTTGTTGTTGTCTTTTGTATTACCTCAATATGAACAAAGCACACAGGAAGTTAATGTTCAAACAACATCCTGGAAACCAATGTATTATTCACTGCAAGCCAATGAAAATTTCAGGCAAAATTATGGTTGCATGTCTTAGTGGGAATGACTAAAACCCTGAAACATGAATATACAATATTAAACTGCATAACCAAAGACATATGAATGAATTTTCATTTTTATTTTATTTTTATAATACGTCTGAAAGTAAAATTTTCTTGTGAATTTACGACATTTATCTATAATTTCTGGGTTTCTTTTAGAAGTGAACAGGAAAGCACAGGAGCCTGAAAACGCCTGCTGCAATAATTCATAAATGCCAGCAGTAATTTTCTAGGTTTTCAATAAAGCTCACTAGTCATTACATACAGTTGTTGTTTATTTCAATATATTACTACACAGAGATTCACTTTTGCTTAACAAATAGATAAACAGATAGGGATGAAAGCTACGGTTTTATCTATCCATCTCCCAACCACTTATTCTGAGCAGGGAAGCTCACACACAGCAGGCAATTTAATGCACATCTTTATAGGAGGAACCCACACAGGGAGAGAGAGCATGCCATACTCAAACATTCACAAACACAGATAAAGGATTCAAACACCCTACCCTGATGGTCTAACGTAATTTATACCATGGCCCTAGTAAATACTATTTTCTTATTGGTCCAGAAATGTCAGGTGGATGCTGATTATTTTTGTGTAACAGCACAGGTATTTTCAGCAGCCTAATAACAGTTCCATATTAATTTGTTTTAATGTTTTATTAAATATGTTAATATAAAAACCTGTATGACTTTTTATTCATAAATAAGAAGTCATTCTTATCAGCATAAGCTTCCTTGGTTAACGTGATGAAGAAAAAAGAGATGGTGGTGGATTTCAGCAAGAACAAGTAAGTCCCTGCCCTCCCCAGTATGCCTTGGTGGGACAGATGAGGAAATTGTGACATCACACAGGTACCTGGGCGTTCAACTATACAATAAGCTGGAGAGGTCCACCAACACAGCGGCTGTCTAGAAGAAGGGCATGAACCAGCTTTATTTCCTGAAGAGGCTCAGTTCCTTCACTGTAGCTAAAAGGATGCTCCTGATGTTTTATCAGTCTGTTGATGCGAACACCATCTTCTCTGCTGCGGTGTGTTGGGGAGCAGGCATCAAAGCA
>JAAGVU020000113.1:28227735-28248357 GCA_011763525.2 Mormyrus iriodes
CTCAAGAGTAGCTTCAGCAACTGACTCATTCAAACTCGCTGCATTAAGGAATATTACAGGAAATCATTCCTGCCCAGTGCTATTAGACTCAATAACTCTACTGCCCATGACAGACCTGTGGTGACTAAACTGTACTAGTTACGTCTACTGGCGTCACCTTGCAACTCAGATCCATGCATATCCTAATTGTATCTTTGCACTTTGTCTAAATTGCATTTTTTTCACCTTGTCTATTGTAGTATCCGATTTCAGTATTTTATTTTCATTTTATTTTATTCTGTTATCGTATTCAATCTTGTAATTTCTTCTTATCGTATCACCTTGTAATCCGGAAAGGGCCACTGTGTATGCAGGTTTTTGCTGCAACTCCCTAATTATATTACTATAATTGAGTTCTCACACCTGGCTTTGAACAGCTGACCTAAACAGCCTATTAGTTTGCCTATTCCCACAGATTTGGCGAAACTAAGTGGCACACACGCGAAAGTTCCAGGTGCACACGCGAAAAAATGAGCATTTTAATATTTTGCACAGGTCCCGTCAGGGGCTCCGTATTTTTCCATACGTTGTAATGTATGAAAAGACCCAAAATCAACATTGTAAGCGGACTGCCTGATTGCTATAAGCGAATTAAACAGTATTTGTACAGGAATGATTCTGTCCCAAGCTTTTTGATCCATAGAAGCCGTTGATCACTGTTTGATCTAGTGGTTTCCACTGTGTATGAAAGTTACATGATGCGCATCATCCCCCATAGTTTAATGCTTAAAGCACACGTAACTGGACATGTCTGTATCATTTAGGTTTATCCTTACTAGTCTATTAATCCTTTTTTTATACATTTGTACAGTACTGTTATTATTAGTAATGCAAAACTATTTCAAAAAATATTATCCCAACCTGACCGCTTAGAGGTTCCATAAAAAATAATCAGTCAGGAAGAGAGACATCGAAACATAGAGAGCTAATCAAGAAAGGGCCACGTGCTAAGTAGGAACCAATTGGAGCTCACTGATGTAGGTGTACTTTTTTTTTTTTTTTATTAGCGTCCACACTGATGCCTTGACAGAAAGATTAGATGTCAGACAGTGTTGAACCCATACTGACCAAACTCCGTCCGATCTCTCACGCGCCCCAACCAAGATCCTCTTTGGCTTGGCTTCAGCTCGAGCTCAGAGCAGTCCCTGAGATGTGTCGGGAGGAACCACCCTTGACAGGGGCACATGATCTCACTGACAGTCCCTACAGCCAGTAGGACTCCTGGGGTTGGCTCGATTAGGGGGTGGCTGTAGGTAGGGGCATCAACGTTACAGGCAGAACCTCCCAGGGCATGTATGGTGCCAGCCGATCTCTGTGGACTATCACAGTTTGACACCCTAGTCCTGTCTGAACCCTGTACACCACATCAGACAAGTGTGTCACTACCACACAGGGTCTCATCCATGGCCCCACCAGCTTAGGGCACAACATTTTCTAGTGAGAGGGTGTCATGCAGCCATATCCATGGCCCTGGCAGCAGTGGTTCACTGTAGCTGTGGGGATCATATGCCCTCTTATGGTGGCCCCTATTGGTTCCTGACAAGCTGGTGGTCTGTTTCCATGCACCGCCGGAGCTCTGCACATAGCATGACCCTGGCTGTCTTGCTAGGTTTTTTTCCGAGTCTGCCAAAAGCTAATTCCATTGGCATCTTCAGTTCCCATTCAAAGAGGAGAATGGCTGGCATGAAGCCAGTCATATCCTATACATCTGAGTGATATGCCCACAGTACCATAGGAAATTAGTGGTCCACATCCTTCTGGTGAGCTGCAGTGAGAATGGCCAGTTGGGTCACCATCGTACAGATAAATCGTTCCACCAGCCTGTTGCTCCGAGGGTGCAGGACGTAGAGTTCTTGATCTGCAGGCGCTGGAAAACCTTCTCCATGACTGCAGCCTTCAAGTTCCACTCATGGTCACTGTGTAGCTCCTCAAGGGCTCCGTACCTGCAGAACAGTTCCTTCATCAACTTGATTGATGCTTTGGTTGTGGTATGGTCTGGCACTGTATATGCCTCTGGCCACTTATTGAAGTAGTCTATTGCTAACAGGATGTAGAGGTTTCCCATCTCAGTGGTTGGAAATGGTCCCAGTATGTCCACCCCCACCATGTTATGGGGCTGCCAGACTGAGGGAGCTGAAGGGGGGCCTTGGAATGATCTTGGGACCCCTTCTGAGCAATGCAGGCATCGCAACAATGGACATGGAGTCTCATGTCTTTACTGCAGCCTGTCCCTTTATGGGGGCCGCTATAGGGTCTTCTGGACATCAATGTGTCCCACTCCAGGGAGCCCATGCACAGCGGCAAGAATGTCTGAGAGCGAGAAACCAGCAACTGTCAGAGAACCTGGCTGGGGACTGTTCCTTCCCAACAGCGGTAGAGAAGGCCATCATACTCCACTAGACTGGCCCACTGAAAACAATAGGCCTTCATTGTAGGACCAAGAGAGGTGACATCCTGCCATCCTGACCTCTGTCCTTGTCAGAGTCAAGTTAAAGGATGTGAGAGTTCTGGACCTGCCTCCTGGGCCTGCCGCATCTTGTCCAAGATGATGGCTTGAATTTCCATTGATGTGTTGCTGGGAACCGCAGTTGCTGTGGCCTGAGCTGGTTCTATGGCTCCCCCAGGTCTAACTGCTGCCGTGATGCTGGGAGTAGCTGTTTGCAGGGTTTGAGTCTGATGTGACATTCCCTGTGCTGGTGCAGTTTCTATTGCCCTGGCTGCTGCAGTGCTCTGTCTGGTGCTGCTCTACCCTGAAGCAGTGGCGGCAAACCTCTGTCTCACAGAGCTTGCAAGACAAGGCATCTGCATTGCCATGGAGCTGGCCTGCCCCAGCTAGATGCTGAAATGGTACAGCTGGAGTGTCTCAACCAGAGGGTCACTTGTCCGGTAAATGATGCGTGGTCAGTTCTCAGGGCTTGCCACCACTGTCAGTAGCTCTCTGTGAGTGATGCAATAGTTCCTTTTGGCTTAGTCCAGCCGCCAATTATAATATGCGACTATTCGTTTCTCCTCCTCTACTAGAGGACTACCCCAGTTCCAGTACTGCTGGGATCTGTGTCGAACGGACACAGTGCTGCTGGGTCACGGAATGCTAGAACAGGGGCAGCAATAAGTGCAGCCCTCAGGTTCCATAAGGCTACATTACAGTCCTCAGACTAGGACCACGCAGTTCCCTTTGGCAGTCAGCCGATGCAGGGGAGCAGCAATATCTGAAGACATTGTTCAGGTTGTCCAACGTCTGGTCAACTCTGGGGGGGTGAACCAGCATATCGTTCCGAAAGACAATACACCAGTTCAGGGGAATATCTGCAAGTACCCACTCCATGAGACGCTCAAAGGTGGTTGGGGCATTACATAGCCCAAAAGCTATCATGATAAAGTGCCATAGCCCCTGGCCCAGGATGAATACTGTCTTTTCCTTTGTGTCAGTTGCCAGTACCTGCTCTGGAGATCCAAGAAGTTAAAAGCAGCTGGAACTCACGTGTTGAGGGCATCATCAATCTGAAGCAAGGAGTATGAGTCTGCCCGAGTGATAACATTCAGACGACATGCTGAATGCCATGCCATGGCTACCATCCTTCTTCTGGACCAGCACAACTGCAGTAGCCCATGGCCTTGCAGATGTGTCCATGATTCCTGCTGCTGCCATCTCTTGGACTTTCTCCTCAGTTGCCTGCCTCTTTGCTAGTGGCAGATGATGGGGCCACAGGCAGATGGGGGTGGCCTTACTGGTGTCTATTTGGTGTTGGACAAGGTCATCCCTGGCAGCTCCCTGGATGTCTATGTGGCCTTAGAGTTGGTCCCACAGTCTTTTCCTCTCTCCGTGCTCCAGCCCTGTGCAACTTCTCCCCCAGAGGGCCTCAACTGTCACTGTAGTCTGACCCTTATTACTATCAGGGTTCCTTTTGTTCTCAGCCCTTGTGTGGTTTGTGGTGTGTGCAGAGTCCACTGCCCCTCCTGGCTGGTTCTGAGCATGGCAGACCGGTAAGGAAGCAAGTTGTGCGAAACACAAATAGTGTTTCAATCTCACACCTCCAAGTTTGTGAGTTTGATTCCCAGGCTTGGCTTTTGTGTGCAAAGAATTTGCATGAAATTCTCATGTTTTTATGGATGCAGTTGGAAATGGTATTTGAATATTCCCCATAGTGTGTGATTATATGCCAGGAGATGGTGTACCCCAGCCTCGTGGTCTGTGATTAGCTGTAGGCCTGTACCCCATGATCCTGACCAGACTAAGTAGTTGGAAGATGGATGGATGGATATATTTACTATAGGAAGAATAATGCTTTTTTGGTTTTGCCTGGACTGCAAGTTGTGAGAAGGGACTGAAAATATTAAATGCCTCCTCTTTATGAACTTCTCAGTAAGTGTAGTGCAGTCTTTTCATACCAACAGGAAATTACATTTTTTTGATCATTTATCAGGGTAACAATAATTTTTTTCTTCTCAGGAGTAACTGCATTGACTCCCTTGCATTATTAAGCTGTGCAGCAGTGGGGCCCACATTTTGCTGGAAAAGCAGTTCTGCTCTTTGTATTGCTCCGAGCTCTGGAATATGCATTTTGTGGGACACAAGCAATGGCCTGATTTATATCATTGCAAACTATTCGGGATATATAATTCTTCAAAGGTGTATGCCTCTGGAATAAACAGTGGCATTAATGGACTCACTGGGTACCATATTTTGTTTTGCCCCCGTTTATGCTTTGTTGTCGTTGTTTGTTTACATTTGTCATTAGCATGAACCAAGAATATAAAGTAGTTATAATTATGTATTCATTGAGCATTCATTTACACGTATACATATAATGTATATCAACATTAAATCTAGACTTTTTTTGTGGTGAAGAATGATGACTTAGCTAAATCTTCTACTATGGATGAATTATATTGTTGCTCATTCAACTCTTATTCAAAGGACCTCACAATCATTTCATAGAATTGGATATTTGATTGGACCAAAATTGATGGTTCTCTTCTTTCACATTTCAAGCCCATGCCCTAACCTCACCTGTTGCTCCTGGAATGAGAGTGAAAGAGATTCAAATCCAATCCATCTAAAGACTATTTATTTTTTCTTTATTTGACATCTTGACAGATGTATGCTCCATGCTCCTTTTGCCATGAGCTCAACCAATTAAGGATACCAAGAAATAACAGATGTAAGTTTTTCGGTGAACTGACTGATCTCAGGTGACCATCCTGAACTAGGGATTCCTTATAAGGCTTATCTAAACTGTATTTAAACACATTAGTATTCAGACCTCATATGTTAAAGTCAGATAAATGTTACGTTATATAACAGTGTGGTAAAGGTAGATGAAGGTTAAATAACCAGGAAAGAACTAAATATGAACCCTATGTGCCTGATCTTTGCCTTTAAATCCTCAGCAATGGCCTCTGGGGGTCTTGGAGAAAGTGCCTAATGAGCTAAGGGCTGCAAAAAGAGGCACACAGGGTTGTTCGTGTCAGGTCAACATCAGTGTACAGCATATCTGGGCTGTTTCCATTTCTCCTTGATCCACTGTTAACAGTACAACTATGTATAACAGTACAAATGTGCAGTAAGAAACACATCTCGGTGGTGATACTGGACAATTTCTATTTAGTTGCTGTTGATATTTTAGTTTGAATATCATTGAATATGACTTTTCCCACACATTATTTTGTGTTAATGTATTTGTTTTGGTGTATTTTAATCAAACAATTTAAACTGTGTCGCTGTGGCTGATTTCAAAGGGTAGCTTATGGAATTATCGTTTCATTATGCTGAAATTCAATTATTGAAACAGTATAATGTACCACTATAAAAATAATAAATACATTTTAAAATCAGCAAGCTTTAGCTTAATAATTAAAGTGATGGTTAGAAAAAAAATTATATATGGGGGCCTCCAAGGTGTGAGAGCATGCAATTCTAGTTTGTCCATGTTTGACTTTGGGAGTAAATCTTCTTTAACAAAACAATAAGAGAATAAAGTTAGGAGTACCGCTGAGCAAGTTGTAACATAACTAAAGTTGGTCTTATTATTTTTATGGACATTTAAGAGCTTTTATAAATAATTAAATTGCTTTTGAATATAAATTGCTTTTTTAAGTATAACTAGGAGAGGAATGCCAAAACATTCTGTATTTGAAATGAAAAATGTTGTGGACGTCAAAAAATATTGGACCCAAAAACATTCAAGCAGGTTTACAAAACTTAAATTATACATAAGGACAAGAATGTCCATGGTCACTGCTCACAGAGTAGAGAAATGTCATTTAGCAGCACCTCAGCCGGCAGTATAGCATATACAATATGCACAGACGAGGACAAAAATACAGAGACACACATGAATAGACAAATAAATACCACAGTTTACAAAGAAGTACGAGGCAATGCAAAATGGTAACAGTGCAACAAATCAAAGGTGCAAATAGCAGAGTGAATTATGACTAGATTCATGGATTTTTCTGCACATTGGCGTGGGGGAGGCACATCACTTATAGAAGGGCATACTTTGGCCTTTGGCCGATGGGGCAAAGGGGCGGGGGGGGGGGGGGCAGAATTGCCTGGCAGCAGTTGTGGGGAAAAAGCTTATTCTTCAGCCTTGTTGTATGGGCACGGATAGTCCTGTAGCATTTGCCAGATAGGTAGAGTTTGAATAAGCAGTAGCTAGGGTAGAGTGGGTCTTTGGTGATGATGAGGGTCTCCATGTAGCAGCAGCTGGCGCTGATTTGTTCTAGGTTTGGCAGTTTCACACCATAGATGTGCCATACCGTCTCTACTGGCCGCTGCAGGTTCCTCCACCCAGCAGCAGTCAGCCAGAATGCCATACTGCACCACAATAGGTAAAAAGGCTCTCTACAGTGCTGCACATATACACATGGCGACATTTATACATATTCTGACAATATTTTATATTTAATTATGAGTAATTAAGATGACCATACTGTTCTGATAACTTATTTGAAGAATCCTGATCCATGTACAAGGGACACAGGTATGCCTGTAGATTAGTAGCATAAACAATGGAGCTGGGTGCTGGGGTATGAAAAATCAGTCTGAAAAAAACAGTATCCCTCAGCTGTAAGGTAAAAATATTTAACTGAGTGATAATGCATCCATATGTACATATGTACTGTATGTGTGTGTGTGTGTGTATATATATGCATGTATATATATGCAGTATGTATGTCTGTACAGTATGCATGTATGTGCAGTATGTATGTCTGTACAATATGCATGTATGTGCAGTATGTATGTCTGTACAATATGCATGTATGTGCAGTATTTATGTATGTATATGATGGAACAGAATTATTTAAGCAGTATTTCACTAAACGACCCCTCTAGGATGTTTTGAATGAAAGTAATGAATCATAGAGGAGGAGTCTGGTTGCTTACAGTTTGGGCTGCTTACATTATGTGGGCCAATGCACAACTCAGCATTTCTCCTCAGAAGACATCATGTAACAATAAAAGCAAAACTGATTAATGTGCAGAAAGGCGGAGTGTTGTGTTTTACTATGTGTCAATGTTGTGTTTAGCCCACTGGTGTAGTTGTGATTAGTGTCCTGGATGTGCTATGGTGTCAAGTCATGCTGAAAACAGCCAAAGTCAGCGATCAATACCAGTTTTCCTTCAAACTGACTTACTATTACTGAACATAAAGTGGCACAAAACACACTCTTAAATTGCAGCATAAAAGCAGCTTAAAATACCCTCTTGAAACTGTGTCAAAAATGTGACGTCACACATTCCACCAATCCTAGGCATGTTATTACAGTATGTAGTTTTATATATAGATTTTTTATTAAGGTGAAATATTGTAGGAAAGCTCAATTTTCTTTTGGTTTTGAGGCCTGAAATGAAATCTTATCAGGTCATTGAATTTCACAAGAGATACATCCCATTAATTTAGAAAACATACATGCATCTATTTGTTTTTCGTTTAGATCTGAACTTTTTACATGAAGTAATATGAACATTTTCTAAGGAGGAACAAAATGTCACGGTTTTTAGCTGTAGATTTAGAAACCATGAAACTTCCAGAAATAATATTTATCTGTTAAGAAAACGTACCTTTGATTATAAAATGGGATAAAGGTTCATCAGGCCTGAGGATTTTGCTATATATCTCAATCTTGACTTTTCAAAGGTCAAGATGACCCTTGAGACAGATCAGCAGATAGAATGAAGATGCGTATTCTATTGATTTTTAACTGGTTATCCTAATTCTGCGGGCTGTTGTTTGCTGTCGGAGAATAAATGGACTACATGGTATATACTCAGGCATACAAGATTTATCCTGTGCCAGAAATATGGATTTATTTTTTTAGCAGCAAGCTAGAATTGAACAAAATTGTCTTGACATAATGAAATGCATTGATTTTAAGAAGGGAAGCCACCGTGGAAACAAACGAGAGCTTAAAAAGGCGCAAAGAGCTTTTCCTGGGAGTTACGTTCCTACGAAGGATAACATTTAGCTGTTTTATACAAACATACTTGAAATCTACAGAACTCAGCTGAATGCTCACACTCCAAGGGCACCCTTTCCCCCTCATCATCGCTGGATGTTAAAACAACGAAAGGGGAGCGTTTTAGATTAATTCATGCAGTGCTACAAAGGCGTGGCAAAATAAGAGGTTGTCAGGAGGCTTAATGAATGGGCTGCTATAGCACTCGCAGGCAGCTTCCGCCAGGGAAGCTGTTATTTTACTTCCTTAGCCGCACTAAAAATTGATGTTCCCACATCACAATAAAGCGCTCTATTTTTCTTCCTTGTTTCTCACCTTAGATGTGTAACGTGGCAACAGATGACAGATCTAAACAGTGCAATCAGTTGTGCTGTATGATGACGCTCAAGCTAATTAAGCTCTTTAGTAAAACCTGGGTGGAGGGAGATACAATGTTCTCATTGCTGGTTCACAATCTATATTTGTGGGCAAACGCAGCAGGGCACGTGGGCATAGACAACTCTAAAGCCTCTTTTTCTTGGTGGGGGGTGAGGATATATCATATTCCATTTCCTCTGACAAATGCTTTTAACACAAGCACAAAACTGCACTTCTAACAGAAAGATAATGCATTGCTTGAGGCAGACATTCGTAAATTTCATTTATCATACGCCCTCCAGTGACCCCCCCCCCCCCTCCAGCTCCCACACAGCGGTAGGGTTTACCACCACTTAATCCACTCGTTTGTGTGGGGCCCCTGGGGATTGAACCCCCTGCTGGCCACAAACAGTAATTACACTAAATATTAAATAAAGGCATTCCTTATTCAGTAGATGCTGAATCAGCATGTTCTGCTAAACAATTAGCTAGCTATGATCTTCTGACTCTACTTGATGGCTGTTTGTTTAGTTTTTGAAACAAGTGAGGTGGGGGGCCCGAAGTAACTTTTTGAGTGAGACCCTAGAAACAACACACCCAGCCCTGCAAATACATACATAACTCATCCATCCATCCATCCATTTTCTATAACCACTTATTCCATATGGGTCGCAGGGGGTCCGGAGCCTATCCCAGAGGCTACTGGTGCAAGGCAGGGAACAACCCAGGATGGGGCGCCAACCCATCGCTGGGCACACTCACACCTACGGGCAATTTGCCAACTCCAATCAGCCTCAGCATGTGTTTGGACCGTGGGGGGAAACCCGAGTACCCAGAGGTAACCCCACAACGACACGGGGAGAACATGCAAACTCCACACACATGGAACCCGGGCAGATACGTGAACCCTGAGCCCCAGAGGTGTGAGGCAACAGTGCTAACCACTGCACCACTGTGCCGCCCCAACATACATAACCCAGACAGTCAAAACAAGCTGGAATAGAAAGTATGCTATATATTAAGCCTTATATTATGCTTTGTCAGTCATTTGCAAAGATTCAGATTCAATTTTTTTTTTTTTATTTCCTTCTTAGTGTCGTCTGATAATAGTGACGAGACTGTGGACATGTCTATATCTGAAAGTGAGTTGTACTTACTTCAACAGTTGTTTCATTTTCCGATATTAAAACCTATGTAACCGGCTTAGTGACACATCATTTCACACATTTCACACATTGCTTATTTCGGATGCCCAGCTGAGAACAAAGAATATGATTTTACTGGTGATGACAGTGCAGTGTACAGTGATTACAATTTACTAATTTACTAATTTACAGGCTCGGTGCTTTCACTGAAGCAATTCTAGTGTGAGAGCTTCCCCAAACAATAAACATGACCCTTGAATTTTGGTATTAAGTCAAGTTAATTTACCAAAATACTACCTGAAGCTTTATATTTTATTCTATGACAACACCTTCTAACTCATAAGCAGATTTTTTTCCGTTGTGTAGCTATACTACACTGCTGGTTACATTACATTTTATAAATTATTTCGTTTTTATTTTCACTTTAATGGAAGAACTCTGAAAACCAAGATTCCAAGGAGTTATTTTCATTTTAAGAATATCAAGATGAGTGTATTAAGATAAAACTTCAAACTGGAAGAAATGTGTTGCTCCCTGCCATTAAATCCCCTCATTCTGTCTCTTTTCCTTCACACCTTCACAACCTAATGTTGAATGTTCCTTCTCTTGACAAAAGTGGGGCAGCTGATGAAAGTGAAAACAGGTGCGAAAAATATCAGTGGCACTGGGGTATTTAAGTACACGTAAAGTTTTAAGTGATATGTCAGTGGCTGCCAGTATCTGCAAGGAGAGGTCACGGGAGTTAATTAAAATTTCATCGCACAAACACTCCATAGTTGAAGCAAACCTTTGGATTTCATAGCATAAATACATATTAAACCTGGAACACTGCAGAAAAACATGTGAATATATATAAACACACACACACACACACACCCTTATATAAAGACAATTACTTCTGTAGTTAACCAGACACTTGCTTACTTATATACCAGATGTTTTAATCCAAAGCAACATACATTGCTGAGAAAACAGGGTCAAGCAGCAGGGTCAAAACTGAAGCAATTGGGGGTTAAGGGCCTTGCATAGGGGCCCAGTGGTGACATCATTATGCTGATTCTGGGATTTAAACCAAAGAAGTTCTGGTCACAGGCACAGTATCTGGACCAGCTGGGCCACTGACCTTGTTCATCCAGATCTCACCTGGCCATGATCCTCCTTCCAGAGTCTTAGCATACATGTAGCTCACTAACTTTTTTTGACTTGTAAGCTAATTTAGGACCTCGATTTTAACCACCTCTTTCTGATATTTCTGATATCTGAAATTATGATATTATGTTTCCACTGTGCCGAGTGTTAATTTCTTGGCTATACTGTTTGACTGTGGCTTTCTCCTTATGTTTTATTGTCCTTAGTTTATTGTCTGGAATTCGGTAGTTTTTTCTGTTTGACACTTAATTGACATACAACTATGAGTATTGGCTATGGATTTTTAGATACCAATTTGGACTTTGGATTTGGTTTTTTGTCGTGTTAACTCTGCTTGCTCTATGACATACTGCCTGTGTTTCAGGTCATTGTTTAGGACCACAGTTCTACAATCAGGTGCTCTGCCTCATCTGTTTATTGCACAGGGGGTGTGCAAGATGACAGAAATGGGAAAAGGACTAATGAGTCACGTTATGTTGGATGCCAATTAGCAGTACGTGTCAGTTATACAAGAGAATTAACACTTTTATAAGTACTGTGAGTTTTAAAAATTATTTTATGCGTCAAGGGGAATAGTCCCAAAACCTGACAACATTAAAAAAAAAACAGACAAAGTATATAAGCAAAAAGGAACAGTCACTGCAAGTCTAAGGTCACAAATAGAGATAGGCACTTTACAGGATTGTTACTAAATAATACAAAAGTAAAGCCTAAACAATGTATGCAGAACTGAAGCATCTCTGTGACCCAGTCTCAACAAAAACTGTACATTGTGAGCTTCATAAAGCTAAAATTTATGGCAGGGCTGCTGTTCCAGAACCCGCATATATCAGAGGCCAATGCCTAAAGACACATAACCTGGTTTATGGAGCAGAAATCCTGCACCCCTGAGTGAAGGAAAAGAGTAATATGGTCTTATGAGTCATCTTTTTCCCTTTTTCCTACATCCAGATGGCTTTAAACATAGAGAATGTCCACCCCCCATAAACACGGCTAAACAAATTGGTTTTATGAACACCAGGATGAAGTCAAACAGTTTCTGGGACATGCCCAATCATCAGATCTAAACATCATTGAACCTTTATGGTGTGTTCTGACGTGAATTTCCATCTCATGCATCTTTCAAATAACTGCCTGTGTGAACTATGTGACATTGGCTACAAGAGTTTATCAGAACTCTTATAAGACTGATAATAAGCCGCAGGTGAATGAACATGCTCATCACTTGATTTAACCCAACCGCTTTCCCCATTATATAAGGGAATCACAAAGTCTGAAAGGAAAGACGGTATATATAAATATTGCTACAATACAATAAACAATGTGCTGTATACAACTGGTTGGATAACAAAAGGAAATGGTGAAAGGCATGGTGCACAAAATTTTTGACTATTGTTTAAAAATACAGAAAAGTAGAAGCTCTTTCTCTGCCATTAACTGTCAACAAACAAGATGCTGCTGCTGTTTTGAAAGAATGTCGTTTGCTGCAAAGTGTTTGCAAAGTTCTGAGCTTCAACACCATTTTTAACCATCTTTGCACTGGAAAGTCAGTTTCCATAGCAACTACCGACTATGCTAACAGTGATGACATCAATTTTACATCAGGTGAAAATGTATGGCTACAGGGAATGAAGCAATTTTGAGTTCCCCATCTGGGTGAGATGAATGAAGTTCCTTACACTTTTCAGATAGATGCCTTTCACCACCAACCAATACTATTTAATACCTGTGTTCTTAACATTTCTTTATGTAAAGTTTTTTAAAATTTAAGTTTGTATTCAGAATTGCTTTCTAAATACATGATTCCTTTTTAATAGCCTAATGGTTAGGGAAGTATGCTTGTGACCAATAGGTTTCTGGTTCAAATCCCTGACCAGCAAGGTGATGCCCCCATGCACTGCTCCCTGGGTGCTTAATAATAGCTGCCCACTGCTATGTCACAGACACATTTTGTTGTTGTGCACTGTTTGCTGTGGTGTGTCATCAATAACAGTTAATCACTTTCACTTTTGTTTTTAACTTTATTATTAGTCTATGAGTACCTGAGACACCTTATGCCATTCGGAGGAAGCCATTCCCTCAATACCCATAACAAGGAAACAGGATCATGACCTTAGCAGGATGGGGGACTTCTCATGCCTTAATGTTGAATGGAGCGCAAATTCCTGATAGGGCCTCCCATGATGAATAGGGCTATATGTATGCAGCATAGTTGGTGAACCTGCCAGAACAAGCCTTTCACTGTATGTTGCGCGAGTATTTATGCATGTAACAAATAAAAACTTCATTTTGACAAACTACGATAAAACAAAGACCCCAAATGGAAGGCACCAGGAAGACCAAATACAGCCTGCCTGGAACTGGGTTACTGGACCTACCCCTGAAGTCAGGCCTGGGGAATGGTGTTTAACACCTGGTAGCTCTGCTATTCATGTATCCTGGTCAAGGCTGGCCCAAAATGGCCACGTGGAACCATCTTGTGGATTCATCACTGGCTTCTCAAAAGTGAAAAATTACATCTCTGGTGTGGAAGGAGCCCACACTAATGTGGGAGAGAGAAAGATATTTGGTAGATACAGTCAGCCTTATCTCTACACACAGGGTGGGCTCAGACCAGACCTCTGGTTGAGTTTCTCTTACTCCCTTACTTCTCTTACTCACTTTCACCCCAATGGTGAAAGGCCTTAGGCAGATGTGGGAATACTCACAAATCCCAGGCTGAGGGCTGTGCAGCTAGAGTTTCTCCCATTGGATGAGAGGGTCCATGTGACTGCAAGTTCCAGCGAGGAAAACTCTGACTGTTGTTTATGCTTATGCACCAAACAGAAATTGGGAATATCCAAGGGGATGAGGTGCTCAAAAGGATACCACCAACGGACTCTTACTGGCCTGCTACTGGGAGACTTCAGTGTTAATGTGAAAATCAGTGGAGGTTCCTGAAGGGGTATGATTGGGAAGAATGGCCTCCTAGATCTAAACCTGAGTGGGGAATTAATAGACATCTGTGTAAGTCACTTCAATGTTGCAAGACAGGCAGGTAAAGTACTTCTGGATTAGACAACTGGAGCGGTGGCGTAAGGAAAGGCCCACTGTCTCAACATCAGAATCCTGTGGGGCAGCTGAAGGCACTGAATGCCTTTTGATCTTTCTGTGCGCTTCTGAAGAAGTTACTAACATTTGATATGAAACCGAATTAAATCTAGATCCAACTTATTTTAATTTAGGGGTTATTTTACAACAATTTGGCTATTATCTTTAGTTAATTGTTCAGATGTCTGGGCTTCCCTGCCACACACATGATTCATATTCAGTTTATTAAATCATATCGGACGCAATGTGATAACAGTTTGGTCTTCGTTTATGGGCTGGAGGGGAGTTACACACTAGCACAATGTCAGCTTGTTTGGTAAATTCAGTTTGACAGATTGATTTAACTCAATCAAACAGACTGCAGAGACATAATATATGATTGTTTGATTCAGCTCAGGGACTGACACTGTTTCAGTATGTCTGACTGATTCAGTTCAGAGATTCAGCTTGTTTCATCAATCCTGTTCAGGCACTGGTAGTTTTTCTGATGTATGCAAGTTTATCCCTGTATATTGCAACTACCTAGACATTTACCAGAGTTAGCAATTTCAGACTTTCAAGAAGTAATTAAAACATACCGTTTTTGCTGGGTAAGAAAAATGCACATCAAATACAATTTCAAGGAAAAACAAAGAGATCAACCTAAGTGGCTACTTACTATTTAAGAAAGCTACACTACACATGTACAAACCGATACTAGTAATCAAAGCAATACATACCCCATATTAGATACACACAGTTAGCACGAGAGTCATATGGCTACAGATTTCTAATCATGCAGTACCACGCGGGATCTCTGGCTACAGAATGACTCTCTGGAAGTCTTGTGGACCCCTCCCCAAACCCCAAACCCCAAACCCCAAACCAAACGACCAATATCTCCTCTGCATGAAAAAAAATAAACCACACAACGGCCAGGTGTCACACCTGTTATTTTTCAGAGACTATGGCAAAGGATCAGTGAACAATAAGATTCCAAGAATGGATGGGTGGAGCGAGGCTGTTCGGGTTCTTTGTTTAGTAAGAAGGCAGAACCTTCCAATAAAATGAGGTTTCCCAATTTTTTTATAGTGGTATAATATACTGATAGAACTAAGGCCATTGTATCAGCTGCACTGAAATCATTCAAATGACACCCAACATGAATATGCACTCCATGTGCATTCACATTAAACAACGTTTCTCACAGATAAGCAAACTGCGTGGACTTTGTGTGACCTGGAACAGGGGACAGATGGTCAAGAGGAGCAGGAGATGAAAGGATATGTTTATGAGCAGAAGGCATGGGAAAGCCTACCTGTGGGCCACTTTTCTCTCAGTGGGGGGTTAAGGTGGGTCCACCTGAGTAGGTTTGTGAGTCCAGCCTCTTGGGAGCCATTTCAACAGTCCCTCCCTAGGGTGAGAAACACTGTAAACCCAAAGGAATCCAGAATCCCAGATTAATGCAAGGCCAGAAGTCTTACAGTGCTCCCTATTTTTAAAATGGGGGACCAGAGGTAGGTCTAATCTCTAACGGGCATATGTGGACATTATGGCGGAGCTGTCCCTGTCATGTCCAAGCATGGGTGACCACAATCCACTATGTGGCTTACAAACACAAGGAACTTTATTTTAAACAACTCAAAAGACTTAGAAACAAAAGGAGACCACGAGGGGTCTAAACAAAGGTGATTAGGCAACACAAGAACTAATTTAGATTAAAACTAAACATGAGGAAACTGTTCCAGAGGCTGCACTCAGGTAGGCGCCTCTGGAGCCTTACGGCCGGGACTGAGAGGCTGAAGAGAAGCTTCTACCCCCAGGCCATTAGGATCATCAAACAGACTAAAAACAGGATTTACAGCAGGGGTCACCAAACAGCAGACACATGCATTCACATTCATGTAATACCCAATAGCTGTCAGAGGGACAGGGCATGGGCAGGCACATATACACACAGGTAACACGGACAAGACAAGGGATGGGTGTGGGTCATTATCAACTACTGGCCTCTGGCCAGCTTCAAACTCACAACAGTTTGGGATGCATGGTATTCAGCCCATTCAGCCATACAGCAGCCCAGGGAACATGGGAAACTATGAGGACTATGACTTGGAAAAGACCCTTGGGAATACAAAGAGCATAGTAGGATGACCAGCAACACTCGCTGGTCAATTAGGGAACCACAACAGACATTGATACTGGGAGAATACCAAGAAATGGACACTAAATAGGAATGACTAGCAACTGCTGGTCAACAGGGGAGAGCAGGGAACTTAGGGAAATGAAGGACAGACTGGGATAAGCCTGGGACTGATCCTGACAGTGTCAGGCTACAAACTTGACGCTGAACAACTCTAAGACCAAGCAGATGGTCCTGGACTTCAGAAAGGAGAAATCGAGGAACTACACACCCCTTTAGATTTTCTGGACCCTGCTGGAGAGGGTCAGTAGCTACGGGTACTTCAGAGATACTCACCACCCATGCCATATAAACTGTTTCAGAGGCTGTAGGCGCCTCTGGAGCCTTATGGCCAGGACTGAGAGGCTGAAGAAAAGCTTCTACCCCCAGGCCATTAGGATTATTAAAACAAGCTATAACTGCAGCCTGCACATTAAATATTTTCTCAAATATCTTCTTGTAACTATTTTTTATTGTTTTATATACTTGTTATATAATTCTATTTTCTTAGTATCTATTTTGTTAACACTTTATTTTTATTTTGTTATTCTTCTACCTATTTTTGCAGTCAGCAGTCATGGCAATTTCATTACACAGCTGGTGTACCAGTACATTCATGCATATGATGAATAAAAATCTTCAATCTTGAATCAGAGGGGATGTTGAATCTATGCGTGTTCCAACTGTCTGGGAAAGCTTAGCCTGATAGTCAAGCTTTGAAACATGAACCATGAGGATACTACCCTGGTGGAACAGTGGCCAGACACTTTGTGGGTTCACGGAAATATGCTAACAGAGTTTACGCCTGCTTTGTGGACTTGACGAAGGAATTTGTGACCACATTGGAGGTGCTGCAGGAATAAGGGGTATATAAGGGGTGCTACTGTATGCTATTCAGTCTCTGTATGAATGAAAGAGTTGTGCCCACATGCACTGCACCAAATCAAACCTGTTTAGAGAGGGTTTTGGTCTCTGGTAAGAGTACATCTTCTCTCTACTCCAGTCTGTGATCTTCATAGAGACAGGATATCTCCTGTACATCCAGCATGGGCAGCTAGAAGTGACATCCCAGCTATTAACAGGTGCTGCTGGCTGACGGAGATTGTGAGCATGAGCAGTTTAACGGTCAGTCTACCTTCCTATATACCCCTATGGTCATGAGCTATGATATATAAAGTAAAATGATTTCTGGGCCACAATTTGTTGATTGTACTTCAGAATCTCTGCTCGTTGAGTTAACCACAGATGTGCAATTAAGTAACATTAATAAATGCAAACAAGAAGAACCACATACTGTACAGGCATGGAAAAAATTAAGAGAACACAGCACAATTTATTGTTTCACTCATTTCTCAATTTATGGGTGTATATACATATATGTATATGTATATGCAAACTGCAGCCTGGTACTTCTCTGTTTCCCATTGATGAAGGGCTTCTTCCTTGCTTTATGAGACTTCAGTCCTGCTTCTAGGAGCGTGATACGAACTGTCCTAGCACTGCGCTTCACACATGCATTTAATGTTTCCCATTCCTTTTGAAGATCACTTGATGTCATGTTAATGGTCATCTCTGCCATTAGAAAGTCACTTCAGCCCTTTACCTGGCTGGTTTCTGGTCATTCCCAGTGTCTCCTGCTTCACCTTATTCTTATGTACTGCTGTCTTAGAAATTTTGAACCTGGAAGCAACCTGCTGCTAAGTGTAGCCTCTGCCAGCAGAACCAGGATTAAACCAGGATTTAAAAATGCAGATTTGTTTAAAAATACGGAGTGGTCTCTTAATTTCTTCCACCGATGTGTGTGTGTGTATATATATTCGCATTCATTCACTGTTCAAATAATTGTTAATATGTAGGAATTCAATATCTAACACAGGACTTAAATGCTGGCTCTGATGGTCCATAGTAGCACAGTAGACCTAAATTCTAAGTGTTACACTCATTGTCAGAGGAAGCTGACACAAGTCATAAGGAGATACACAATATGGGTTTGAAGGAAGAAGTTAACCAGTATTGTTTGTATCTTACTCAATCTTATCAAGTGTAAAGCCTTGCTTCCAGTATGTTTATCGCCTGTAGAGTCAGCCACCTGCCTGTTTAATCCGTTGACTGTTCCTTCATCACGGTGAAGAAAAAAAAGGCGTTTCTCGGTCGTAAATGCAATAATGTTCTCCTTTCTATCCTATCTGTCACATCATTTATCATATTTATCATGGCATCACAGAAATTGAGTACTGGGCCTTTTACCGTCAACACCTAGCTGTATATATGTCCCTCCATAAGGCTAAAACTCTTAAATTGTCATTTGACAAATTTTAATACATTGTACCTCATTCATCATTCACTCCACAAAAAGTTAATTGCCGTAGTTTGGCAGGGAACACTTTGATAAAGTTCTTCACTTTCTGCAAGTGCGACATGTTATCAGCAAAGGCCATTAATCATTGTAAACACAATACAAGTGTCAACAATACTCTTTTTTAGGATGTTGTTTTACATCTGCGAAAATAGTGCCTTTGAATCCTTCAGTCAGGGAGTATGTAAGCATATGGTCAGGTAAGCCAGGCTAATTTTGATGGGCTGAAACTAAATGAAGCAGTACACATTTAGTCTTTTTTTACTCTGTAGTATTACTTGATTTGTTAATATCTACTCCCACAGATCATACATAAAAACTGAAGTTTAATGAATTGGCGTATAAATGCTTTAAGAAAACTATGTTGGAAATGGTGAAATGAAAAATGAACTAAATTCATTTATTATACCTGCGAGCTGTTATTCAATACACGTTACGAATAAAAATTATATGTGGCAATAACAGCTTTGCAAAAGTCGTCGTAATATGTAGAAGTATATCTAACTATTTTATTTCTTCAGGTTTTTCAAACTCAGTATTCTGGCAAGCAGCCCCGGTCACTACGAATCATCCTAGCAAATGCTCCTGCTGATCAAATAAATCAATCTGAGTAAGCAGCAAAGCAGCATCTGGACGGACAGAAGTGGCACTTGCCCTTGCTGTGATTGTACGTTGATTCAAAGGACACACTGACCTGGTACTGAGTCATCAGGCCATCATTACTGTTCCATAAACATCCAAAATATGCATAAACCTGTGGAATATAATTTGTGCTATGAAACAGTAGTAATATATTTATCTTCCATGACTGCTTTTCCAGTACATGGTTGGTGTGAGGCTGATACCCAGGGGAGTTTCTAGCTATTGAAAAGATTAGGGGCTAAGTCAAGTTTAGCTGGGGCTTCACTTTTTTTTCTTTTTTGAAGGAAGATTGGCATCGGGGCTAAAATGCTCAGGACTAGGCTATAGCCGCATCAATCAGACCTAACGACACCCATGCTGAAACCTATCTCCAATCACAGGGCACAAAAATTCACAATATAGGCAGTTTAGAGACACCATTTCACGTTGTGTTTTTAGACTGTGAGTTTTTGGACTGTACAGTAATCCCTCACTATATCGCACTTCGATTTTATATGCAAGCGATTTTTCGCTGGTTCGCGGATTTCTTCGGACAATGGGTATTTTTATTTCTGGTACATGCTTCCTCAGTTGGTTTGCCCTGTTGGTTTCATACACGGGATGCTATTGGCGGATGGCTGAGAAGCTACCCAATCAGAGCACCAGAATGCAAATGGCGCATGACTGCAGTGTTCGTATTTTAGAAATCCATCCATCCATTTTCTATAACCGCTTATTCCATATGGGTCGCGGGGGGTCCGGATATTTTAGAAATATGATACTAATATTAAGGGAATAATCATAATATATCTAATATAACTGGGTAAGTAAGTAAAACAAGTGCTGTGTAAAACGACTGTGTATTATAGTAAATATAAAATTATTTTTGTTAAAATGTTTTTTTTTTTATTTGTTTATTACAATGTGTTTACTTGCCCACACTGGAACCCTCATCCTTTCTCTCTTGTGCACACATTTTCTAATAAAAATTATATGTTTTTTTGTTTATTTGTTTATTACAATGTGTTTACAACTATATTACGTATTAAATGAAACTCCTCAATGATATACGATACGTATATTTGTGCATAGTATATAAACAGTGCGTTTACATGTATAATTTCAATGAATCTTACCTAATATCTAAGAGAATATAAAGGGTTAATAAGGGCTTAAAATATACAAAAATAACCATATAAACATATGGTTTTTACTTTGCGGATTTTCACCTTTCGCGGGGG
>JAAGVU020000113.1:28255347-28267879 GCA_011763525.2 Mormyrus iriodes
AAGGCAGTTCTGAAAGCGAAAGGGGGTCAAACACCATATTAGTATGGTGTTCCTAATAATCCTTTAGGTGAGTGTATTGATTAGTCTGTAAATGCCTCATATGAGTTTACAGCCTTTCCCCAAGGCATCATGTTTCATCACTTCATTCCCCCTGTGACACAGGGTGCCTGTTAGCCACTGGCTGCCCTGCCATTTTTCTCATTACCCAGGTGATCTCCATTAGCATTCATGGCACTGCTGCTTTAATCGCAGTGGGTTATACTCATTAGCTTTCCATTGACACATTACAAACCAATAATTATTGACATTGGCACCCAGAGTTTGATCATTATGGGTAGGAAGTCTCTTCATTATCAGACCTCTTATCCTATCCTCCTCGACTGGCCTGGAGCATCACACACAATGCTAATTATATTTATTATATGAGTGATGTACTGTAAGAGTAAACAGACATGTGATCCTTGTGGGTTAGTGCTGGTGTGTATAACATTGAAGGTCAATTATGGGCATATTTAAATTTTCACAAGCTGCTTAATGTAAGTTTGAACATCTTTATAATTTTGCTGCCAGGTAAACATTACCATAATATAGGGTACTCTCTATGGACAAAATATGCCTGATCAGATTTATGTAGAGTAAATAATCTATAAAAGTATTAAAAATGCATGTTAATATTTGCACACTATAGACATTACTATCTGTGATAGGATGGCACCCCATCCTGGGTTGTTCCCTACCTTGTACCCATATCTTCTGGTATAGGATCTGAACCCCTGCGCCCCTGAAAAGATGAAGTGGGCGCAGAAATTGGATGGGTGGATGGATGGATGGATGGATGGAGATGTTACTACTTGAGGAGGAAGATTTTAGTATCTTCAGTATCTATGCTTTGGCTCCTCTAATTATGCTGACAATCCTTTGCGCATTCACTTGAAAAATAGTCACAGGTAATATGAACTAATGTTGCATATAAACTGATAAATATTATTAATTTCATCCCACAACAGTCCTGATGTTTGGAAATCATAATTTGTATGCTACAAGTTTGTACGCTAAACAGAAATGGCAAAATGGTTTTCAGTTTCTTCCTACACCAACAATTACCCTATATTTTTTATTGGAATGATCCTTTTAACATTGGAAGCCAGCTTGTAATTGGATATGTCAAATTTACTAAAAGCAGTTTCAAAGCAGGGTGGAATCATTTTGTCATAGTCAAATTTTGAACTCGATTTAATTTCATTAATAACAATCCCAATAAATGCCAAGGGAACATTTGTTGACTTTAATGTGTTGTTCCATGTATGTGAATTGGGAAAGATGCAGAATGCAATTCTGGCTTACTTTGAATAGTTTCCATATGTATTTCAGATGAAAAACTATGATTTGGCTATAAATCAAGATGTTTTCTCATCTAAACATCACACATATACTTCCTTCTCACCAAAAATAAACACTAAACAACAAATAATCATATTCCTTTTTCCAGCTATACCATGAGATCCGACAGATCAGATGGTCAGTTTTTAGTGTAAACATACAGAAATCACGGTAATGTTTTTTTTTTTTTCTCACGTTTTCACTACATGGTCACACTTTTATTAGAAAATATTCTCATTCTGCTGTTCCAGATTCATCCAGCGTTCCAGCTCATAGAACAGGGCCGGACTCTTCCATCCTTAGAAGGCCATGAGGATTTACTGGTCTTGGTTTAATCTCCATGCACGGCAGTACAGACGGTTATTTGGACGATAAGTCATCTCACCTGAGGTTATGGCCTAAATCAGACACTAACCGAAAAGTAAACCTGCAGAACTTCACTTGTTGGAGACTGAAATTGACCAACCTCATCCAAGATGGTCCTGTTATTGAGTCACCTAAGAGATTAGTCTGTTACTTGGTTATAACGTGCAACAGTTCGATACTAAGCAGTATTATTTCATCTGCAGCATTTATTTGTTTAATTCTTCACATTTCTACAGACAAAAGCCCAATAATTACAAGCATATGGTAGTGAAATCTCCAGAACCTAAAAATAAAGCACTTTACATGTAAATATAGTATATCTGCCTTTCAGCATCACAGCACAGTAACCCAGAAAAGTAATTCAGATGTCTGTCGTTAATTTCCACTACCAGAAACAAAAAATGTATTTTGCAAACAATTATGTACACATTTATCTAAAATGACCATATCAGCAAGGTAGCAACCTCCAAAGGGGGTTTGCTGGTAATGAATGCTGTTACTGTTCCCTTCCTGTTCCTCTTCACAGATTTATTGTTTACTCCAAGCGTATTCGGCCAGGACTTCGGATTATAAGAGCCTGCAAACTGGCTTCCGTTTCCCTGTGGTGGGACCGTGTTTCTCAGCCCTTCATATTCATACAGCCCTGGAGGTCCAGCCAGTAGACTGCAAATCCGACACACGTCACACAGCAGGAGTAATGACTGCTCCTCAAGGGGGAACCTGGGGCCTGCCAGTCATTTGTCATTACATGGTCCCAACCCCCGTCTGTTTGGACCCAGGGTTGGGAGAACAGGAGAGAGGGGAGGCCAAAGGAATGATGGCAGAGCCACAGTGTCAGTGGGAGCTTCTGGAGAATTAAAAACCAGGACACAGGATAGGAAAAGATGCCTAGTGCTGGATGTGATTACACGTTATTATTTATTTTACACGTTATTACTTACTCGCTCAGTTCCTTCTCGCATCAATGGCAAGTTAACATACATTGTTAGGTGTTTTTAAGGACATTAAAATCAAAAATACAGTCAAATGAGCAATAAGAAATGGTCTCTCTGTTACCAAATGTATAAAATTTTGCTAATGTAAAATCAAAAAATTGGTCAGCATTCCATTAATGGCAGTGAAAGGTCAAAGTAATACATGCCTCAATATTCTGAAATATTTTGGGGTAAATATGATTGAATTCATATTTGTTCTTTAGTTAATTGCAACTCAGTCTTCCTGTTAAAAAATATGAAAAAGTTGAAGGACTTGAAATGTAAAAAGTGTTAAAAATTGAGTGTTTTGTCTCCTGAGTAATGTTTAAATTTACATTAGAAACTTAACCAATAGTGCTTTTTTTCTAGATTGGAATGGCAAATATTTTCAAATTTGCTAACTCATTGTCCTTATTCCATTCATTCTTTGTAAATAATCCTCATACATGTTTAAGTAATCCTTTTTTATCTAGATTTTAAAAACCTATTTGTTCCTTCAAATCAAAACAATATAATCGACATTTTTTTCTTAATTTCTCTTATGAAACACTCTTTATGTAGTTGGGAAATGCAAGCTTGTAATAATTTCTGATGGACATTGTGATCAAAATGAATTTTTTACCATGAGCATGGTGTCTAGAAATATAGCCTACATACTGTCGAGCCTTGCCATGGACACATTTGTCCGTGTATGGACAGGTTGACGATAGTGTATACTTGGCAGTTAATGTATACTTTGCTGTTGTTTTAAAAAGAAATAATGGACAAAGACCTAGAAATCATTCCCAAGCTTAAGCATGCTTGGCCGCTCCTGAATCACAAATGGGTCTTTTACAGAAGCCATGATGGGTTCATAATGAATCTGCTATAATACCAAAAAGCCTGTATTTATCCTGATGGTTGCCTGTTTACATCCCATGAGGAGTCATGCTTTGGTGTTTTGAGTAAGGCACTTAAATTTGAATTGCCCCAGTAAAATATTTGGCTATATAAATGGATAAATTGAAAGTCATGTTGGATAAACTGTCACCTATGTCTGAGCCTTTTACTGTATGGACCAGAACCACTTGTGCCTTTCTGCTGTATCTCTTTATTCATTGCTTTGACTTTTCATTGTTTACCGCAGTCCCTAACGCGCTGTTTCTCAGCCCAAACCTCGGGGACCCCCAGACTCATGTCCAGGTCCACGTTTTTGATCCCTCCCCGCTCCCTGCCCTTTCTGGGAATGGACCATCTTTCCAAGACCATTGTGAGGTCCTCAGGGGGCAGGTGCTCTCGAATTGATCCCTCATCTTTCCATGGAGCAAGGATATTTCAAAAAGCAAACTGGTCATTTGTCTCAAGCACATCTACACATGATTTTTCTCTGGCCAATTACCAGCAACCAAGGATACCTTTTCAGGTTTTGATTTTGAAATATAAATTTGGTTCCCGGAAAATAAATCTCTCCAATCTCAATCAGTTGTTGTTCCATTTGCCTTAAACAATCATTACCAAACCAGTTCCTAGAACAGAAATGTTTCATAGATATCAGTCTCAGTCTGCAAATTATATGATGATTTAATCTTCTCTATTTCAGACAGTAACTATTAGGAAATGCCTGTACCTTTTGTAATTTTAAATGTCATTTGAAGAACTGGAGTCATATCTCAAAACCAAAACTAATCACAAAGTGGGTTTTCATCACATTTTTATCAAACACATACCAAGCGTAGCTTAGGAGCACGGCTGATAAAAAGAGTAGAAATTTGGTATATCTATGTCATTAAACCGTCATTGTTTTTTTTCTAAAATACATACGCACACACACACACACACACACTGTACTTAATTTTAGCCAGGTTGTTTTTCATTTTTTTCTCAGATATCAACACGTAAAGATAGCATATATAAGATATGTGAGTGACAGCATGTTTAGTTGTGTTAAAATATGACCAAATGGGCAGGCACAATAAGTAATACAGTCACAAATCAAGAAAATGGAATAAATGAGGCACCGTATTCAGGAATATGAGTTGTACATAAGGACTGATGCTGATTTTAGAAGCTATATAATTCAGGACAGAACACACACTATATTTACCGTTAAGTGAGCTCCGATTGGTCTGTGAACTAGCTCACATGCCATGTCACAGTTAGCATCGCACTCACGCTGCAGGCAAGGCTCATAATATCTTGGAGGGCTGATACCATTTGAGGCAGAAACAGTTTGTTGCCATACTCTTCACTGTCAGCCGGGCAGCAGGTGTGTTTATGATCGAAGTGTTACCAGTTCAAATTCCACAAGGGCTATTCAGTAAATGCCTAGTTCTATAAATGGATTAAACTGAAAGCTATGTGTTTGGATAAAAGGTGCCTGTTAAGCAAATAATGGAAGTTTCCCCAGATAGGATGATTAATATAATGTATGAAAAAGGCTAAAATGAGCTCGAAACAGTAGCACTTTGGATTTTCGGCAGGTTAGAAACTGACTTTTTTAATAAAATCCATTAAGGGGTAACTGGGCATGTACACGAGGCCTTAAATTCACTGGTCACCCTGGTGTATCATGCTCCACTAAGTGAGATTACCTATAATGTAGTTTTGTCCTTTTTTGAGTTACTTCAGTTGTACAACAAATGATATTATACTTAAAAAATATCATTAAAATGTAGGAATGAAAATAACATATTAAAGTACATGAGATATAGGATCAATGACATGATAAGGAAATGTTGTCTTTGTAAATTTCTCTTTCTAGGGAGAATGTAGAGGGTGCAAATCAAGATGGAGAAAAATATATTCGCAGTGCACATAGGTCACCAATTCTCAGCACTGGTGCAGCAGTGTTGTTTAGAATTAACATTTGATGTGGAATGTAGTGTGAGCCAGAAGGCCGGTGCATAAATTCAGGGTATTTGGTGATCTGCTGCCTTCCCTTGGTGATTGACTACCAGCATGTGCCAATAAATGGCTGGATTAATGAAACCCAGCTGGTCGAGGAGCCCATTTAAGGTAAATAAGAACAGCTTGGGGGTGGCGAGTGTGACCATGACAATCAGAGTGAATAAGGCCCTCATATCGGCAGGGCTGAGGCGCTTTTGTGTGCTCCTCTTTTCACTCAGACGTTTGTTTAGGTTTTGAGGTTTCATCTCCATTGTTGGTAATTGATGTTTTTCACCCAAGAGACTTATCTTTAAGCATTGATTTGGTTCAATTGATAGGCAAGAAATCAGAATAATAAATACATTCTCAGTAACAGAAGTAAATACATAAGCACCAAGCAGTTGGTAATTGTATGTAATAGATTAGATTAGATTCATCTTTATTGTCATTTTACACGTACAAATGAAATGCAGTTTAGCATCTAACCAGAAGCGCAAATAGTAGCGCACAATAGGCAGCGGATGCAAAAAGTAAATTAAAGTTTAATAGACAGGAAGGTGCAATAAGGCAGTAAGCATACAAATCAGAATATATATATATATATTTGGAATTTGAATTAACAGGTAGTATTTACAAGAGTAGTATATACGAGAGAGTATATAGATATGAATACTGATCAGGTTGTGTAATGTTTGTAATATGTACAGTAGGCAGTCAAAGAAAACAATTTAACATTAGATTATATCCACACGAACAACACCACATTAAAAAAAAAAGAATTCCTTCTGTTCTCTAAAATGTTAGTAATACACTATATGTACCTGGCCATTGCACCTACAGGAACTTTCATGACATCCCTTCATAAATCCATAGGCATCCCTATGGAGTTGGTCCCCCTTTTGCAGCTATAACAGCTGCCACTCCTCTGGGAAGGCTTTCCACAAGATTTTGGAGTGTGTCTTTTGCACATTCATCCAGAAGAGCATTTGTGTACAGTTTTTGTGCTGGGGTTAATGCCAGAGGAAGTTTGGAACTCTGCAATTATTGAGTCAAGAGTATTAGTGAGTTTTAGGCACTTTGCGCCTCAACACTCGACGACCCTGCTCTGTTACATTACATGGTCTGTCACTTCGTGGCTGAGTTTTTGTTGTTCCTAAACACTTCCACTTTGCAATAGTACGACTTACAAATTTCACAAACTGACTTATTGCAAAGGTGGTATCCTGTGACAGTACCACACTTGAATTTATTGAGCTCTTCAGAACAGACCATTCATTCACAAATGTTTGTAAACCTGACTGCATGGCTAGGTGCTTGATTTTATACACCTGTGGCAATGGGTGTGAATGAAACACCTGACTTCAGTAATTAAGAGATTTGTCCCAATACTTTTGTGTATTTAATGTATGTTCTTGGATGACTAGATGAACACAGCCTCAGTTCCAAAATCTCTCCTCAGGGTCACCCCAACCATTCTATCTATTTGTTAAATTTCACAATCAACTCACTTAAATAATTTACTTAATTAGTGAAATAATTTGATGAGGTATTAATTATTCAAACACAGTATACTTTTGGTTGAGTCAAAAAATGTGTATTTAGGATGGCTGTCACAAATAATTTTACACTAGTTTTACACCAAGATGAAGATCATTTAAACATAGTTCTCTTTGACTGTCTTTTGCACAATATTGTACATTAAAATTGATTTTAAAAATACTGTTTTATAGGCCTGGTCACATGATTGGACACATTAAAAAAACATTTCTCTTACATAAAAGAGATACATAATAATGAGTTTAAAACAGGCTGATTACCAGCATAAATGCTGATAATTATCCAGGCTTCTTCATCTTGCTGAGGGCTAGAAGATCATAGAAGTTCATATAATGGGGGTATTTAGGGTGGTGGGTGGGTGTAAGAGGTCACTGATCTCTGCACAGAAACAAAATAATACATTTGTATCACAACAACTACAAGCTGTGGGTCAATCAATTGAATATTTTTTGCGAGTAGAGGTTTAGCAGAGGCACACTTTTGGGCTGATGTTACTGTATAAACCAGTGGCAGATGGTGATTTTTAATATGGGGAAAAACACAGTATCAACAGTTGGCAGTATGATTTAAAAAGGTCTTTTTTTTCTTATTTTAGCCAATAAGCTACTTACAGTTATGTGAAAAAGAATGTACGCCATGTATCATTTCTTTTATTTTAGGTATCAGGAAATCACCTGGTCCTTAGCAGGTCTTAAAATTAGATAAAGCCAACCTCAGATGAACAACAAAGCATGACATATTACACTGTGTCATTATTTATTTACAAAAACGAAGCCAAAACACATACGCAGTGTGTGAAAAATTATGTACTGCTTCCATATGAATTAAAAGGGTAAGTAGCAGCCAGGTGCTTCTAATCAAATGCACTTGATTAACTTATCATCTACAAATATGACCACCGCCATAAAAGCAGAAGTTTGGGTAGTTTATGGGTCTGGAGCATTCAGGTGTGTGTTAATACAAGGAGGAATGACAACAGCAATGGTCTTAAAGAAGCAATTGTTACTGCCAGTCAATCTGGGAAGGGTTATAAGGCCATTTCCAAACAATTTGAAGCTCATCATTCTACAGTGAGAGAGATTATTCACAAGTGGAAAACATTCAAGACCATTGCCAATCTTCCCATGAGTGGACATACCAGCAAATTCATCTCAAGGTCAGACTATGCACTGCTCGGAGAAATTGCACAAAAACCAAGGCCTACATCTCAGACTCCACAGGCCTCAGTCAGCTTGCTATCTCTTAAAGTTCATGACAATACAATTAAAAAAAAACTGAACAAGTAGGGCTTGTTGGGAAGGATTGTCAGGAGAAAGCCTTTTCTCTCTGAAAAGAACATGGCAACATGGCTTAGGTTTGCAAAGTTGCATCTAAACAAACCACAAGACTTCTGGAACAATGTCCTTTGGATAGATGAGACCACAGTGGAGATGTTTTGCCATAATGCATAGCGCCACGTTTGTCAAGAACCAAACACAGCATATCGGCACAAACCTCATACCAACTGCCAAGCATGGCGGTGGTGGGGTAATGGTTTGGGCTTGTTTTGCAGCCACAGGACTTGGGCACATTACAATCACTGAGTCGACCATGAACTCCTCTATATACCATAGTACTGTTGAGTCAAATGTGAGGCCATCCAAGCTTGGCTGAAACTGAGTCATGCAACAGGATAATGATACCAAGCACACTAGCAAATCTACAACAGAATAGCTAAAAAAGAAAAGTGTGAAGGTGTTGCAATGGCCCAGTCAAAGTCCAGACCTCAAGGCAACAGAAATGTTGTGGTGGGACCTTAAGAGAGCTGTGCATAAATTAATGCCCGCAAACCTCAATGAACCGAGGCAACATTGTAAAGAAGAGTGGGCCAAAATTCATCCACAATGAGAACCTGATAGTCATACAAAAAAACGATTACTTCAAGATATTGCTGCTAAAGGTGGTTCTACAAGCCATTGAATCATGGGGTGTACTTACTTTTCACACATGGCTTCTTCACTTTGGCTTCCTTTTTGTTAAATAAGTAATGACACGGTGGAATCTGTTGTGTGTTATTTTATACCTGAGGTCAGAATTAAATAATTTTAGAGCATGGGGAGAACCAGGTGATTTTTAATTTTTTTTTTATGATGTCCTGATAGAAATAAAAGAGGGTGCAATTTCTTTTTCACATGACTGTATGTGTAAATTCTGCTCCTTTCTTTCCATAAGAAGTGATGCATTATCCCATCATACCAGCATGACTCTCAAGTGATTTGAGCATTTTGAACATAAAGACAATTAAAACTCATTATCTTTGAGTTTGTTCATTTGCTTAATTTTTCAATGAAAGTTCAGTGATTTTTAGTAAACTAGTTTTGTAGTTAGCTCACTAAGTTGTTGGCAGTGTTGTGCATTTCAGGTACAGAAACTATAAATCCGAACCAAGATTGTTTCTACCAACTCGGTGAGTACGCTGTGACCGTGACTCTTTATGCTGAACTGGTTGGTAGAAACATAATCTTGGTTTGGATTTGTAGTTTGGATGGAGAATGATGCTGAACTTGTCTTTTCAGAATTCCCTATAGGTGTTCAATTGGGCTCAGATCAGAAGACATACTTGGCCACTGAATGACTTTCAACCTATTCTTCTTCAAAAAATTCAACAGTGGCCTTGCATGTGCGTTTTGGATCATTTCCATTTTCAAAAAGTGCACAACGACTAAGGGTACAGAGTGATGGTAGCATCTTCTCTTTCAATATAGAGCCGTACATCTGTGAATTCATAAACCATCAATGAAATGCAGCTCCCTGACACCAGCAGCACTCATGCAGCCCCACATAAGGACACTGCTACCACCATGTTTCACTGTAGGCACCATGCATTTTTCTTTGTACTCCTCACCTTTGCAATGCCATACAGTTTTGAAGCCATCAGTTCCAAAAAACATTTATCTTGGTCTCATAACTCAACAGCATAGAGTCCCAGTAGCCTTCATCTTTTTCAGCATGGGCCCAGGCAAATTCTACATGGACTTTTTTGTGCATAGGGTTTAGCAGAGGCTTCCTTTGTGGGCGACACCCATGCATGCCATTCTTCTGCAGTGTACGCCGTATTGTGTGATAGGAAACAGTCACCCCAGTTTGGCGTTCTACTTCTTTAGCTAACTGCAGTGAACTTGCATGGTGATTTTCTTCAACCCTTCTCATCAGCAGACACTCCTGTCGAGGTGTTAACTTCCGTGGACGGCCTGGACGTCTCTGTGAGATGGTTGCCGTTCCATCTCTTAAACTTTTGTATCACTTTTGCTACAGTATTTTGCCTTTGCTGATCTTCTTGTAGCCTTCACCTTTCTTGTGTAAAGAAATTATCTCCTTTCTCAGGTCTGTGGTGCCATTGCTGACAGCATGGAATGGGAAGGGGTTACTTTGTTAAGTAATGCCCTTTTATAGTCAAAATGCCTGTCTAATGAATAATTAAACTCACATGTAGTTGATATCTTGTTAATTAGAATTTTCTAGTCTAAAATTTTGCTTTGCTCCTAAGACTTTCAGTATGGTATACTTATGGTCTTGTAACATGGCCTTGAATGAATTTGTTAGGACATTTTACTTTTTTATGTGAGCAAATGAACAAATCTTGTTTGCAAACAATGGCGCACATTTGTGGGAGTTTTTTGTAGTCTAGTATCCCATAGAAAATGTTGATTCTGAAAGGAAACTAAAGGTTTTCTGACAACATTTATGCACTTTATAGTCAAAATCAATTCCTGTGAAACGATCAGTGCTGTGGTGTATATTAATAAAATAGATCACACTTTCTATCTCAAAATTAATTTACATTGATACATCGAATTAAATTCTTTTGGCAATTTTATGGGGGAAGCTGTCTAGTCTTAGCGCAATTTCTGGTACAAACCAGAATATCAAACTCACATAGAAATAAAATGATATGGTCTCCAAAATTCACTCTCTGAGCTGGACAGTGACATTCACACAGCAGGCCTGTAGCCAGAAATAAATTTCGGGGGGGGGGGTGGCTGGGGCTCCATTAACCCTACCCATAGGTTCCTGTTTTTGCCAACAAATGAGGCGTTTCCAAACCTCTAATCTTACGTGCCTGCCACCAAAACACCTGACTTTATGCATAAGCTATATCCACTTAGTTTTATCAGGCTCCTCAAATGTTTTACCAGAAGTAAAAATGTACAATATTATGTGCATTTTAATTTCTCTTTTTCAGGAAGTTACCATTGCCACATAAATAAAACCACATGAAATAAAATACTGCCCTCCCCAATCTTCATAGAGAAAACATTTTGTGCCAAGACAATGTCCAGTACCTGCCATTTGTTCATCCACTGGCCAGGCACATGAATAAAGCCACAATAAGACATGATTCTGCTCTTATACCCTTGGGTGAGTGACTGGCATTTATCAAAGTGCCAAAGCCAGAGCAGCCCTTGGCGTTGGTTGCTCTACACAGAGTCTGTCGCAGACGAGAGCTGCTGGTTTCAGAGAACATGCCAAGACCCCCTGAAAGCCTCTGAAAGCGGGCTTCTGTCAAGCGCTGTAAACACCATGTAGAACTGATACTATCCAAGTGTCCTGCATGTATTATGCAACCGCTGAGTATCGTCCATATGTCTTATAGGGGTAGCTGTAGACTGCTTATTCTCAGTCAATGTACACAAGTTCTTCAGTGTAATAAGGCATGTTGTTTATGGGGGAATGGGGACAATTGTTATTTTTTTCATTTTCATTTTTCTAAATGTAGAAAAATCCTTTCAAAGTAAAATTGTAGTAGTTTGCTAAACACCACACATAAAGATTACTGTACGCCTGCAAACAAGTGACCCCTTTCAACAACTGTTGCCGGGCTCTCCTGTAAAATTACAGGTTGGAGGTTGCTGATTATATGTGTTTAAAACTGTGTACAATTAAAACTCAAGTGAAATGAATGTTTTTGAAGCATTCAAACACATTAAAAGGATTCAATTCTTATGTAATTTCAAACTATCATATTTGGAGTGTGATAATTAATTTGATATATTAATTTACCTACAATAAGCATACAGTTACAATGTTACAGAAAGTAAATTTATCATTATAAACAATTTATATACTTTGCAATTGCCACCTTCAACTGTGAAAGTAGTCCAGACCTAGGGGACTCTCTGCAACTAGTGCATGATCACATAAGTGACTAAGAATTTCATATTTAATATGTCTTCATATGGTAGGGTGATCTCCCTAGAATGTTTATCTGACTCTGAAGCGGGGGGGGGGGGGGGCATTTTTTTTTCCACAAAAAAAAATACTTTACCTTGGTACCCAAAATCCCAAACCGGGAATTTCCGAAAAAGGCCCCACAGCCAAAAAAAAAAAAAAACGTTCTTATTTGTTGAAAA
>JAAGVU020000113.1:28283226-28297109 GCA_011763525.2 Mormyrus iriodes
ACACAACCTGACACAGCTTGAACAGTTTTGCAAGGAAGAATGGAGTAAAATTGCAGTGTCCAGATGTGCAAGCCTGATTGAGACCTACCCACACAGACTCCGTGCTGTGATTGCAGCCAAAGGTGCATCTACTAAAGACTGACTTGAAGGGAGTGAATATTTATCACTTATTCTATGTTATATATTTTAATTTAATTAATTGTCATTATTTTGTAGAAATCAGTTTTCACTTTGACATTACAAGGGTTTTTTATATTTTTTTTGAAAAAAAAAAGCCAAATTATGTTGATCATGATTGTTTTATAAAAGTAATAAAAGGGTAAAATGTCCAAGAGGCTGAATACTTTTTATAGGCACTGTATGGGCAATTTGGCAACTCAACTTAGCCTCAGCATGTTTTTTGACTGGGGGGGGGGTTGAAACCAGAGTACCTGGAGGAAACCCCACAATGACATGGGGAGACCATGCAAACTCCACACACATGGAACCCAGGCGGAGATGTAAACCCTGGTCCCAGAGGTGACAGTGCTAACCACTGCACCCCCCCCCCACCCCACCCCACCCCACCATATATGTCAGTAATTAATACTATTAGTCTTATGTTTAAACTGGTTTTATGTAGAATGTGCAGTAGAATAAGTATTACTCAATCACATAATTTAATATAAAAATATGTTAAGGTAGCACATAAATAGGGACAATTCTAGGAGTGTTTAAAAATAAATGTGATGAAGCCGCAATGGAGAAATGAAGTATCACGGCATTAAGTTTTAGTGTCAGTGTTGCTGGTCACACTAGGCCTATTGACTCAACAACCTTAAAATTTAAAACACACAAATAGTTATAAATTGCATTGAGCATTTTATTCATGTAATGATGTTACTGATGCAGTTATTACCATTATCTATGACCATGAAAATGCTAATTTCATAACCCTTTTATAAGCTAACCCCAAAACACCTTAATTCTCACCTGCTATCAATGTGTTATCAAATTGTCCTTTTTTAATCTGAGGACTTGGTTATTGCTACAATGCCTCCATAAGGATTTTACATTGCTAATAAATGACCTCTTTGATTATTATTAAATGGGCTAACATATCAGCTCTTGGGAAGCCTTGCAGTAAAGAAGTAGCTCATTAAAATCGAAACTTGCCAAAGATTTAAACATTTATGTGGCTCATAATGTTTTAAGCAAGCCCTCAAGTGTACAGTTGAACCTGAAACATTTTAAGATTTGGCATTCCGTAAAGTTTAGGTTTTCATTACTGTAGGGCATATGTGTATCCAAGTCCCCTGGAAGAGCCCTAGGAACAGCTACTGCGAATGCTGGAGATTTACTGCCCTAATAAGAGAAAGAACGTCTATTATAAAATGGTATGAGATATACGACATGATAATAAATAAGCCCTGAGAATAAATTAAATTTCATAATCAATATACTTATATGTCAAATTTATAAATATCTTGTCAGTGCCATGCTAATGAAAATAACTCAAATAATATTATATGGTACACCCCAGTGCCAGTGCTGGCACAGAAAGAATGTGTCATATAGGTCTATATGAGGTCGTGATCATGCAACAAATGCAGTGTCTCATTTCTAATTTCTAGCCCTGTTGGATACTAGTTGTGGAAACTGGCCTCGTATGTAGACTCAAAACTACAGAGCAAAGTTATATCAGTCAAGTTTCTGTCTCATTGCTATTGTGCAGTGATGTGAAATATCCAATTTAACAGTTCCATACTCCCCACAGCGTATGCATATATGTTTATTTAACAGTTTCTTAGACCAGGTCTCATGTTGTATTTTCAGAATAGCTTAATTCCTCTTTGGAACCTAGGGTTACTGCATTGTTTGAAAGTAGAAAAGCAGGTAATAATGAAAGCATTAGATGTATTTTCTAAAGGGAAAATGAAGAAGATGCATACCACATACTGAACTACAGTGAGCCTAGTAGAAAGTACTAACCTAACCGCTCAGAATAAATACTCTTCTGTATAACTTGTTCAATAAAAATCATTTTGGATAAACATGGTAACTAGCCAACAAACTAATAATAATGATAATAATAAATGAGATTTAAAACAAACATAAAATTGAAAGTAATATACAAAAGTATTTAGAAAAAATATACAAACGAAATGAAAGTGTTCTGATCACTTGTAACTGTAGACAGTCAACAGCAGTTTTCAGTATTTATACATCTTAAAAGTGCACTTTAAGGTGCTTTGTTTAAAAGAGGTTTGTAGTCAGGAGGGTCAATGTTCTGTGGTGGGGTAAAATCCCTAAGGAAGCATTCAGTTCACCACCTGCAATTTTCTGAAAATGTGAGGTCTCTATGTGGCAAGACCCAGATGCCAATCCTGCCCCCATGTATAGTGCTTCCATAGTCTGACAACAACGTTGTTAAGTTACCTTAGGTTTTGCTTTCTGCTAACACTAATGGCTGTTGCTTGTAACCCCCCTCCCTCCATTATTAAAAGTAACTTTTGTATATAATTTTACCTGATGCATAACAATAACAATAACAGTAAATCACTAAATGTGCATAAAAACATTCTGCTGCAGGCACTAAAACCCCAAATCGGAGTCTACAGGTGTTCAGGAACAGACTTGTAATGGAAAGCATGTGATATAAATCAACACCCTTTTTTGTAGATCTAATACACTTCAGAAGGTATTGTAGTTTATCTACTGCTGCTTAATCATGAACACTCAACCATGCGTGCGGAGAAAAAGAGAGTGTTAGATCAACAGTGGTTTGGCTGTGATTGAAGTGGTTTCACTTCCTGTGAAATCTCTTGAAATTTCATTTTGGCAGAATCCCACAGGCTTCTCAAAAATCAGGCTACTATGAAAGGGACATTGTCATGTTTGTGCCAAAAACACAAACTTGAAAGCATCTTTATTATATAAAGACACAGTATATTTCCCTGCACAGTATACCCCGTGAGATATTAACATAAAAACATTCCCAGCAGTCAGACCACTTAGATGCATTAACTGCTGTGATGGACAAAGCCAGGCGCAACACATGACATACCGAGTCTCCATCCATCATTACATCCATCCATCTATTCCACAACTGCTTATGCAGTACAGGATTGCAGTCAGCTTGAAGCATATCCCAAGATGCACTGGGTACAAAGTAGGGGACACACTCACACACAATTGCATATTAAGGGCAATTTAACAACACCACTTTCCCTAGCTGCATGTTTTTGGACTGTAGGAGGCAATGCGTGCAAATGCAGGGAGAATACGCAAACTCCATGCACACTGTGGAGGGGACAGCCACCACGCTAGGAATTCAGTGTTGTCTTTGTATTTCTGGAATATTTGGCCTTCTATTAAATCCTTTGTCCTGACACCAGCATTTTTAAACAACAAATTAGTTCTTACATTGCACTACTAATAATGTATTCAACAATAACAATACATAAATATTTCAATTACAGCACTATCCATGGATGTATAACTCTTGCATCACTCATACGTGCAAGTATAATTATATGATTGTCCGCATGTTAAATAAAAATTTAATGGAAAATCACCTCTGCTGATTCAAAATCCATCCATCCAACCATCCATCCATCTTCCCATCCCGTTTGTCATATTCAGGGTCGCAGGGGTCCAGAGCCGGTCCTGGAAGTTATGGCCGCAAGGCAGAAGATAACTCAGGTTGGGGTGTCAACCCATTGGGCCAATTCAAAATCATTATTCAAAAACTTGTTACATTAGCTACTTAAAACACTTTAAGAGGATGCTACTAATGTATATGACCGGATTGGTATATAGGTGATGCAGGTTCTGTGCCTTGTTTAGGATGTTGTTAGAGCATCTTTGAGTCTCTAGCCTTTGCTTGATCGCTCCACACCACCCAATACCTAATTTGTTAATGTTTTGGATCAGCTGTGTTATGTATATCATGTTAATGAGGCCACCATTCTTAGGCAAGAAAGTGAAACATTTTAATATACAATGGCCAGGAACACAGTGCTGAGAACTTCCCAGGGGTCCACAGGGTTGACAGATGACTGCCTGCGGGTTTTTTCTCACAATGTTAATAAGAGGTTATGGACTTTGGTCGTGTTCTGTGCATGTTCAGTCCCTGAGGAGGTTCAGCCCAGCGTGTTACAGAACACCAGGGTCAGACTCACACCATGGCCAGCTGGGAGCCACCATTCATGGCTATGTAATGTGGATGTGGGAGTATAGCTTTTAGAGCTGCCTCAAAGCAACTGAAGACCATACATGTCATTTACCTCTTTCTTAGCCTCAGGTGTTGGGGGGGGGGGGGGGGTGGCAGCCTCCTTTCCTCTCAATATAAGAATTCGGGAAATACCAGAGTATTGGCAATCAGGAAATAACCCCACTAACTGAAACAGCTAAATAATTAGAATGGGAGCAAAAACTTCTTGCACCACTCTTTGGAGAAAACTTCCCATGAGTGGTTGATTGTTTTCTAAAACTATGTGCAAAATCAGGCTGCCCCATTGGATGGCGATGATCAAGAGCCAGAATTGCTTTTAGTCTCTGTATTTCATCTGGCTCCAGGAAGCGACATCCTGGAGATCCTTCACCCATCATCGTTTTCAGAACCACTCCAAATATCTAAGGTGCTGTTTTGAGAGATACATTCGAACATTCATCAAGGCTAAATTCTGTTGGGGTGCTGGGCTCAGAATTAATCGTGTTAAAATAGGTGCAGTAATTCTCCAAATTGCATATAACAGGTTACTACTTTTCCTGGGACCCTGTAAAACCCTTTACAAGATGTTACGATGTCTTGCTGTGCTAATAAAATGATAAGCTGAAGCATTTTGTTGATTTTACGTTGTCATTCTTTAATGCAAGGTTAACTTGTGTTTTTTCTTTAATAATATTTGTTATGGCTAAGAACAATTAATTAGTGTAGGAAATTGTTAGGACACTGGGTGGGAGGAAAAAGGTGTGTTGAGCCAAGCAGTAATATGCTTTCTAAAGACAAGACAAAAAAACAGGTAGAGGTCTTGGTGTGGGGCCTTAGAATCTCAGTGGGGTCAAATTGAGGCCATGTAAGACTGTAAGCTCGTCTTTTTTTCATCAGCAGGTGAAAGAGGGTTGAGAGAGGGAGCTACAGTGACGAGGCTTGATTATCCAATGTATGTCGGCCTTTAGGGTTTGCCATGCCCAGTCATTGGTTGTGGCCAAGTGATGAACACCCTGCTGCTATGACATCACACAAGAACATAAATTAATCTTAATCATTTTATATTATAAGCTTTTTAAATTCACTTAAACCATGCATTAAGAGTAAATACAGCTAACAAAATATTTTTCACTTAAACTAAATGGCAAGTCTGAATATCAAATTTTTTGCTTATAATAACAATCAAGTTGAATTAGTTAGGAGATTGATTGAAAACAATTACAGCTGGTCCCTCAAATCAGGAATTAGAATGCTACTCACCACATTTGAAGGCAGTCCCGAACTCCAAAGCAATTCATTTATGAATCATACTGTAACCATGATATGAAGTTGGTATTAAATATGAACTGATACTCTGTCCAGCGTGTAAGCTGATATGTATCCTGTCCTTCGCCGAATAGTCACCGCAGCCTGTATAAGTGGTTATAGAAAATGTGGGTTTATGATGTATCCATTTGTGCCTTTGTTCAGTGGGCAAATAAGATTTAGTTCTTTAAACAAGTATGTCTGAAAGATTCATGAGATGTACATAAAACCATCTGGACTTTATATTTGTTAATATTCAGAATTTGTATGAGAGTGAAGCAGACTTTACAAATTGGAAATGACAAGATTTATATTTGAACAAATATTTCTGTAGATGGTAAATTTAGGCGGTAATTTGTTTCAGTCATTTAAACATATTGAACTCATGCATATTTATTAACTGATCTGCTCCACCACTTCATTTCAGCTGATTGAACATATTTAAATGCTGCTTGATTCTGTTATAATCCATCATTCCGTTGTCAGGATTCGTTTGCACGTCGGTAAGTAAATGTAGGTTGAAAGCATCATTGAAATGCAACAGGTTTGGCGATCACTTATGCTAGCAGTTTTTTTTTTCCATAGAAATCAAGTGTATCCATGAAATACATGCTATAAAACAAACTGTCAAACAATACTACGTTTGCATCTCCCAGAATTTTACAAAGGATACCTTATTAGCCATTTGCAGAAATTCTTTAGTTTTAGCATGTCTCATCCTGATTTCCTATGAAACACACATATTTAGGAGTGATTTTTGGGGTCATAGCTCAGGGTCAACAATTTATCCAGCAACAGTTTTTGAGGGTTAAGGACCTTGCTCGCAGTTTTACAACTTGTCTGCTGAGCACAGGATTTGAACTGGAGACTTGCCGATCACAGGAACAGCGTCCTATTCCATAGGAAGTTCTAGACCCTATTTAGAGGGGCTTCAGCCCTCAGAAAGATTTTTTCTAGAATGATTTAATGATTTGTGCCGGATTTTCACATACATTTCGTACCCACAGCTCAGAGAACTTTATATTTGCCAAGAGGAGGGGGGATCGCCATGATAATCATGGGGAGAAGGAGGGGGGGTGGTGAGGAATGTCCCGTATTTCTTCAGGGGGCTGAGCTCCCAAGGGTGAAATCCTAGTATCACCCCTGCCCCAACCCATAGGCGACGTGAGTCTTTGCAGGATGGAGCAGTGGGCGTGTTGAAAGGTAATTTCTATTGGCTTCTGTCAGTAAACATTATTTCAGAAAGAGACCAGGCATTCAACAGACATATAGGTCAGGCAATAACTAAAATTAACAGATATCTATAATTAAACGCCTGTTTCATATTTGTTCACATAGCTTAAGACATTAGACACTTTCATACTGAAGTTCAAGAACCTGGTTCATGGTCACAAGTTCGTGGGTCATCTCGACAGGGCACTTTTGTAGCTTCTGGCCACTTTTTTGTCTCGCTTTGACACCACACAACGGTAACTGGGATGTTTATGCTAAATAAGCATGGAAAACGCAAAAAGTAGGTAGGTTAAACTTAACAGATAATTTAATACGAAACTACACCGCCACCCCAAAACAATGGAAAATGAACAAGTTGTTTTGTTAGTATTTTGTTAGTTACTGGGGCGATTGATCGTGATCAAAATAGAACACAGCCTTTTATTTGTACAACCCGCAACATGTTTACAATTCATTATTACATTTTGTCAGCCGATTGACCTTTCGTTTTCCACAGAATAAAAAATTATGTAACGATGTACCAATTAGCACTGGCAAGTTTCACCGGTGATATTGGACAAAAGTATTTTGGTTATTGATCGAATATTCCAATGCAGAAATGCGGAGATGAAAGCAAAAAAAAACAAAAGAATTGATGCATTAAATGTAATTGAGGTACAAAAATAATTGTAACTGCTCAATATTTGCTATGCTAATCCTATTCCTTTTCCCAGCACTTCATGTAACTTCCAAGTTAGTGCCGGTGCTTGTATTAAACCTTTCAACATGCCTGCAAACCTTTCAGACACCCGCAAACCTTTCGAGACGCCTGCATACCATTCAACGCCCATAAACCTTTCGACATGCCCACAAACCTTTTGACATGCCCACAAACCTTTCGACACACCCACAAACCTTTCGAAACGCCCATAAACATTTAGACACGCCCACAAACCTTTTGATGCATCCACTACTCCAGCCTGCAGAGACCTTTACTTGACCCACAGAGCCCTAAGCAAATGCTAGGCTGAGCTTGGCAGTGAAGGCACAGGCATGGTTAGGATCGAGCAAGAAATTTACGTCACTATCACGGGCACTTTTGTTCTTGCAACTCATAGGGACATAAAATTAAAACTGTTAGCCTTAAATGCACAATTACGTGGTTTAAAATTCAGATTCAAGTCTAAATATCTAGAACAGCCTACATCTTACATCCTGTTCAACAACAGCAAAATCCTTACGACTGTGTTAATTTTAATTGGTGTGCTTAGCCTGTCAATGTCATTTATTTTTTTCTGTTTGAAGTTAAAGTCTCTTTATATTCTCGCTTCCTTTTCTGTTTCCATCGTATACTAAGGACACAATTTTCTGGTTGACCTTCCTCTTTATTGACTGCTCTGAATTCTGCACCATCTGATTTGTCAGACTTCAGCTGAAGAGATTCCCATTGTCTTGCCACTGAAAATTAGTGGTCCTCGGCATCAGCTGTCCAAGCCCCCCATCCCCCCTTGTGGTGTGTGTGGGAATCGCTGCTCCTTGATCTGCTGTGGTGGACTCTTCAGGGAGTGTAGACATGTAGCCTCGAGGCATAGAGAGCCATGCCTGTGCATGATGACAAGAATGGCGTGAAACTCTATCTTCCGGGCCCTTGGCACAGCACTGCTTCTTTCTGTTTACAAACAGCGAATTTCCCTCTCAGTATTTCAGTCAGGCTCTTTATTCGACCTATTCAGGCATTATAAGTCTTCTTTTGTGCTCATCCAGCTGAAAACAAAGGAATAATTCTATAACGTCTATCTAAAGGTCACTGTGAATTATTTGCAGTAAACTCCTTGAACAGAGCTTTCACCCTTCGGGGATAATTGCACACTTTAAATGGTTAGTCGTCCTCCATTTTACTGCAGCCTGAATGAGTCATGTTATGTCATAAAATATACCCGATTTTTATTACAGCAAATAAAATGCCCTATGACAGGATTAAATTTTGGCCCTAACTGAAAATTTGTATTTACACGTATAATCCTATTAGTGCTATAAAAATGTATGTTCAGTATACATTGTAATTATTATTTTTTGTTTAATTTTAGTAGGCAATAGGAATTAATATATATTGTTAAGTAAGTTATATTGTAGATTTTGCGTACTTAAAACCTTAAATGCTTCATGGAAAGCTAAGGGATAAAAAGTAGCATAATGTGTTGTAGATTTTAGCCAGTATCATAAATGTAAAGATTCGATGTATATAAAAGTATATAAGAAAACTACTCATAGCACCCCATCACTGGTGCAGCAAAAGGGAAACCCAATAAATAGCTATAGGTCCAGGGATTATGAGAGGAATTTATGGTATTGCTTATCAGACTATAGTCTGTACTGTAACCTGAATTCCAAAGTCAATGTCCACTGATAAGAGAAATGAGGTTTTGAAATCCAGGGTGGTTGTGATTACTGTATCACATAAGTCACTGCCTTGTTTGACCCAATGGGAATGCACAGCCCAGAAGGAAGGAATGGGTGAGATTAACTGTGCATTAATGAGGTAGCATCATGGATGTCAAAGCTTCCCATCGCTGTTCGAAACTTAATTCTTAGAGCTTATTTTGTTTGCTTCTGCACATGACAAAATGTTGATGCTAATACTCACTATAAATGTGGGAAAGTAATAAAGAGCAATGTGATGTCGAAGGCGGTGGTGGACATCTGCTGTTTGTGTGATGAGCTTGTGTTCAGCCTAAAAGTACTGAAATAACTGGAGAACTTCTGTTACCTTTGTGGGGCTAGACCTGTGTGAAATTGGTTCTTTATTATACCCTTTGATGTCACACCAGTCCATATACTCTACTATGCTTTTTCATACACTCCAATTCTTTTTCTCATGTAAGACAACTTCAAATGGACTTTTCTCAGTCTTACTTACGTATACCTACAGTTCCACTGTTATTGTGGTGGAGTCTATTATAAGTCATTTATATCTCAAACTTTCTGAACTCACAGGGATGCAACCAATATGGAGGAAAAACAGTCAGACAAGACAATTTGTCAGAGGTTACTGGATGGTAGGCTGATATGGAGCAGAGTGTGTGAAATTATAGGTTTAAGCCTAGCCTTGTCTGGAAAAGTGTATAACTATATTTTCAAGCTGAAATTTATTGGGGTTTTGGCTTAAGGCATTTTAACTGCAGATTCATTCATTCCTGTAATGTAATTGATGCTGAATGACACATTGATGCAATAATCATCATGCAAATTGACATTTCAATATACATGTGCCACGGTATTCTGTGCAGGCCGAAAAAAAAAACTAATTTAGAAACTGTCACTTTGCATAAAAGTTCAAAAGTAGGGTAGGACAGAAAAAGTAAAATTTGATCATTTGCTCTTTATGGGACTGCTGTACCTTATCAGTGGTAATTCAAGAAATGGAGGTCCCTGAGTTTTCAGTGATTGTACAAAAGTTGTTACAGAGCAGAGATAAAATGCTGATTATTGTGGAGTTTTGGGGCTTTCTCATGTTTATGTAAGTGCACAATACAGAAGCCATCATTAAAAAAGTGTCTGTGCCTTATTTGAATTCTGTTTGTAAGATGTCAGATGTATTGCTATGTTTTATAAACCATAATTTTTCCCAGTAGCATACCGCTATGCCTCAGCAAGAAGTAATTTTCAAATGATTTAAGGTCCTTTGCCTGCAAGCTGTAGTTCTGCATAAGATTCTTCAAAAAGCACGTTTGTTGAGTGGGTGTCAGGCTGAAGGTGGGTGGTATATTTTCATTTTACTTTCTGGGCTTTTTCTAGTGTTTACATCATGGAGAGCAGTTGTGCAAAGTTTTATCCACAAGTACATGAATACATATTTCAAGAAGGTATAGGTCAGCTGAAATGGTACAAATTTTACAGGTGCCAGATGTATGTTCATTGAACATTAAGCAATACCAAGGTGTTCAGGTTACAGCAGCAGTTTTTATAATATGGTATTGAAGTATTTGAAAAATCTGCAGACAGAGGATTCGTAAATTAGTGAGACATTTCTGGTAAAAGAACTGTTATTATATTTAAAATAAATAAATAAATAAAAAATAGGGAACATGTTTTATTGGGCAGCATCTCAAACCTCTTGTGGTCAAAAGGTTTGAACGCAGATCCAAGTGCACATGTTCTGTGTTCTCTCTGTGATCATGTGACTTTTGTTACTGCATCTAATTTCTGCCCACAGGCCAAGGACACGTACTTCAGGGAACTTGGCAGGGCCGGATCATGGTCTTGTGCTACCCCTGGGTGCTTTTTGGAGACCCCTGAGAGGGAGGGGAATTGGGCTCCATACAGGTACAGAGTGCATTCATGTAAAGGGTCTGGATTCTGCTCCACTACCAAGGGCTTAGTTAGGGTTACCATATTTGGTGAACATGTCTTGGGATCAGAATATTAATGAGTTTTCATGTTCACTGACCAATCACGTAGTGCTTCTCTCATGATTATTAATTAGTTTTGCCATTCAGCAGCCAATCAGGTAGCGATTCTCTTATGAATATTAATGAGTTTCTTCTAACCATCTAGTAAAATGAAAATTCACATACAGGAAAACCCTGACATATGGTAACCTTACAATTAACTCTCATTTTAAAATCTACACACAATTGAGACAATATACATGTATGCAATTTTTCAACAAAAGTTACAAAATGCTAAGCCAAAGTTTGTTAAACTTCAACCAAACGACACGATTCACTGTTCACATGAAAACAAAAATATCGTGTCAAAGTGCCAGTGGTTTCCGGAGGTTGACGTCGCTCGTGAGCAGCGTAACACGAAGGGATGTTTAATTTTTAAAGGAGACGTGTGCAGGAGCCTTGCAAACACTGTGTGATGGTGCTGAGTGGCTGCCATACGTTGAAGGTTGGTGCCTTTTGCTTCACTCGGTACTGCACTGTAACATTGGGTCATATGGGTTACAGTGCTAAACCGAGACAAACTGCCGATTTTTGAAAAACCACCCAGACCCCCAGACAGGGACCCAAAAAGAGGACATTTCTTGGAAAACCCAGACGTATGGTAACCTTAGTTTTAGTTACATTTTAGCTAGTTTGCTATGTTGTCGCTTCTCAGGTCTAGATCTAGGCATATTTTTCTGACAAGTTAGCTAGCTAGCATTCTTGGTGATTATTTCTAAACACATGTTTTAAATGAACAATGAAACTATGGCAACACAACATATTACAAAATATTATGTCTGATGTTTATCAGTCATCATAGTATGATTACAACGTCAACAAAGCTAGCTAACTAATGATACATCAGCATGGACATACATAGTGTTTAGCTTGCACTATTAGTATTGAAATTCACGCCCACTAGTGCTCTTAGTCCCACTGGCCCACTGACATATGATGAACAGGATGTGTGTGAGCTTTATGCAAATTTTTTTGCAGATAAATCCTGCTTATGGTGGTTCTAAAACTTGCCAGCTGGCTTTCCCATTCCTTTACTAGCATGTCTGTGTTCCCTAGATTTCCCTGGATTTAATTTGCTCATTAATGCATCAGCACGATAGATACCGATAGGCAGTCAAAAAATGAGCTCCCGAAGATTAATAGTCAAAGAAGCGCTAGCCAAAGATTTGTAATATAACAGTGACAGGATGGTAGTTACCAGGCTGGGGAGCAGATCTGACACCAGGCACCTGTCACCACTAGAGATAATCTTTCGGAGGACCATTATGCCAAAGCCTGAACTCAATGGGCAGTGAAAACAGTTGTCAGGAATCAGGATTGACAGTCTTTCCTCTGGATCTGGGAATTGAGAAAGGCTTTTCTAAGCTCCACAAGAAACATCCAACACCGATGGAATAGCCTACCATTGCTACACTGGTTAGTTTCAACCCATAGTGCATAAACTTCATTTGCAGACACACAGACGATTTTATGGAAAGCCATCAAAAGCCAACAGTTATTCACCGGCAGCTGTACTTTGCTGTCACCTCATCAAGGTTTTTAGTGGGGTTGTAGTCTAGGATGATTTGTTGCATCTGGTCTTGTCTCATTCTCAGAGATGCAGCTTTTGCATTGTGCTCATAAGAAGCACATTCTTGTTGTCCTTGGGTGAATATCACTTTGGGAGGGTGGTGTTTGGCTCAGCTGATCAGGACATGGATGAAAATGACCAGCTATCACTGGGCCCCAGTGCAAGGCCCTCATCCCCAATGACTCCAGGGCTTCTGCACCTGGCGCTGTGACCCCGCCCCCCCCCAAGCTTACTCTCACCTGTATGTGTCGCACGGAGAACAAGATGGGATAGGCAAGGATACAGGGATAAATAAAATATCACTATTATAAATTTACCATATTAATGTCAGAGAAGCAAATCTTGAGTAATAGACAAATTTGTCCTGTATGTTCAGAAGCTCATTGGGAAGCTCTGGCTTATTTCACCTTATAGTTCCCACAATCAGCGCCTTTCACTGCCACTCCAAGTTGGTAGGACATGACGCTGTGACACATGATCATGTTATATCTAGCACCATTTCCCAGGTCTTTTCAGGTGCTCCTCCAGTGCCTTCCAGTATAGATTTTCAATGTAAATCATATGCTGTCAAAATATTAATTCTATTTCTTGCAGGCTTGTTTGGCATGTGTTGCCCCAAAGGCACAGTGTGCTTAGAATAAAACAAAACATTTGTCCATTGTAACAAGAGGGCCAGCATTATACATTACAAACAGGTTCTCCTTGTACCAATTCCACAAATCTCTAATTGCAGCCAGCTTGCCTATTTTACATTCAGCAAGCCTCGCGCTAGAATTACCAAAGCGCATCATCCCAAATCTGATGTGAAATGTATAGCGTCTTGCTGAGAATTCCGCTTTTACTCTTTAAACAAACTGCCCCTTGAAGTTAATCCTGTTTAATATCTTCTTTAGTACTTGATGTACAAAAAATTTGAATGCTGATAGTAAAAACTTAAATGAAGCTTGATTTGCCATTTGTACAAGTATGAAAACCAGTACATTGGAATGTGTTTTTTCTTATGTCCCATCTTTCTTGCATTTCCTTAAAGATACACACACATTATATATATATTCATCCATCCATCCAGTTTCCATAACCGCTTATTCCATTCCGGGTCGCGGGGGGTCCGGAGCCTATCCCGGAGGCTGCGGGTGCAAGGCAGGGAACAACC
>JAAGVU020000113.1:28297209-28314307 GCA_011763525.2 Mormyrus iriodes
GTCCGGAGCCTATCCCGGAGGCTGCGGGTGCAAGGCAGGGAACAACCCAGGATGGGGCACCAACCCATCACTGGGCATATATATATATATATATATATATATATATATATATATATAGAGAGAGAGAGAGAGCAAAGCATGGGGTCTGAACACAGCATCAGACATCCATCCACCACTCTGGCAGCATTTCTCCAGGGGTTAAGGGCCTTGCTCAAGGGCCCAACAGGGATGAGGGTATTCTGCCAGTCATGGGACTTGAGCAAGCAACTTCCAGATCAGAGGCACAGGAGCCTAACCCACTGAGCCACCCCCACAACAACTAACAGAACAGGCTGTAACTACAAATCTTGTACACACACTTTGATCACGTTGGCAGTGTGGCTTGGTCCAGTCGAACCGTCTCTTCCACATTGTCTCTTCCTTTCTGTGCTACCCCCTTGTTTACATTCCACGAGAGATTCCTCATCCCAGTGATCATCAGAAGAAAATGCGGTCAGGATAATCAAGATTATAAATGTCTCCTCCGTCATAATGGCCTCTACTCCTCTGTGTCACTATTACCTTCCAAATCTTTGGATAACACTTCATTGACTTAATCTTCTGAGCTCATTTTGGACTGCCTATCGGTATCTATCATGCTGACGCATTAATGAGCAAATGAGATGCAGGGAAAACTAGGAAACACAGACATGCTAGTAAAGGAATGGGAAAGCCAAGCTGCAAATAGTCACATTTTTTAAATAAAAACGAACTGCTGGGTTCCTGTTCTTAAATGCTGCACTACCTATGCAGTCTTTAACTTCATGGATGTGGGCATTTCTCTCAATGTGTATTGTTGTTTTACTATGACTCTTTTTTCCAGATTTTTCTATGGCCTGTGCTTCCCTCTGGATACAAGCTGCAGCCGCTAGTATTCCGCTGAAACAGACATATTGCTTTTCAGTCAATATTAGGAGCAAAAATCAACTGGTGTCTGAAGAAAGCTACGTAATGGGAAACTTTGTCTGTTAGAATAACACAATGTGATTTACTCCACCCTGATTTGGGATCTTGCAGGGCCATCGCCTTGAATGTAGGGTCATTTGTTCCTATGCGGAGGAAATGTATTGCTGAAGATGGTTTTATGAAACAAGTTTAAATTTAATTTGAAATCCGGCTTGCATCATATAAGAACAGAATAGGAAAACCAAAATATACTACATGAACTTTAAACCTATTCCTATCAGGTGCATCAGGTGAATAACTGCATTGAAAGTTTGACTTTCCCCTTAAAATTACTGAACATTGAAAAACCCCATATAATATAACGTAGTGTTATAAATTGCTGTCATTTCTCTGAAATATGAAGCATATAATTTTATAAATGTATTTGGTACAATTAATTTTAAAACTGAACGGTTCACGTAGAGACTCTTTACTGCCCTTTACTTTAAATCTCTTTACTACATTGGTTACAGTGATTCTTCATTTTCTCCCCATAGCTGATCTTGTCAGAACCTCAGGCAAAGTAATCGGGCGGTACTATCGCCGTGTTCTGTGCTGAAAGGCCTGCAGTTCCGAGAAACAACCAGCAGGAGCAGTGTTTCTCATTCCGGCTCTTGGGGACCTCCAGTCAGTCTACATGGAAATGCAGAGTGTCTGGGGTCCCCAAGAACTGGGCTGAGACACACTGGCCAAGAGGAAAAGAGGAAGAATTGTGGTGTTATTTACAGAATGGTATGAAATACTCCCACAAAAATCATCTGACCTCATTTTGTTATTTGCCGAAGGCGTTAATTAATTGGTTAATTTACTCAATTAGTAGCAGAAGTAGTAGTTGACATGCACTTAGGTTAACTAATGTCTTTAAATTGTCCATATTGAATGATTATTTGTGTGCCCTGCGATGGACTGGCATCCCATCATGGCTGTTGGACCCTGTGCCTCATGCTGTCTGGAATAGGCTCCAGGATGAATGATGTCCCACATAACCTGATCTCACATTTGCCTTTTATAGTATATTTCAATGTCCGGAGCCTGGAAAAACTGGTTAAAAAGTGAACATTTTAGAAGGACGCACAGAGAAATGTAAGGGCAGGAAGAAAATCACGTTTAAATGCCTTGAGGTGTGTTACCACTGTACACTTGGTTAAGATATTTATGGGTCCTAAATTCCCATGCAGCAGCTTTAAGCTCCTGCTTACAAGCAAACAGGTGAGGAAACGTGTGCAGATTGGAGCTGGACAGTGCCGACAGGCTGTTTTGAGGACAGGCAGGATTGGCTGCTTCCAAGCCATTAAAAATGCTGTCAGTGTAGAACATTAGCATTTCAATAAATCAAATGTTTATGCTTCCAGCAATAGCTCACAACAACAATTGAACTGAATGAGATGTTTTTTGGTGTCCAATTTGTCGCCCGCTAAATGTCAATGGAAGGTTTCTTTTTGTGCCACTGGAAGTTTGAGAAAATGCCAACAAAGGTTCGAACATGTGGCCAATTCAGCCGCACCCAATGTGTAGCATTTGCTTCTAATCTTCATCCTGCAGACCTATTGTGTAAGGTCACTTTCCATTTCAGCCAAACCCTGAGGTAATTATGCTTTTGAAATTTATATCAAGAGAAAATTTCATAGGGATTCTTTTCAAAGGGAGTCTTTTAAGAAAATTGCTACAGGTGTGTTTGGGACAAAAACAAAAATTAATTACTTGACTTAATTTGATTTTGTTCACTACAGCAAATGAAATAACTATAGCCAAGATTTTGTTTTGTTACAGTTTAGAGACAATGCAAACAATTTCATTCAAGAGAAATACAATAACATATTTGACTCATCTTAATATGAAATCAATAACCCATACATTAAAATATGGACTTTATCCTTAATCATTAAAATAGACTTAATAGATTTTATATTTTCAGTATTATTCTACATGTTAACACATGTCACATGGTTAAATATGCCACTTAAACCTGAATTAAATTAAAAAATCTATTGTTTGGTTTTCCTGGAAAATTGAATACCTGGTAAGACAGATAGACAGATAGGTGTGCGGGAGGGGGCTGAGGAAGACGTTTATTCAGCAGAAATGCTCATAAACAGCTGAATTTGAGGCATGTGTCATCTACAGGTCTACAGATCATTCTTTGTTACTACTACCTACACCCCTGTTTACTGCTTTGGTACCCAGAAGGAATAGAAATGTTGACAAGATTGAAACATTTTATCTTCAGAAGCAGCCACCCCATTTGACTTGCCAATCAACCTACACTTTTGAAAGTCCGAAGGTGGCATTAAAGGCAGCGACCTCACCTCACCTGTTTGTATAGTGAAAGATTGTAAATTCATTAATCATGATTTGAGAAGTTATTTTTATTTTTCACCAGGTCTTTCAACTGTTTATTATGACATTACCATTTTTTTGTGGTTGAAATAACTGAAACCCAGTTTTAATGCTTTTAAAGACTAAATTAGGATCAAACACTAAAATTCTGAGACAGAAAATGTCAGCCTGGAGTAGTTAGTGCACCAGATTTCTGACCCAAAGCCTGGAGGAGCAGGAGTGGAATTACAATCGTAACCTTGTGCGCAGCACTTAGTCAGAGCTGTTGGTGTGAAATGGTACAATATATTATGTGCCTGCCAAGCAAATAAGTAATGCAATTATAGTACATGGCATCGCATCCTAGCATAGCATGATAACTGAGAATCAGATGGATTAGAAACTGCTGGGGGTGGCTGTGGTTCAACAGGTTCAGACTCTGTCCCTATGATCAGAAGGTTGCTGGTTTGAATCCAGTGCCTGGTAGACTCATATCACTGTTGGGGACATCCCCAGTTGCTCTAAGGGTCCAGGATAGTGGCTGATTCCACACTACGACCCCCAAGCTAGTTCACACCTACATTTATATTTCCGCATCTCTCATGAGGTAGGCAAAAAAGATAATCTGCCCATGGGGAGGAATGAAGTACCTCTATTCTATATTTACAGTACTAATTTCAGAGTCTGTGATCTGAGCTGGCAGATTTGTTTTACCTAAGGTCCAAAACAAGGTTTTCTCAGTCTATTCCCAGCAAGCAGAAATCCAATAAGGCTCCCACACATGTTAATTTAGTCATTTAATTACTTTTAACCAATAATTAATGGGTGACTCCATGTACATGTTAACGACTGTTAAAATAGTGCATAGCCGTGCTGGAAATCTTTCTGATAAATCACCATCTAAGGTAAGAATGGTGACGTTCTTACGCTAATTAGAAGACACATTTTATGTTACAGCAGTAAATAATATACTTGTCATGGTACCGTACATCTTCTTTTTATGTACATCATGAAACAATATATGAGTGAGACTGTGCAAAAAGCCTTTCTGTTATCTTGACACATTAACACACTGAACAATAATCAGAGTGAATATATTGCTTCATCTCATCTCCGGATATTTTATGTTGGCCATCATTCAGCTGAAGGTCAGTTGTCTGCCAGTGAACCCGATAAGACCGGCATCTCTATACGACTGGCAGACAAATGGACCTAACCGACATACAAGCGTTTCCATCACAGTAAAGTGATTTCACACTTGCCTGACATGTACTAGTTTTCACATTGACACTTATCTTCAGTTCAGTTACAAAAAAGCATGCTTTGGTGCCACAGAAACAAACAACTGAATGAAAGGTCTGCAATGGAGCTATGTTACAGAACATGCCCAAATAGAAGTGGCAATGTTTTTCAGGAAATTGGCATGGAAAGCTCTTTTCAAGAGCATCGTGACATGGAAGACACCACAGATGGTCTTTTATTTGCTATGAATCCCACTGTACAGGGTCTTTGTGAGAAACCTAGATCACACACACACATACACATGCGCGCATAAACACACAAACAGATTAGGTATCTATATCTTTGTGGGGACTCTCCATTCTTTTCTATGGGTATAACCCTATTCCATACTATGACAACCTTAACCAAAAGTAACCAAGCAAAATACACAACGTTTGGCATTTTAAATTTTTTCATTTTTTTCAGATTTTTATAAAATTGAGTTTCCTGAACAAAATGTCCCCACAATGTCAAAATAACAGATTTTTATCACATTGTAGGGACATTTGGTCCCACAATGCAATATATGCATGATCACATACATACACATACACACACCATATATATATGCAGATAGATAGATAGATAGATAGATAGATTGGGGAATAGGATTCCACAATGGGTATGACTAACATGTTGGAGAAGGGCTACCATGAAGTGTCAGATACTGGTAATCTTTGTTATTAAAGCCTTCAGTGTGAGAAAATAGATTTAACACATAGGGTGTGAGTAACACAAGGCAAAGACAGACCTCTTCCCCTCTTTGTTTTCAGTATTAATGCCAAGTAACACTGCCCTCCACAGGTCATGTTTGAAACGACATGTCAATTTTATCTATTAATGTCAATTCATTTATAGCAAATCAGAATTTTCCTACCCTTAAATTAAATTAGCACACAGTTATTTATAAAAGCTGTAACCTTTCGCCAGTTCTAAAATGTCATACTATGGAATAATAGCTGTGAAAGTAAGACCTTGGTTTTGTGCATAGACATGTTTTTGCATGTTTTAGATCAGGGTTCCCCAGTTCTGGTCCTGGGGGACCAGAATCCAACACAGTTTGCAGATTTCCCTGCTCAAACCTACAAACTGTACATCTGCTGACATGCAGTTAATATACACACAGGTGATGTGATACAAATAGAGAAATCAAACCTAAAACTTTAATCAAGACACATTTGGCAACGAAAACTACGTAAATAATAGGGCGTACAGAATGACCTACAGATGGTATCTGCATGGGGTAAGTCCTTTAATTCTGTGCGTGAACAAGCAGAAAGTGAGGTCATATAAAACAGCAATCACTGAAAAATAAATTAAATCCCAACAAGGGCTTCACATCCCAGTAGGGTTCAGTTGTAGGAAAGGCTTGCAATCTTCATCAATTTTTAAGATTTGGGCCAGGGTCAGGAAACTGAGTATTAATGCTATGAATCTTTCAAATATCACACGTTCCTTCCTGGAGGACTCTGCTTTCTGGCAGAACGAGAGCATCCATGCCTAGAACTGGAGAGAGAGCTCCAAGCTTCTGCCTTCCTGGTGTTTCACTTACTTCGGTTCCTGATGACAGGAGATAAGCTTTTCATCTGGGGCCGCCTCACTCTCTCGCTCCTGGGACCTGGGGCTCTTTGACATCTTCATGCCCAATTTTAATGATGCCGAACATCTTGAAATTAATGGCTGCTGACAGTAATTTTGGTAGGGCAGCGGCCAAAGAGACCTGTCATCACCAATTACGCCTCTTCATTACTGTTGTCCTACACATCCTCAAGAAGTTCCCTGACTCTACAGCTCAAACAGGTCCTATTAAGGAAATCATTATAAGAACATTATAATTTACATTGATTAAAATTATGTAGAAACAATTTATGAAGGAAGTGTGTTTTATTTAAGGAGTCTTAAAGTAAGGACTGTGATTTGCATTTTTAAAATAAAGTATGACAAAGCTTTCATAGACATTATTACTATTATTATTATTATTATTAATGGTAATAATGGTGATGATGATAGTTGTTGATGGTATTGTTACTGTTATAATTATTATGTTTAAATGTGCATGCCAGTAATCCTTACACACATTCACACAGTGTGTATAAACAATCAGCAGTAGGAATACATTTAGAGGCACCAATTCCCCTGTCTTTGGATGGTGGGGGATGCTAGAACACGCTAAGCAAACATATGGAGAACAGGCATGCTCACAGACACTTACAGACTCACAGAACCACAGGCAGGACTCACTCCTGCAGCCATGATGTTGTCAGGTCACACTATTACCTAATGAGCCATGCCCTGTACAAATGTAAGTAAATATATATATATATATATATATATATATATATACACACACACACACACACACACACACACCAGACAGTAAAGAAGAATAAAGCAGGAGGTTGTGACACTCACACACGGCTCCAACTTTGTAGAGCTTGCGTTTACTTCCTCATGTTGTCATGGGGTTTTCTCTGGGTTCTACCAGTCCAAAAACATGTTAAGGTAAACTGGATGTGACTGGTGTGCAAGCCCTGCAATAGGTTGGCCCCCCTTCCTGGGTCAGGGGTAGGTAACCCTGATCTTGGAGTGCCGGTATGCAGCAGGTTTTCTATCCTGCCTTATGACTTACTATCTGCCTGAGATCAAGTGTGGTGCATCGGAGGCCAGGTAGGACAGAAAATCTGCAAGATACCCCTGCTTTGCATCTGGAGTTTGCGGGATAGACTCAGGACCCCCTGACCCTGAATAGGACAAGTGGGTGCAGAAAATGGATGGATGAACATATTGCCTCAGTTCCACTTCAGAAAGCTTTTCACATATATTTGCATATTTACTAGGGAACTCTCAGACAAGACCTTTCCTTGCAGGAAAATGCAGGTTCTTTCCAGCTGTTACATGAACTGAATATGTAGATGGGTTTCCAGAAGTTTAAGTGCAAACAGAAAAATATTCAGGTATAGCAAAGACTGTGTGGAGAACAGTCAAAGGGTTTCAGAATGTTTATTTGTTAATGGGGGGGGGGGTAAACATGGGAGGAGACAGTGAGGGACTGAAATGCACAGTTTTATCATTTCCATTTGTACAAAAGACAGAAGAATGCTGTTGCACAGGCTTTTGGGTCCTGCTCAGACACTGGAGAAACTGTGAAGAAGGTGCAGGTGGAACAGGAATAAAGAATTATGATCACCCGCCAACCTATCCTAAGTAAAAAAAATAAAGTCTAAGGATAGCTGATCATTTTTGAGCAGATGTGCGGAGTTTTCACAGTATAAAAGGTGACAGAAATGATCTGTTTTACTCCAACGACATGGTTTCCTACTATGAAACCATGGTGTTTCTCAACCAATTAGGAAAACCTGAACATAAGTGTTGAATGTGCTAAGTACGTGGCTAATAACCACTGAGGGTAGCTTAGCATGTTTTAAAAAGCACCCCCAGATCAGTCACTCACCTTGATCCATGTATCACATGTAGGGCATATTTTTTTTCTGTCTGGCATGGCATTACTCAACATTTTTTAGTATTATTATGGTAGAATAACATTAATGATGAGTGTCGTGAGGAAAAAACCAGGAAAAGGAAAAAAAAAGCTCCTAGCTAGTGCAGGAGGCAGTCAGCCAAATAGGAGGTAATGCTAAAGATTCAATCAAATATCATCGGTGATTTGAGGAATGCATGATTACCATGGCGTCTGTTTATGTGCCGGGCAGCCAGCCTAATTTCACAATCATGGGCGTGACTGATCCAGACTGCCAGGGTGCCATGAGCCACACGGTGTCTCCTAGACTCATGGCTGAATGAACTGATCCTTTGTTCTTTAAACTGCAGTACTGGTCAAAAGACAATATTGAGGTATTGATGGGTATCAGAAGGTGTCACAGTGCAGAATGTCAGGTGACCAAGATATTTTTGTTTAATTCTTTCCACCTTTCCCTCTTACATCCAATCCTTGTGTCATTTTGTTTTTCCCCTTCCCAGTTAGCCTGGCCACAGTACCTATGGGTCTCTCTGTGCTATACTGGGCTCCCTACCTGAGCTTCTCCGTTCCATTTGTTTTCCTGTCCCCTTTTTGTGTATGCTGTTATGTGGGCTGAACCAGCCTCTGTCCCGCCTATTATTTCTGAAAAAATCCTGTAACCTAGTAAGCTGTGATTTCCTGTCCAGTACTGCATTCCCGTGGGTCTGTTTGTCGTCCCGACTGAATGGATCCTTATAATGAGTTCCTGTGGCATTCCAGCTATACATGATGTAGGTCATAGGCAGTGAAATGAAGTCTTTTTTTCTCTTAAACCTCTGGGCTTAATATTTTTTTCCTTGATGCCCGGAAAGCTGGTTTACTGCAGGAAGTGTAGTGATTAATTATTCATACTATGTGATTTTCACATAGTAAAAAGAAAATTCTGCCATTATATTTTTGTAATATCACTTATATTTCCTTCCTAGTCCTTGAGATCTTTCTAGAAGATTTGAGATTTGAGGCTCATACAATACAGTGTGCCCCAAGTTTAAATTATTTACTGTGATGGAAAACTCTCCCATGGATGCTTGAATGATTTTAAATTTATATAATGCAATATATATATATATATATATATATATATATATATAATGCAAATGTGAAATAAATGTGTGGAATTTGCATTAAATTAATATTAAAGCTAGTTTTGACATTTTAACATGATTAGGTAGTAAATAGATACGTAATCATTCCTTTGAAGTCTGTTTCTAGGTTGAAGTGACTGAAACTTTATAAAGGTTACTTTCATTTCAAAACTTCAAAGCATGAAAAGAGATATTTTAAAACAAAACTGGCTAAATGTATATACACTTTGCTCTCAAAGCCATAATTAAATATGCATTTTTCAAAATCTTGCCTACATACAGAAAAAGCTTGAATCATCCGCTTTATAAATAGTTCACAATTCATATATACTTTGACTTTGACAACTGTGAAAGAGTTTGGACCAGCTTCGTGTAACTTCCTTAAATTATTAAAAGTGGGCCAAAAAAGAAAATGCCATTTTTGCTTGTTGAAAAATTGCTGGGCTTTACATTCAACTATTATTGTTAACCACCTGTCAAAAGCAGCCAAGTCAAAGATTGTTAATAGCTTATTCTGCTGAGAATGAAAGGCAGAATACTGAGTGAATTTATTATAAGGACATTGCTTTAATGTGCTGAATTTGAAATGACAACAAAGTCTTTCCCACACATGTAAAGTGAGTCTGATTCACATACAGCCCAGAATGAGAGCCCTGAACCAGCTGCCACAGAGAACATTTGAACAATTTAAAATTGGCCATTGTCCCAGACTAGTGGTCTTAGGGATGAATTCAGATGAAGAGCGACATATCGAGAATATCATTTTACTTAGCAGACACTTTTATCCAATGTGACATACGTTTTTTTCGAGAGAGCAGAGTTGGACAAGCCCTGAAGCAACTGGGGTTAAGGGCCTTACAGTGAAACCACAGCCACTGGATTTAAATCAGCAACCTTCTGATCACAGGCAAAGTGCCCTACCCTACAGAGCCACACACCACCCATATAACCACATGATCACAACTGCATCCTCTCTGTGATTTATTTGTCTTGATAAAGTAGAATAGTCTTCAGTGGGCAACTGTCCTTTCCGAGGTTCTTTTTTTTTAACTGTCGGTATCCTCTGTATTGTAATTCTGAGTACTAACTACACATTAAAGGGGTACAGTCGTACCCTGTAGTGGGAGCCTGTGGTAAGTACATATTACAAATACAAGTTACAAGTACACTGGAAAATGGGCAACTTACTTACAGAATACTGGCAATACACTAACACGTATGGCCTTCAAGATATAAATGGCAAAACAACCTGTTTTCATTGCATTAGTTTTACACTTTACATATAACATTACATTTATTTAATGCATTTATACAAAGCAACATAAAATCAGGAGAACAGGGTTAGCCAGTCCCTTGAGCAATTGGGGGTTAAGGCCCTTACTCAAGGGCCCAATAATGAAATCATTCTGCCGACCCTGAGATTTTAGCCGGCGACCTTCTGATCGTAGACAGAGTGTCCTAACCTGCAATTTAACTACTGCTCATCCCAGTTGCATCTTTTCATGTACACTCCAGCCACAACATCAGTAGCTTTAAGCTAAGCCCATATGAAACACAACAGCATGGTTCATATAAGGCTGCCAACAATTTTTCTTACTTCAAATGTGTATGACAACACATGATGTTTTTTATATGTTCATTACAATATAATTTTCTTGTATGATTACAGCCACACCCATATATATATATATATATATACATGAGCTTAATATTTTGCCATCAATAGATGACTCTAGCAGGAAATACATGTTTATTGCTAATTGTTTCTTAATAAAATGTTATATTGCTCTTATGTTATTCTAATGAATGGCATGTATGATCTCTCCACGCTCAGTTGGTTTTATTAGACACGAGAAAATTCAGTGAGATTAAGTTAATTTGTTACTTTGGTACATTAAGTTAATATGCATTGAATATTTGTACCTGTGGAAACAAAAGCAGCTAAATTACAGCACAATTTTCCCAACACAGGATTTATTTCCTTTTTGATTTTATGACTTCACCACCTCACTGACTGTTTATGAGAAGTGTATGATTAAAGCAGAATCCATACAGATGTTCATCGGATCACCACTGGGTTATACACCTCAATGCATAACCTAAATACACATGCCTCATTTTCCAGGACAAAATAGTCAAATATATTTATCAAGGATACACAAGCAAGCTCCAACCAGCTCTCCAAGCAAACCTCACTAGTTGCTTGTTAAAAACAAGAAAAAACTGTTGAAATGTATCGCAAAATTAGACATGGTGCAAATAACACAGCATGTAGTACCAGACAACACAATTATAAGAATTGGGGAGCTTATTTATAAAAAATGCTTGTACATCTTTGTGGAAGAATTTGCGTACGTACGAAAACTCAAATGTTCGTATCAAAAGTAAAAGCCAGATTTATCAAACCGAGATACTCATCTTACATTTTTTTAAATCCCACTTATTGTGGAAACATTTGTATATGTGCTTGCTTAAGAGAAGGTCCATTCCCACCCACCCAAAAATTACCCTAAATTGGCAATGCAAATGTATATACATACATGTGTATATATAATCATGCACATACTATTTGTAACACCATTTCAAAGACAACGGAGCCACAAACAAGAGGAGAAAGGAATTTCTCAGAATGTGAAGTGTAGACTTTAGTTTACAAGGTAATCTGTTTCATCTGTCGGTGTCACAAACAAAAAGAAATGTTGAATGGCAGCATGTGACTGCCACTGTTAATACAATCAGCTCAAGAAGCCAAACAGTGACAGAAAAAAAAATAATAATAAATGGGTGGATTTTAAATCAGCTGAACCGGCATTCCTCTTCTCTACATGGTTGGTGAAATGGGGTTACAGATTTTCTCGATTGCTTTGGCACGTTTCATGAAACATTCTTACGACTATAAGAGCATTTCTCAAAACAGTTTATACATACAGCACAAGACTTTGGTTTAGCTGCAAAAGCCTGTAACTTACCCAAAACAATTAACTCATGTCTCAAAAGGAAATAATTCCACCAAGGAATTAGTCAGTGCTACTAAAATGGTACAATCAGCATCTTTTTAACCATGAGAGTCAAAATGCTTAGATATAGTCAGTATGTCAATGTAAGAATGCTTCTGAGCTCCACAATTGTGAATGTTAGTCAGTTCCCAATTTCTCATTGTCACTGACAGATCATTTTTCTTTAGCAATCTGGTACTTCTTCCTGTCAAAGACACCAGTTTCAATATTGCAAGGCTCTGCATTATAGTATGTAAATTTCGCCCGGAAACGGAAAGCACTCACATGCACATGTAACGTCTTCAGATCTCAAGACACAGTACAATAGCAAAAAAAAAAGTCACACAGAGCCGTTTAACACAAAAACGGTAAAATGGCAATAGAAGAACAACAAAATAACAACAAAATCATGTACTGTGGGAACCAAAAGCACAATGATGACGTATCTCTGCAATTTATGCAATATATTTTTTAATCATTTTGAAAGCTTGTTTAACTGTTTTGCATGTGATGGCTAACACAATGATCCCACACATACATAGTTTTGGGTGTAAAATTATTACAGTGAGAAACTACATAATGAATTTTGACCAACAGGACTAAAGCAACTGAAAATTGTGCCAAATGATGACAACTGTACAAAATCATTTGCATATATGTACTAAACCATTTGGAGATTTGTGTGAAGCAATGAGAAATGATGTTCTGCTGTGCAGAAGTGACATTACAGTGTGCGGATTACACTTGTTGTTCTGCAAATGTTAATTGTCATTTGAGAAATGCTCCAAAGCAATCAAGAAGAACTGTAATACCAGCCACAACTTGAGGAATTTTGGAACTCAGTGTGGGCTGGGATATCCCTGATCTGTCAGCCAGTTCCCATTGGTATGTTCCCACTGCCAAAAATCCAAGTGTTGTCAGTACTTAAAGATGGACAGGAACAGCATAATTTTGTAATGTAAGTTATTCAAGAGCCATTTAAAAACACAGTTCCACCAGAATCGCTGCTGGCAGGCTAAAACGGCTAGTAAGTTGCAAATCTTCATTGGAAAAATAATCACTGTGATCTCTAAATGCTCATATATGCTCACACTTAATGTCCACTAACAAAGCTAAATATGCCATGATGATATTGCATGTGACATGCTTACACCTGGGCCTTTTTTATACCTATTACATGTGGGTGCATGGGTTGGCGCCTACTTACTTTGACTTTGTAGAAGGTTCACTACTAATTTTAGTTGCGCGCTATATATACACTATATTGCCAAAAGTATTGGGACACCCCTCCAAATCATTGAATTCATGTGTTCCAATCACTTCCATGGCCACATGTATAGAAAATCAAGCACCTAGGCATGCAGACTGCTTCTACAAACATTTGTGAAAGAATGGGTCGCTCTCAGGAGCTCAGTGAATTCAAGCGTGATACCGTGATAGGATACTACTTGTGCAATAAGTCCATTTGTAAAATTTCCTTGCTACTAAATATTCCATGATGAACTGTTAGTGGTATTATAACAAAGTGGAAGCAATTGGAAACAACTGAAACTCAGTCACAAAATGTTAGGCCACGTAAAATCACAGAGCAGGGACAGTGCATGCTGAGCCGCACAGTGTGCAAAAGTCGCCAACTTTCTGCAGAGTTAATAGTTACAGATCTCCAAACCATGTGGCCTTCAGATTAGTTCAAGAACAGTGTGAAGAAAGCTTCATGGAATGGGTTTCCATGGCTGAGCAGCTGCATCCAAGCCTTACATCACCAAGTGCAATGCAAAGCGTCAGATGCAATGGTGTAAAGCACACTGCCACTGGACTCTAGAGCAGTGGAGACGTGGTCTCTGGAGTGACAAATCATGCTTCTCTATCTGGCAATCCGATGGATAAGTCTGGGTTTGGCGGTTGCCGGGAGAATGATACTTGCCTGACTGTATTGTGCCAAGTGTAAAGTTTGGTGGAATGGGGATTATTGTGTAGGGCTGTTTTTCAGGGGTCGGGCTTGAACACAGAACAGGATGGCCAACAACATCAGCTGGCCAAACAGGGAAACGGCAAACAAGGCCAGAACTGAGGCCTGTATCACAAAGTTGGTTCAACAATGTCAGGCTTCCAGAGAAGTTCCAGTTTGACTGAATCTAACAGATGCAATCTGAGATTAATGGTATCATAAGGATGACTATGAGCAATCTAAATAAAACTAAGTTTTCTTACTGAAGCGTGCCGTATGCAGCAGTCAAGCAATCACTTAAGCATGGATCGCAACAGGGTTGCAAATTTCAATGCCGTGGAAGAGAGAATTATTATGGTAAAATATGAAGAATTCTGAACCACAATAGCAGCAAAAAGCAACAATGTGGCTGCTGCCAAAGCTAGAAAGGCATGGTGCAGCAGATCGCTGACAGTGAAAATGCTTACGTACAGTTTGATTGTCGTAAAGATAATTGTCCTAATTTACAAATGTGATTTATCTTTATTATAATTATTCTTATTTTTATTGATATTCATAATCACATTTTTATTGTGCAGTAGTAAATACGCTTGTCGTCGTTCACAACCCTTTCAATATTCTTTCATGCATCACACACATACATGCTTGTATTCATATTTTTGTGGGGACCGTCCATTCATTTCTATGGGAAAAACCCTAATCCCATCAATAACAACGTTAACCCCTACCTAGCCCTAACCTTTACCAAAAGTAGCCAAATAAATAAAAGACTTATGTTTTTGATTGAAATCACAGATTAAACAGAAGCTCAGTTTCCCCTTGTGGGGACTGAAAAAATGGTCCCCACAGCATCAAAATGACAGATTTTTATCACATTATGGGTACATTTGGTAACACATATATAACCCAAACACATACACACACAAACATACACAGAGTGGGTATGTGGTTGGGAAGACGACTCAGCAAACATGTAATGACTGCCAGATATGAATATTATGTTTATATTGCGTTGGTCAGTACAGGATCATATCTGTATGACTGCAGGTCGTACAAATCAGGTTCAGTATTTGGATGTCTGTCTACGACCCCTCTTGGAAGTAGATTTGCAGTTCAAAATTGTAACATCTGGCTAGTATTTTTTTTAACGTCTGTGGGCGTGCAAGATAGGTGCAGGGCTCAATGTTTGACGTTCAGTAGATGTCATAAAAACTTTCGTTCAGGTTCTTCGGGGGACATCTCAGTGTCCGACAATATGTTCAGAAGATGTATTTTGATCATATCTTTACTCAGTAGGGACAAAGTTGTTGCCATATTTTAAGAGAGCAACATCCATGTCCATTTATAATTACCCCAATCAAAATTCAAACGGTACAATAAATTGACTAATGACTATAAAACTGAATATGAGAGTCATCTTCAGTAAAATGCGGTTTCTGAAATGGACTATGAGTATAATGCACACCATCAGATTATGTATTTCTATACATATTTTTTAAATAATTGCAATATGTCCATTCATCACCAGTGAATGTAACAGAGAGACAGCTATTGAACAGGATGTGCACATGTGAACATTCGACTGTTACGGACTCAGGGCACGGTGTAGGCCGGAAAAGTGACGATCCACTAGCGTCTTCAAGACAAGGGGGATTTTTTGGGGAAAACGCACACACTGGGGTAAACTACAAAACGAATGTACCACAAGGGGTCAGAACTAAACAGAGGAAAAAAATACTGATTAACAAACTAAAGAAACCCCAACTTAACACAACTGGGGAGCAGGACTAGAGAAACTAAGCAGAACAACATAAGCACAGGTATCTAATTCTCAGGCATTCAACTACAACAAACCATTAACGAGCAGAACTAGAACAGGCACTAAAATACACACATAAACTCAGGGCAAACAAGGGACAGGTGAAATCCATAACTTAATTAGCCTATTAGCAAGGCACAGGACAACAAGAAACAGGTGGGATGGACTACAATTAACTAGCACAAACACTGCTCTGGAAACTATGGAACGTAACAGAGGGCTGACTACACTAGGAAAGACTAATAACAAATAAACAAAACCAAAATCAAAACACAAACAGGTCAAACCTAGGACAGAAAAACAAAGAGAAAATTTTACAAAACACTGGGGTACAGAAAACCAAACAAAAAATTAAACAGATGTGGTTAGTTCTGAACCTACTAATGCAGGGTTATAATTTTGGTGCTATATGCTCAACCCACTGAGCTATGCAGCGGTCCAAGGAACTAGGAAAACACACTAGGGACTAGTACGAAGACAGAGGGTACGGGATGGCCAGCAACACCTGCTGGCCAAAACGGGGACTGAAAACATACAGTAGGACAGGGAAGGACGCGCACCGACCCTGACAGAATGCTAATTTGCCCTTACAGTAATCTGGAAAACCAAGGAGTGTGCAAGAGTTGCTATCAATGCTAAATCGATAAACCACAAAAAAATTCTGCAGAACCTAACAATAACCACTGTTTTTGGCTCTGAAACCCTTAAAACATACCTGAAGAGCTAAAATTTTAATCTGTTTAACACAGAAGTCCCACCTGTTGGCCTAGAATGATTACCATAGGATATTTAGGATTTACCCAATTGGTTATCGTTAGATTCTGTTGACTTTCCAGAATAAATCTGCATTTAAATTTTCTTTCTATGATATTCCGTTTACGAGATATAAACATTTGTGTCAGAGAACCCCTATTTTACAACTGGCCCATACTGACATTTTGCCCACAGTGAATCCGCTTGGGGACTACAAACATGGCACCACTTACCTGGAAATAGGAAGCAGGGTCTCAGCTCTCTGTTGGTCTATAGCTCTGTCAGTCAGAACCTGGAAAAAACAACCAGGGGCCTGTATCGCGGGGCGGCACGGTGGTGCGGTGGTTAGCACTGTTGCCTCACACCTCTGGGATCGGGGTTCACGTCTCCGCCCGGGTT